>OX375868.1:63675969-64033255 GCA_947359475.1 Heligmosomoides polygyrus bakeri | reverse complement strand
CTTGAAGCAGGTGTATAATATTTACTTTTATCCTCACTTCTGTACTGCCTCATAAGCGCAGAAGTAAGGATAAAAGGGGAAAAACGGCGTTAAACAAATCCTTAAGGGGTGCGCCATGCAGTCTGATTCTACTGATATCGTAGGTGCAATCCGATTGTACATTCCGCCTAAACAATGAAGTCAGTGTTTTCCTTTCCTGGTTACCCAATACCTTTTGGGATGCGCCACGCATTCTACTTCTCGGGATGTCGTGGAGGTGAGTAGAATTCGTATTTGGCCATACAATGACTTGCGGTGGCCAGCCAAAAAAAAAACAAATCAGTGCTTTGCACTTTGCAGGCAATCCCGGTATCAATTTACCAACCCACGAGGGATGGAAGGCTTGGTTGGCCTAGGCGGGAAATGCGAACCAAGAACCTGGTATCCGGTACAAGCGAGTCGACAGCTCCGAGCGAATTTAGCATAAAATATAAATTAAACACTTAATGTAGAATAAATATGATAAAAAAATGAATAAGATATCGTTGTTGGCAATAAGTGGGGAGAAGCCTCAACCAACAGTCCTTTCGTAGTGGTAGAAAGATAATTGCCAGAAAGGAACAGCTGTGGTAAAAAATTGATAGGGCGGAGTTATGGCACAGAATGGGACAGGCTGTGGTAAACGTTCGCAAGCAACCTTCTCGTCATTTCCTGAGGCCACACATAAGGTACAGCAATCCTGGGCCCAAAGCAGTTGTTCTACGTGCAGCTGCCGCTCACCATAGGATCGTCACGCTCAAAAAATGGCGTCCTGTCGGTGGTGATCGAGCTCTTGTGGGTGGTGAGCACTTCGAGCGCCTCGCCCTGGTTGTCCACTGAGATCTGCGGTTCTGAAATCGGCCCTTTCCGCGGCTAGAAGACTACCTCGAAGGCCTCGAAGCACATGTGACTACCTGCGAGCGGTGGATAGTCGGCACTCAAGAACTGCTGCTGCTGCTGCGACGTTAGCGGCGGCGAATCGAGCGCGATCTCCTCCTCTTCGGCCGGCACAGGCTCCTCAAGGAACACGTTATCGAGCACCTTCTGCATGCCGTCGAACGGCGAACGTGGTGGCGAGGTGCTCGACGACATTGGCAAGGACAAGTGAGGCAGAAGGGGTCATGGCTGGCCATAGTCTCGCCTCCGGTAGAAACACGCACAGCGGGACGTCGACAGATGAGCCAGCGAATGCGATTTGAATGCATATTTAGCCTGGTTACGAAAGTCGACAGTATCGACTGAGTTGTCATGGGGTACTTGAACCACATTAGTCTGTGAAAGAAAATAGATGGAGAGGCAGACAGAGGGGCAATTCCAGGTTGGGATTTCCCCGCCAGCCAACTAAGCCTTCCACCCCTTCGGGGTCGATGAATGAGTGCCAAACTTTTCGGAAAGGAAAACACTGACTTCGTTGTTTAGGCGGAACAATATACAATCGGATTGCACCTACGATATCCGTAGAATTAGATTGCATGGCGCACCCCTTAAGGATTTGTTTAACACCGTTTTTTACCCTTTTATCCTTACTTCTGCGCTTATGAGGCAGTACAGAAGTAAGGATAAAAGTAAATATTATAACCTGCTTCAAGGGGATTGGGATTTGTGTTTAGGAACTGAAAGATATCGAAAGATGAAAGATACAAGTTGTACAACTCGGTGGCCAGCCGATGAAAAAGCCGAAAAAGAGCTTGCGGTGCTCGGCCGGTGAACCATTCAGCGTTTTATCTTTCCCAGACAAGTCTGGTACCGACTAGCCGACCCCAGAGGGGTGGAAGGTTTGGTTGGTCTGAGCAGGAATTCCGGACCTGGAAACTAGTTAATCATTTGATTTCAACGACCTTCTTGTCTTTGCATGCAGAACGTGGAAATTGAATCAGATCAAAGCAATATTTAAATTATTGCAGTAAAATAAACGAATGTGAAGACCGATGCAAATCAATAGTACCGTTCACCGAACGGCACTGTGCAGTTCCCCATAATTGGCGTAGTACCACTGGGTCTCGCAACCAGGCGCGAGGAGGCCTCCATCGGGCGCGGGAGAGGCACGCCGAGCCCACATGGAGCCGAACGCTGTCCAGAACGCGACCTCGGCGGAAAGGCCAAAATGTCGGATATCTTCAAATTTTATAAATTTATGCTGTTGAGAAGCGCTTTCAATGGTGAGATGTGCCGTGTTAAGCGTTTGAGGGACTGGCCAGCGCGGGGTTCTAGATTTCAAAACAAAATAGGATCAAGAAATTGTTGAATTTGCTCGAGTTTATACACCTAAAAAACTATATTAGAGTAAGCTCAGTTCTTCCTACCTTGCCTGCGTGAGAGCCACGCAGGCTTTTTTTGCACAGAAAGAATTTCAGTATACTGGCTTCCGTCCTTAGAAAACTGCAGTACGCAAAACGTTGTGAAAAACGTTGCTGAAGGTGGTGCGAAAATTTTCTCAGACAAAAAATTATTAAAAAAATAACGTTTTTCAAGAGTATTAAGTTAATGTGGAAGAAGTTTACATTGATTCGGAAGAGTTTGATCTGTTTTCAAAAGTCATAAGCTAACTTAGAGGAGTGTCCAATTCGACGTGAAATATGTCCAATTTGATTTGAGGAGGGTCCAGTTCGATGTGAAAATGATATATCTATGGTCTAATAAGCTTATCCGTCTACAGAAATTTCCCAAATGAGGAGCTGCTGTCAACGCGCTGGCTTTGAATCCGCGCGCTTAAATGTCCTTTGGGCGCAGTTAGTAGAGACGTCGCTCGCTAACGAGTATCCTCCGGCGCTTTTGAAAAGATAGCGGTCAAAAACGGAGTAACGAAAATTTTTTAGTGTCATTGGGTAGATCTCATCGAGGAGATCACGACGGTATGTGAGTTTTTCAAAAAGGATGAAGATCAAGACGGCTACAGCAAAAGAACAGAAAGAACACGGAAAACACGCCTATCGCACCCTTTTTCCAATCCTTATGGTGGGAATTGTATTGGGTCGTTGCGAATTCCCCCCATTTTTTGAAAGTGCTTTTTCTCACTAACGCTACCTTATAGCAACCTATCTTTTGTTCACATAAACAGATCAGGTGTATATAAGTTTATTATTGCTAGCTACTCAATCTCGCGTAACTCCTTCTAAAAAAACAGAACTTTCAAAGGAGTATATCCGAGAGCGATGTGCAAAGGTGGTCACTCAATTGTTCTCGTACAAGCGCACTGACAGTTGGCTGAAGTGCATCATCACAGGAGGTGAGAAGTACATCCGAGGTCTCTTATTGTATGACTTCGAATTTGGTGTGTCAGCAGCCGCTTCCTGTCGTTGCATCAATGCTGCATTTGGGGATGGCACAGTGTGCGATCGCACTGCATGAGAATGGTTCGCACTCTTCCGCAAAGGTGAGTTTAACCTTCAGGATTTGTTCAGGTCAGCACGTGAATCCGATGTCGATAACGACCGACTGCGACAGCTGGTGAAATCGTACCCACGGCGGACTACTCGTGAACTTGCACAGGATTTAGTTGTGCACTATGCCGCCATCGCCAGGCATCTATATCAACTGGGTAGGGTGCACAAGTTGGCACGTTGGGTTCCCCATGACCTCACCGAACGAGACCGCCAGCGATGTGCAAAGGTGGCCACTCAATTGCTCTCGTACAAGCGCACAGATAGTTGGCTGAAGTGCATCATCACAGGAGGTGAGAAGTGTATGTCAAAATCAAAAGGAGCGGACACTGGGTTGACAAGGGTGAGTAGCCTGAGCCACAGCCAAAGGAGGGTCCTCACCCCTCGAAGATCATGCTTTCTGTTTGGTGGGATTACAAAGGTGTCGTCGTCTACTGGAGCTGCTGGCCCGTAACGAAACTCTAACTGCGGACTTGTACTGTCAGCAGCTGGATAGACCGGCCGTCAAGATTGCAGGAGAGCGTCCGAATCATGGCACAATCCGATTCTTGCACGACAATGCTGGACCACACATTGCAAGAATGACTCTCCAAAAGCTTCTCGACCTTGGATGGAAAGCGCTGCCTCACCCACCGTACAGCCCAGATATTGCGCCAACAGACTACCACCTTTTCCTGTCTCTCTCGAATGCGACGCAAAGAAAAACGTTTGATGACGAGGACTCAAAGCCAGAAAGTTCTACGCTGACGGGAGTCTGCCTGAAAGGTGGAGAAGAGTGATAGAACATGATGGCTGTAACCTCGTTTCTTGACGTGTTTCGCTTTTTTTTTGTAAAACTAAAAACGTGGTGTCTTGACAATGACGAGAAGTTCTGCAACAACCTATTATTTAGAGGAGTGTATAAACGGGCGTTGACAACCAGATTGTGGACGCCCTACAGGCTTGAACGACGAGACACAATTCCTTGGAAGAAAGTCCAGTGCCACCACTTGCGGAAGAATTGTTTCCGGGGACGAGATTTGGGTCCTTTATGTCAATCATACCCGACACCGCCATTGGCCGTCCCACGACAAACTAACTTCAAAGCAGATCAAAAAAAGACGGAGATCAAAACGAGAACTTCCTATTCTGTTGAAGGTGGCATTCTCAGAAAATGCTCTACTCCAAGGGAAGAATTGGCATTGAGTTCCTTTCTGCTGGGACTACAAGGACTCCCCAATTGCACGCTTCTCAGCAATTCGGAAGTTCCGTTGCGTGTATGAAGTGAAGGAATTGCGTAACGAGTCGCTGCATACACAACGCTCTCAAGTTGACAGAGATGTAAAACGTGAGCTCTAGTAATAGTAGGTACAACAATAAATTTTGAGGTGACGTTGCAGTGTTCAAAAAGGAATGCCGTTTTGAGGACTCAAGCTTGTTGAAATAACCGAACCCTAAATCTCTCACAACGAAAGCAGGGTGTCTAGCTCTTCGATTTCCCCATTCACGTGATCTCGAAGCAACTGCTGTCTCGGTTGAAGCAAACCGAAATCTCCAAGGTAGCTGTCAGAGAAGCATGAGAGGTTTGAGTTAGAAAATCGTGTAGCAGACAGTCGCAACGGCTCTCGTAAATTCAGCTCGCTCCTCGCTGTTCGCCTAAAACGTCAAAGCGCGACGAAGTCTGATTACTTCAAGATGACATCCGTCTCCACTTCGGGAGCAAAACCACCAGGTGTTTGAAGAACGTGGATGGAAAGTAGTAGACCAAGGTCCTCCCTCTGCCGACTTATCTCCCTCTGATTACCACCTATCTCGCGCCTTTAAGCATCGCTATCGCGATAAGAATTTCAAATATCAGTTTGGGGCATTTTTTTACTCGCAGCCGCCGCAGTTCTGAGGCAACGGAATCAGAAAGCTGCCGGACGGAAACCATGTAGCTGATTGAATCCGTATTGTCGTAAGGTTTTGAAATATTTTTTGAGATGAAGAATGAATTCCGGTCTCGACTTTACTAGCCATGAGCGTGCAAAACTATTTCTTGATGATGGAAGTGTCGAAGCCACCATATCCCAAAGAGTCAAAATTGCAGGCGATATGTGCGTTCATCAACTTCACAAAGGGGCTTCTTGAGGTTTTTGTATGGCTTTGAAACATTTTTTGAGATGAAGAATGAATTCCGGTCTCGATTTGGAGCAGGCTCCAACTGTTGCATGCACGCTACTCCAGGCGCTTGCTTCAGGCTTCCCACCTTAGCCCACCAAGCCTTCCTTACGTAGGGTTGCTGAATGGGTACCAGAGTTGTATGAGAGGGATATAACACTGACTTCTGCATCTGCTGGCCGTCGTCCTTTTATATGCTAAATACGCATTCACAGTGCCTTCACTACTCGGATTCAGATCGTGCACTGTAGAAGTAGAAAGCGTGGCCCATCCCAAAAAAAAATAACCTCGTTCTTTATGCTTTCCTTCATTTGCACAAATAATTATACTCGCGTGTGAGGCAAGATTGCTTGCTCTAGAAGAAGTTAAGAATATTGCAACAAGCAAATGGAATTTAATGTAAAGGATAAAAGGATGAAGGACGGTGTTATTCAATCCCTTTTTGGATGCGCCACGCATTCTACTTCTACGGGATATCGTGGAGGCGATTTGAATGTGTATTTGGCCATACAATGACTTGCGGTGGCCATCCGATGAACAAGTCAGCGCTCTATCCTTCCCAGACAAGTTTGGTACCAACTCACAGGCCCGGAAGGATGGAAGGCTTGGCAGGCCTGGGCGGGAAATCCGAACCAGGAACCTGGTATGGGATGCACGCGACAGCCGGCGCCACATCCGACTGCGCTACACGCGCCCAGAAAGAAACAGGAATTTAATGTAACCAAATAAAATGCGATCATGTGATCGAAAAGAGGAGAAGAGCACATTAGTATTCGTTGTATATAGCCACGCTCCATGACATGCTATGGTTTTAAAAGCGTATAACACGCTTCGAGAGTCGTAATTCTCGAAGCATATTTAAAATGACGACGAAGTCCGACGCACATGCTCACAACATATGGGAAGATTAATAGTCCTGCAGGCTGGGCCAAATTGATGGTCGGAAAAAACATTGCCAGCCGTACCATCACTGTCCCATCATGTAGTGTCACTAACCGAAACTGAAAAAGCTCGACAGCATCCCGAAACAAAAATGTCTGAGGATAAATAGACTAAAATCAAGAGGAGGAAGCACTGGGAGCAGGCGTATTCGTGAAGATGTGCTACCCGGGAGCTGTGGAGTAAATAGTGCAAGTGGAACGTACCAGGAGTCTTCCGAGCGGTCGCCATGTATGCGAATCAAAATAAAGATGCGTTGCGTTATAGAGAGACGATAGACGGGAGCAGAAGCGGACTGAGTCAGACGTCAAAGAACAATGGAAATATCATCTGAAAGCACGACGCGTTACTGGACGGCGGCTATGAGGGAATGCCAGAGAGCGGAGACGATTTCTTGGAGCTGGGATGGAATGACACAGATAGCGAGCTGCTCTGGAATCTTCGGAACGAGGTGTGTCAAATAGCAGCTCCGATCGGAGAAGAGGAAACAGCCGCAATGCAGCTAGAACGGCAGCAAAAGCGCAGAGGAATGGCCAGGGCAGCAGCAGACCGAGAACTCACCCTGCAGTTCAGCTCACCTTTCTGTCTGGGTTCTGGATTTAAAAGATGTGCAACCGGCTGCGCAAGCGCGTAGAAGGACTGTCACAGGTGATCCGGGAATTTCTCGATGACTGGATATCATTGGTGTTGCACTGCCTGATCCAAAGGCTGGTTCTACATTCGTGCCACACACTTTTTGCTATTGTTTTTAACGTTCTGTATGCCAGACTTTCGCCTATGCCCTAATAAAAAAATGTGCTATACAATTGCAATATGTCGTAGCGAATATTAGGTCATAAATGTTTAGGGGTTTGACCCTGAAATTCAAAAGTTTGAATAAATGTAGAGTTAATAAATACAATATTTATATTTATATTTATATTATTTATTTATAAAATAATTAAATAAATAAATATAATTCTTCACAACTAACCTCACTGCGAGAGATAATCAACGTTGCAACACAGTTGTCCTCTTCTGGGCCCGGGAGACGTTACACTACGCCTTAAAAATTCTGCTGTTTTCGTGCAGCGAAGGGCTAAACTTTTTGGGAGGGAGGCGTTCGTATCGGCTGGTCGTGGGCGCCGCGGCCGCGCGTCCAGGTGGCCATACCTGCGGCGTCATTCTACTGCTCGCCGTCTCCGCTCACGCTGTGACACCCGTCGCGCACGCGGCAGACAACGGTCCCACAGAGGCCGTCGTCGGCGGCCCCACGACAGCGGCCCGACGGACGAGCGGAGCACGCAGGTCGACCAGATTTGCTGGAACTGCAATCAGTGGAATGTTCAGAGGATCTACAAAACCAGTGTAAAGATACATGTTGGTGTGAAACAAGCATAGCTCTACATCAGGATTTCGAGCTCTATCTAATGATCTCTACCTCAAGCTTATCAATGCTACCGTTGATGAGATATTTCGAATTTAAAACTGAAAAATAATTCTTTGCAAACCTGCGACGAAGCTGTGAAGGATATATTTCCAGGCTAAAATTTCACACAAAATTCACCTCTAGAGGAGCTCTTTTTTGAAGAAAAAATTGTGTGTATCACACCGTTGGGGACATGTTTCCAAGCCAACATTCTACGCAGAATTCAATTACGAATTTTATGTTCGCAAATATAGTGTGTCTCAAAAATGTATACATTCTTTGAAAGGTGATAACTTTGCTCAGAGTAAAGATACTGAAGAACTTGATGGCTCATATGAAAGCTTAAGAAAGTAGAAATTTTCTGACAAATGGGCAGTATGGATTGCGCCATGCGCTCGTCTGAAACCTTGCATTTTGTACTCGACTGCTTTCGCTTGAATGCTTGTTATAATTTCTCCACAAAGTGGGAGTTCCGATTAATGTGAGCTTCTTTAAAGGTTCGAAGGTCCCGGCCCTAGGTTTTTCTTCGAAGAGAAGGAGTTTATCCTGAAGTACCACTGGAAGTTCGAAAACACCGTCGAAGTGCATAGGCGATTCAGTTACTTCACTATATAGTCCATTCACAGAAGTAATGAACAGCTGTAAACAAGGATTGATTAATAAACATGTCCTACCCCCTGGAGGCACTGCTTCCACAGCTTGGTAGCAGCGAGCGAGGAGCGATTAATAATCATCACCTCAACCCCTGGGCCCGGATTCATGAACGATTTACCGGCTGGTAAGTGCAACATTTACCCCCACTCCCCACTTACGCGCGATTCATGAACGCGCGGCGGGAAAAATCCGAGGTAAGTGTCGAGGTAAATGCTACCCCGTCAGCGCGTCGGGGAACATTTACCTCCAAGGCGAGGGTTTTGCTCCGCGGCCAACTTCTGACCCAATGCATGCCTCCGCTGGCCCTTAACCAGCTCTGAGCTGGCCGCCAGCCGCAAATTCAATGCTTGGCAGGGGCGACTAGTTGCCGTCGCCATGCGCACGTCTTTCGCCGCACTTCGGTGAGTTGTTTTACCTTTTGTTTTTCTCTATTAGGCTTGCATTCCATGATTTTTTGGGCTCTGTGGGCCATGGCGGCCCACAATGCCACTTATTTTTAAGTGAATTGCTCCCTTTAGTGGCATTGTGGGTCGGCTTGGGCCACCATGAGCCTAGTCCACCACGCAAATCGTAATTTACGATTTGCGTGGGTGGCCTATGCCCGTCCTCCACCTTAGCCTTCCTTGGCATATGTTGTCTATGGAGGCAACTGTGGTGGATGGCACCCATAAGTCATGTAGGCCCACATTTACCATTGTTTCTCTACTACCTGCTGTGCTACTAGTTTCCACCCGTCTCCCTCCCCCCCGTCCCTCGCCTTACCCTACATTTCACATTTCATTTCCCCTAAATACGAAGCTGCTAGGGTCGGTGGCAGCGGCAGCAGCAAGTGTGACTGCTTGGTTTCGCTGTTAGCTGATGCCAGCGGGCCAGCGGAGGCATGCACATTGGGTCAGAAATTGGCCGCGGAGCAAAATCCTCGCCTTGGCCGTCATGAAACAGAAAACGGAGGTAAGTTTGGGGAAAGTGGCGGGTAAATGACCGCCGAGGTAAGTGGGGGTAGAATTTACCCCCGGACGCGTTCATGAATCCGGCCCCTGGAGGTGCTGCCTCAGGGCTCGCTAGCAGTAAGCAAGGACCGAGTAATAGTTGAGGCCGAGGTCTTATGGGTTGGCAATGAAAGACTATATGTGTTCAGAGGCTTCGAGCACTGAAGTTTCGCACCGCTTGATTGACATCCACGAAGAATCGATAATTTGATCAATATCAGTTGATGGCGATTGAAACTTCAAAAACGAACTTCAGATTCGTGTTCATAGACCTCGATTACCCCCAGCGCTGAAAATTCGGATCGCTGAATGACATCCACAAAGAATCGATAATTTGATCAATATCGATTGATGGCGATCGAAACATGAAAAGCGAACTTCAGATTCGTGTTCAGCGGTCTCGACTACCCCCACGGCTAAAGTTTCAGACCGCTTGAATGACATACACAAAAAATACACACAACTCTTTTATATGTAATAGGATAGGACATCAACTTCGTGATTGAATTCTGCGTAGAATGTTATTTATTGTTATTTTTGGCTTGGAGACATGTCCCCAAAGGTGTGATGCACACAATTTTTCATAACATAGCTCTACATCAGAATTTCGAGCTCACTAGACAGAGCTCGAAATTCTGATGTAGAGCTATGTTTGTTTCACACCAACATGTCTCTTTACGCTGATTTTGTAAATCCTCTGAACATCCTGTTGATTGCAGTCCCGGCAAATCTGGTCGACCTGCGTGCTCCGCTCGTCCGTCGGGACGCCGTCCTGGGGCCGCCGACGACGGCCTCTGTGGGACCGTTGTCTGCCGCGCGCGACGGGTGTCACAGCGTGAGCGGAGATGGCGAGCAGCGGAATGACGCCGCAGGTATGGCCACCTGGGCGCGCGGATGCGGCGCCTACAACCAGCCGATACGAACGCTACACACCCAAACTTTTCCGCACATGATGTTGTCTAAGAATTAGGTCAGCTCTCTACTATGTTGGTGGTATCCGGAGCCGTTTTCGATTGCGACTTGCAGTGTTTGGCGGGCCACTACTCTTCTCGATCAGCAGCTCCACTAAGCATGTTATAGTGAAGCTGTTGCGCTTTGATTTCCTGAGATTTCTTTGCTGTTCTTCACCACGTTGTGCTACTCCGCATGCCGTCTCCTTGAGTTCCTTTTACATTGGAATTGTGCGCACATTTCTTGCAAATAACCAATAAATGAACTCTGGAAGAGAAAAGCTTTTACCACTACAAAGCAGTCGTTGGCGTCTACTGTCCCGTCACCCGCTTCTCGACGGAATGATCATACACACATTTTTCGCTTGTCAAACGGAGCTTAAAGGCGAAAGTTGGTCTTCAAAGCTACGCATGTTAGTCAGTGCGAGAGTTTCGGGAATTTAGACTTAACAGACATCTTAACAGATAAAACGTGCGTTCGCCCTATAGTTGAGTGTGGCACTGCCGTTTTTAATCCTCATTTGAAAAAGGATATAAAGCTTCTTGAAGCTGTACAAGATAATTCAGTAGAAAATTAGTGACACGGTGTTACGGTACTGAATACCGTTATATACCTTGTGGTTTCATTAGACGCAAAATGTTTGATTTGCCTAGCTTAGAGAGCAGAAGACAAGGGAATGATTTAGTAACGGCGTTCAAAATTATCACTGGAAGAATGTATATCAACTCTGCCATCTTCTTTAAATTTTTGCCTTCACGTACTAGAGGGGATCTCTAAATCTTAAGAGTTCTCTTACTAAATTAGGTCTTAGATCAAGGTTCCTCTGCCAAGTAGTTATTCCCCTGCTTAACCACTTTATCGTCAAAGGCGAACTATCCCTTTAATTAAAAGCCTTCACAAAACTGGTTTCCCGGACGTTGGATAGGAAAACTGGATCGCTGTTTTCTTCTGTACTAGTTGCACTTCTGTCGCTCCTCCGTATTTGTGTTCCTTGTTCCTCCTTGTTGTTTTAGTTTGTCTACGGTTGTACTAGTTTGCTCTTTTCAAACGTTCTTTCATTCATTTATTTCAATTAGTTCAGTGTTCAGGATATTTACACCCACCTGTTCTACTTGTTGTGGTCGTATTACTACGTGTCCACGCATACGTTCTATGCATCCATAAATAAATAAATAAATAAACAGATATCTCTAAGTGCCCGTAGCGCCTAGGTTGCACCCGCTTTGCTGATATCCCTCGCGTGTTCACTGGGCGCTAGCAAAGAAAACAGCCTTGGGCTGTGTGTCGAGAAATGTGGGGTTGGAACTCAGTAAAGGCAAAAGTCGTAAAGGTCCAAATCTCTGTGAGTGGCCTTTGTCTTCCTCGGCGTACACCTACAAAGTCCATTGGTTGCTTTGCTATAGAGCCCTGATCTTATACTGCAATGAATAGGGTTTCGTGTGATGAAAAGGTGACGGCACGGATAGTGTTTCAAACGCTTCTAAAATTTCCAGGCTCAGTAGTAGCGAGGGGGGCAAAACAAAGCCGAGGGAAATCCTTTACTCATGTTGGCGACCATATTGACGGGCCCTCTACTATGTAAATCATTAGGAAGACTCATTGAAAGCCGAAAATGGCCGAATTTCAGGATATGAAATAGTCCGTCCATAAAGAAGTAGAACAAATGAGGAACAACAGCTCTGTCAAGGAACTGGAAATATTCGGAGACATTTGTAACCCAAACCAATAAAACAATTCTTAGAGTGGATTCCCGACGGAGGCAGAGATAAGAATAGTTTGACTAGAGCCTCTAGATTCATTGCAGGAAGGAATGCGGCCACTTCGTATTCGTATGTCAGACGAGGAGTGCTCACCGGGCTGCCAGTGCTGGACTAGAAGCAGATGCAGTCCCCGTATTAACTATCCGGCGGCGGAGAAAAAGAGGTGACGCTAGTAAAACACGGATGATCATCGCCTCCTGATTACAAAGAAGACATGCACTACCACGCACACGTGTTACCTCCGTTAGAAACGCAGACATGTCTTGAGTAAACGAGAAAATCAGGAAGTGGAGCAGCTCGAAGGAGAACAACAGAACTTTCCTGCCTCAAAAGGCCGTATAGTTTCCGGAGCCCGAGAATCGCTACAGCTTGTTGAAGAAGAAACCATACCGCTGCCGTTCCTTCTACCAGAAATGCATAACGCATTGGGAATTAATTAGCCATGGTGTGAGAGCGGCGACAAAGGGATTCCACGCAATTCGACTACGACAAGCAGCATCTTGGAAGCGCTCCCCTCTAACTAAAATATAGCATTACGGCATCTGCAGTGATATTGGAATGAAACATTCACCGTACCCAATCTGGAAGAGATGAACACTTTTTAAAGTTTATTTTCTTATTTATCACGGCTGTTAAAGACAACCGTGTGGCAAAACTGGGAAGACATGCCGACAGCAGATATTTATTTATTTATTTATGGGCATAGAACGGATGTCTAGCGTAAAAATCAATAAAACGACACTTGAGGAACAAATGTGTACTAACCACATCTTCCTGTTAACACTTAAACATATAATGACTGCAAGGCGTCAACAACATTTACTATTTGGCATAACTTCTGCAGGCTTGAGCAGACAAAGTCGTCAAGTCCTCGTACTTACCAAGTAGCAAATCGAAATCCTTGAGAATCCGATTAGTAAGGAAATCTGATCTGACACGTGATCTAGCAATTGGGAGTCGAAGAATGACCTTTCCTCTTACAGAACGTGTCACTTCACCATAGATAAAATGTACTGGATCGATAGCCAGTTTTTTAGCTAAAATTTTATACAGCATAATAAGATCTGCAACTTTTCGCCTAGCGTTCAGTGATGAAAGACGAAAGTAAATCGCCCGTTGATGTCCGCATGAAATTGAACTGTAGTCCATCGAGAAACACCGCATTATAAGCTTTCTGGTGAAGCTATTTTGTATACTTTCTAAAAGGTCACTATCTTTTTTCTTAGTTGGATTGAAGACAGTTGTGTTATATCGCTTTAATACAACGGCAACTATGAACACAATTAGAACTGCGGGAGAGCCTTCTTAACCACATGCTCGGAATCCTTTGACGAGAGGTTTAAATTACTTTTTAATTCTAGATAAGCAGACTCTCTTCTGAAAAAACGATGTGAGCCGTAACTCCTGATTTCGGGTTGAGGCGCTTAATTTTCTTTCTTTTAATTTTTAGTGAGTTTCATCGTGAAGGCTAAAAGCTTATAAATAAAGCTACGAAGGACAGAAATTTATTGCGAATTTCTTTTTAGGAACTCAAGAACAGATAAATTCACTGTACCTTATCACAAATTTACTGGTGCGTTTAACTGTCTTCAACGTATTCAATCCCATGGATCTCCTTCTTCTTATGGGATGAGAGCAAGGTAGACACGCTTTCGACTACGTGTCTCACAAACCATTTGTACGCCCGTACCAAATTTCAATTTCAATTTTTTAATTTTTTTATATTACTTGGCACTTGGCACTTGGCACGACTCTCACTATTTTTGATGATTCTGCCCATGCGACACAGCCTCTGACCCTCAGACGTCGATAAAGCTCGAAACTCCGGAAGCCTTCTCTCTCTTGCGTGAATTGCGATACTCCTAATCAGGGCCGAGCTTGTGGTTCGAGAATCGAACGCAGGTTGTACAGTACTATCGATTAGAGAGACTGAGGTCACATTTTGTCTTGGGAGAGGAGTAACCAGTGAATTTTTTTAGCCTTTTAAGTAGCTTTCGTATTTCTTAATGAAATGTCTTCTCAGATGAAGTCTCGACTATGTGAAGATGCATGCAGTTTTTTTTCTGCTGAAGGAGACACGTTATGAATGGATGAATAAATTCTATAAACTTTTGAATGCTGGTTAATCAACAGTTAAAGATTTTCTGGGAGCAGTTTTCGAATTAATCCGCTTGAAGTCAAAAATCTATAGAACCGTCGTTCGGCCGGTAGCGATGTACGGCGCTGAGTGTTGGCCTGCGACCAAGGAAGTTGAAGCGCGCCTCAGCGTCATGGAGACGAAGATGCTGCGCTGGACGGCTGGAGTCACGCGCCCGGATCGCATCCAAAACGATCTCATTCGGCAGAAGTTCGGTGTCGCGCCGATAGATGACAAGATCGCTTACGATGGTACGGCCACGTTCTGTGTGGAAGAGAGGACAGCGTCCGCAAGATAGGCCTTAACTTCGAGGTAACTGGAAAGTGGCCTAGAGGGCGCCCGAAGCAGCCCTGGTCTGCTACGTTACATATGGATTTGAGGGATGCTGGTGTTCACCATGATCTAGCGCTAGATCGAGAAAGGTAACGTCATGACACCAGAGTACCGGACCCCGCTACGAACCGGGAGAGACGCTGAAGAAGAAGTTTTCGAATTAATCAGGACCGATTTATCTTTCTTATTTTAGCCATGGCACGAGGCATTTTTCCACCTGAACGAACAACATCCCGGTCCAAAACTGTACGCTGTAAAATTTCAAGTGCTATTTTAAAAAATCGGTGGAAATATATTGAAAGTGACCATATTGAAAATTTAATTCCCTGACAACACAGAGCGAGCGCACACGCGTGAAGAAGTCAAATAACACATTTGCCTGCACTTGAGCGGCAGTAATTCAGAGGGTTTCCAGAGTTTAAAAAACTAGCGAAGCATTAGAAAATAGAAGCCGAGGCGACTCTTCTACCTAAGAAACAGCTTGGGCGCGTGTAGCGCAGTCGGAAGACGTGCCGGTTGTCGCATGCACCCGATACCGGCTCCCTGATCGGATTTTTCGCCCAGGCCAACGAAAACTTCCATCCCTCCGAGGTCGACGAAGTGGTACCAGAGTTGTCTGGGAAGGATAGAGTACTGATTTTTTCCATCGGCTGGTCATCACAATTCATCGCACATACCAAATACGCATTCAAATCGCCTCCACGACATCCCTTTGGAAGTGGAATGCGTGGCGCATCCCAAAAGAAATTTACTAACGTCGTCTTTTATCCTTATCCTTAAAAACAGCTTCAAAAAACAGCAGTGTCATGGGGTTCGACTTCTGCTTTTCTTTGAAGACGACAAATTGGACCCTCTGGCTCACGAATGAAGAATGTGCTACTTTCAGGAAATGATTTCCAGATAGAGCTCAAGCTGAGTAGTATCTTACAGCGACTCTCGTCGTAGTCAAGGGGTTGAGAGACGTTCAATTTGTGCATAGATTTTTTTCGGCAAGGGAATTTTTCAGCAATCGAGCCACACCCCTTGATCATAAAGAGGTCGCAGAAAGACTTGATTTTTTACAGTACGTGGACCAAACCGTGTAACTCTATGTGGTGACACTTCACCCTATAAGTTATCTCCTTCAGCTTGAAAATTTATTTTCATGAGAAACAACCCTCTAATCCATCGAAGATCGCTGCTGAAAAAATTGCCTGCATTGCTGTATAACAGCAGGAGCTTAAAATTTTACAGGGTGCAATTTTACCTTCTAATGCTACATGCTCAGGTAGAAACAGATATTACTTTGACAGGTCAAATATTCGGTTACGCCTTTGTGATCGATGCGAACGCTGCTTCGAATGATCTTCGCAAACTTAAAAAAATTAACGAATGTTAAAAAAGCGCTTCAATCACCATCAGCAGAGAACACTAGAAATTTTACAGAGTACAGTTTCAGACTACGATGTTACTCGTTCAGGCAGAATAATCTGTCGTGAATGACATTCTGCTAAAATCGGCAGAAACAGCAGTCATCCCAATCATTTCAGGAGCTACCGTAAAAAAGTCTTTGTTTTAGCTGTAGAACAAGAAGCATTCAAAGTTTACAGCGTCCAGTTCCGTGCTCATGACATGCCTCCTTCAATAAACGAAGTCATGCTAGAATCTCTACATGTCAAAGCCACACCTGAAGAAAGTAACTCATTAAGAGATAGAAACTCACCTAAAAAGCTATAAAAGAAAGATGCAGGTAATCAGGCCGTGTTTTGAGTCTGACGTGCGCCTGATCTGCGACACGTAGTCTGAATCTCCGACATACGGACGAGTGCCGTGTATTTTAATCCAATTTCTGACAATGCGCCGATGGATCTTACCTTAGTGCGTATTAAATAGCACGGCTTCTTCGTCTTAAAAACGACAAAGGCGCAGGTTGTCGCGTGCCGTCTGAATTGAGGTTTTTGGCTCATATCCCACCCATAAAACTATATAATTGAGATAGCGGTCGATGACGTTTGAGTGATCTAACCTAAGTCAGATACGCCGCATCATCCACAGCGAAGGTGGTCGAGTGACCTAACCCGAGTGAGATACGCCGCATCATCCACAGCGGGGCCTGTCGAGTGATCTAACCGAGTGAGACAGATACCCCTCATCATCTACACCACGAGCAAAATGTGAAGGTGGGATGTTGCTGCAGCAGGGGAAGCGCAGCCCTTCACTGCATAACACAACAGCACCTTACGCGTTCCTGAGTGTCCAGATTCAGAAGTCGACTTCGTGTCATTAGCATGAGAAGACCATCAACGGGGTAAGAGCACTTCGAGGGTGGAAAACCGACAGCGATCAGGAGTTAGCGGCCTGGAGGAGGCATCGGGATGGGGGAGGGTCGATAGGGGGAACAATGAACCAGGTCAGGAGGTGGCACTAAGAAGGGTTTAGGCAATAAGGAGGGACCAGTAGGGAGTTACCAATCGGAGGAAGCAATGAGGAGGATCAGCAAGGAGATCTATTACCAGCAAGGGAGATCGGATTTAGAAGATGTGACACCGACGTCGTGCAATGGGCTTTCACTCGCCGTCGTCGTGTCGTGAGCGTGGGAGTGCGACTTAATTGGGGTAGATTAGGAGGAATCCGAGGGGGAACCTGGAAGAAGGGACCTGGAGGCGGGGCCAGGACGGGGAACCAAGAAGAAGGGAGCCGTAAGGGAATTCATACGGAGAACAAGGAATCTGCCATATGCATAGCCTCTTCATGCTCGGCACAGCGACGACTGCGGGCGCTTCCAAGCTTCTGGATCCGGAAAACGGGTCCCTACGCAGCTCAACAAGCGTCCTGATTCTGAGTGTCACCGACGTCTGTCGTGAGCATGGGGAGGACCACGAAGGGTGCAGCGCTGTAAGCGGACCTCTAGAGTGGAGAGCGACCAGGAAAGAAAGGAACAACCTGGAGGCTAGGACGGGGAAACCAGCAAGAAGAGACCAGTAGGGGTCTATAGTGATACAAAGAGGTGGGCCGGAGTTGGGACCAGAAAGATGGGGGCTAAAGAGGAGAAGGGAAGACTAGTAAAAGCGGACCAGCAATTAGATCCAGTAAAAAGAAACGAGTGAGGGGGAACCTGATTTCGGAAAACATGTCAACGACATCTGGAAACGCTAGCTGTTGAGCATGAGAACGGTTGCGAAGGAGCAACATGAAGTATGGAAGTACTGCGCAGCACAAACCAATGACGTTAATGGCCGGTACGGAGAGAATGTCTATGATGAATGCACGGAAGTGGTGAACGGCTTGACGCCGATAGAGTTCGCACCAGGTCCTAGATGTTAGCGAATTTTGTGTTCACAGAAGCTACCTTCCACAGATCACGGATGCTGTAAAGTTGCGCGAAGGGCGCTAGTGCGAGACACGCGTGTCGGAGCACTTGTCCTATCCTTCCTATCCTACTATATATAATCGGCTGATGTCCGTCACGGGGATGGGAGACTGAAGCCAAGAGATGCCTTCGACGGAAGGCGTATGTCAGCCGGGTCTTCATTGAGCTTTAGTATGAGGATTGCTGGCGAACTACATATATCCTAGGCGGCGGATCATCCAAGTCTACGATACTTTGAGCGGGCAACGCGTCAGGGTATAGATGGATCAAGTGCCAAGCGGCGGGAATCAGATGACGTGCCGCAGACGTCGTCCAACGTGCGATACGATTCAGATGACGTGCTGAAGATGTCGTTCAACTTCCGTCAGGATTCAAAAGACCTGCTGCAGACGTCATCCAACGTGCGATACGATTCAGATGACGTGCTGAAGATGTCACTCAAATTGCGTAGGTATCCCGAGTAATAGAGAAGAGGGGATCAGCAAAGGAGACCATTAGAGGGAGTGGGGCGGGAGCAAGGGATGGCCAGTATTCTCCCTCAATATCGTTCGTCAATGTGCATCGGATTTCCGAAGACGGGTCACAGAATTCGTGGCACGTGTGTCAGGGTACAGAAGTGCCATAGAGGTCGTGGGATGTGTAGGAGAGTGACTATGGGGTTCGGAGGAATACTATTGCCGTCAGACAGTATTCGGTGTCGACCTGTCGACCAATACCGATTAATTTTAATTATGATTCTGGAGGTTAAGCACTTCGGACTGGGACTCCCACGATCTGTTTCTGGCGATGTAGAGAAAAGTAGAGAATGACAGGTGCTTCAGAGAATAAATCGTGTACATGCGATAGAGGGTGGATGGGCTTCATAGGAGCAGTGGAGATTCTGCCCTACCATATTTCGCTCCACTGTGTAGTCTATATGGTAAAACCAGTTTTTTACTGTAATAAAAGTAAGAAAGCCTAAGAAGAAAGGAAGAAGATTGGGGTTGTCCTATCCTCGGGGTTTGGGGGCGAAGCCCCCACCAGACGTTTGGCGGCTGCTAGGCCGCTGAACGTCTGGTGGGGGTCATGTAAAATAAAATGCGTGACGCACCCCGAGCAAAGACTGACTATCGTCGTCTTAGTGGTTCGTGGAGGTCTACCTTCTCACTGCTCCTTCCACCTCAACCAACCCGTTTCCCTTTTCTACTAATCCATTCACTTCGCTATGGTGGATCTTCTCGTTAAACCTCGCTGCGCTCTCCGTGCAACTGCTGCGAGTAGTTGTATGTATTCTACTTTTCTGCTGCCCTTCCTACATCACCTTAATGCATTCATTCAAGGTTTATTTATTTCTGGTGGTATCTTTATAGCATTAATTTTATAACATCTAAAACTTACTTGTTGGCGTTTAATTGTTGTTCGCACGTCCAACGTCAACAGGAGGAGTTCAGGATAGTTTACAGCAGAAGCTCCGTCCCTCCCCTCTCTTACTGATGAGCGGAGGGGGAAGGATACTCTGTTTGTTTGGTTTTCGTCTAACGATCCCTGTGAAAAGAAAACCAAACTAATTCATTGTTTTCCATATTTTTACAATTAAAGTTACTAACACACTCATATCGACTTACTTTGTATTTAGTTTTTTTCGTGCATTTACCTGTAAATCAGGCAAAAATTTTCCGCCTAGCAACAATGATAAGCAAGACAAAAAGTCCTAAACAGAACAAGAACAACAAACCCTCCAGAGCAAACATTTCCATGCAGCAGTAGTGATTAGTTTCAAGGTCGGATTAAGGAATTTCAAAACTATGAAACATTACCTAACCGACCATTAGTGATCAAAGGCCGCTAGTGGGATGCTTAACTTTAGAAACATTAGCGCTGTAAAATTGGATGGTGTAACTATCTTATGAACCTCATTTAAAATGTTCCCTGCTGCAGCAAAGACTCCTTCTGTTTCAAAGCTCTCGGAGCAGGTAGTATCATGTTAGTATCATCTGTGCCAGGTAAGGGAGGATGGATCGCTGACGGAATTAGGAGAGACAATCAGAGTGGAAGCCTGAGCAGGGGAAGGATATTGCTGAGGATGAATTATAATACCGAGAACCTTCACAGAGAGTGGGCTTCAATGGACTGTGGAAGGTCTCTAGACACCCCTCTGCAGAAAGGGCAGTTCATTGACTCCTTACAACTACATTTCAGTCAACATTCTGGAGTTCAGGTGATAAGATCTCTAAAGGAGGTTGTTCTTTCCAGTATAAAATGCCACTTGCAGTTGAGATCGAGCTTTTTAGCACGAGAACTTATCGCTGCTGATGTGCGCGAACTCGTTCTTAATTGAGATAAGAGTGCCAGATACAGTGCACTTCGATACTGACATAATTATTAAGATTTATATGGAAAGAGATTACATCACATATGGCAAAACTTTAAGTTCCAGCAGATGAAGTTGGAAGCTGGAAGAACGATTGCGAAATGAGAACTATCTGTGGTGGTGTTAACAATTTCATTAGTTTACTCATAAATTTTCATAATTTGCACTTTGTTAGTGTCCAGCGTGAGGCTTCATGTTTTACGCAAAATCTATCTTTAGCGAGACTCCCGATTAAGGCTGCCCAACATAGCAGCGCAGAGGGTAGCATTTATTATGATCGCTGATAGAACTCTAACTTTCTCGGAAACCTAGGGAAAGTTTAAAATAACTGTTAGTTCTAGATTGCTAGAGGTTTGAAGGAAGGAAGGAGTATAAAAAAAGACAGGGTCAGATTTGCAGGTTTTCTGTACGCTCTGCCATTCCCTGTTTCTTCAGAAGCTCCATGAGATGAACTGAAAGGCAAGGTCCACATCCTGCAGATAGAGGTCTCTAGCTACGTAAGGAAGGAGATATTGATGTAGCCATGTGCAGCCGTCCTTTAATCCTTACATAATGTTGAGATAGTTGCGGTTCACAAAGGCAACTCCCAGGTTTCGTCTAGGGGACTTGCCTCTGTGTCCGTGTGGATAATGCGCGCATCATTGTCGCCTTTTTTCGATGCTTTGTCATAAGTAACTCCGCCGGTCCCAAACCCGGATGAGAAAGAGGAGGAGGAGGAAGGGTTGGACGACGGCGCAACAATCCATCTTCGTAAAAATCGTCTAGCTAAGGAAACGATGAGAACTTCTGTTGAAATTGAAACGAAAATATCGAGTGCTAGCTTCATGACGGTACGGTTTCCTCAATTCTAGCTACGGGTTTTCCCTAAAAGACGAACTCTTTTGGCACTTGGAATGTTCGCACTTTGTTTCAAATACGACGACTCGCTCAGCTACTACGGAAATTCGGCATTCTACCGCCTTGACATGGAATCAGCGAGATACGATGGACTGGGAGTGATCTATAATATTTCCCGGCGGCATGCAACGCACAAAAAGAGAACTATTCGTACTGTGTCAACGTGCCAGCAAATCAGTTGTAAGCCGGTTAACGGTCGGATTATAAGTAGGTCCAAGCTTATCAAAGTCACGGGGATTCAGGTGTATGTACCCATGGACTGAAGGTTCAGAGGATGCGGAAGAGGACGAATTCTACGAATGCCTGCAGTTATCGATGGATGAGACGCCTCGACGTTATTCGAAGATAGTAATGGGCGACTTCAACGCCAAATTAGGCGGAGATCAGGCAGGGCTGAAAAAAGTTGTAGGACCGTTTACATCAATCAGCGATACAAACGAGAATGCAAGTCGCCCCACCACCTTTTGCAGCTACAATACCCTCTGCATCGGCAACAAATGCTCTCAACACCGTCGCATCCACAATGCTATGTAGTCGTCGTCGGATAAAGCAACGCGTAGCGAGATTGACTTCGTCTGCATCAGCAATGGGTGGGGAACATCCTTACTAGATACTTGAAAATATCACGGCGCAGATATAGGGTCCGATCACTACTTGGTTGGAGTGTGCCTGAGAGTGAAACTCAAGCAATAAAAACGACATTGCATTGCGAGTCTCTTTAACATAACTCGAATAAAAGATCCTGCCGTCTCGGCAAACTTTTCCATTAAACTGCAAAACCAATTTTGCACGCTAGAAGAGTGCGAAGAGCGCACAGAGATTGGAGAGCAATCATATACCATATAGGGAACTTCTCCTGCTTGTGCTGAAGAAAGCATTAGGAGGGAGCGAGGAACCCGCAAGGAGCAGAGGATAGGGCACGAAAATTGGCATCTAATCGATGAGCGAAGACGTGTGAAACAGCAAAGGGAGCAATCTAACTTGAGTGAGTGGTTATGTTAATTAGGAGTATAGCAGAAGGTTTTCTAAACTCGATCAGCTAATCGAGCGATCATATCGAGCGGATAAAAAGAGGGGCTGACGCAAAAAGGTGCGGAAGCGCAAAACGCTGCCGAGCTTGGCGACTCGAAATCACTCTACAGGCTTGTCAGAGAGCTATTAGGAACATACATCAGCTCAAATGCACCGATAAAGATCGCAACGGGAAGTTGCTCGTCACAGACGAAGAGCAGATCGAGAGATGGGCTGTGCACTTCAGGGAAGTCCTGAATCAGCCGACCTAGTGAGACGTATGACTTTCAGGGCGTGGAAAAGGAAAGCGTTCCAGAAGTTTATATTGGCGACATAACATCCGAGGAGGCGGATAAAGCAATCAGAAGCCTGAAAGGTAATAAAGCGCCGGGCCTCGGTGAAATTTCCGCCAAACTTTTTCAGACAGGAGGCGGTGCTATGGTCACAATTCTGATAAGGCTATTTACCATATGCTAGCAGCGTTTGGAAATTCCGGGAAATTAGAAGCGAGGAGTCATCGTCCAAATATCCAAAGAGGTGACTTACCGGAATGCGGAAACTGGAGAGGAGTTACATTGCTTTATACACCCAGCAAGGTGTTCGGCTCAAAACTACTACATCGATTACGAGCCGTGATAGACGAAAGGCTTCGCGAAGAACCGGGAAGGTTCCGAAATGCGAGATAATGCAGCGAACAGATCTTTGCATTACGCATCGTCACCAAGCATTGCCATGAATTTCGAAAGCAACTTCTTATCAAATTTGTGGATTTCCGGAAAACCTTCGACAGTAAACACCGCGAATCGCTATGGTCTATTTTTGGGATTTACGGTGTACCTTAGCCTAAGTGAAAGTATTCAAAAAGTTGTACCAGAACTCCTCTTGTTGCGTAAGAACGAAGGCGAAACACACAACGTTCTTCGAGGTTGTTTCCGGAATGAGAAAGGATGAGTTCTCTCCCCTCTTCAGTGTTGCTCTGAACTTCGCTATGGGGAAATCTATGAGAGGAGATGAAATAGGAATTATGTGGAGCAGAAGATTTCGCTCGACGGACCTCGACTTTGCAGACGATGTGGCTACCATGTCCGATAATAACGATTCTCCGCAACAGGTGACAACGAACCTTGTGAACGAGGCTAAGAAGATTGGGTTGCGATTAAACCGGGACAAATCAGAAGTCATGAGGATAGGGAAAACAGATATGTACGTAGATGCCAGCATCGAGGCATCGCACCTTGAAACTATCCAGAAGTTCACATATCTTGGAAGTACCGTGCCAAGCGATAAGAATGTGGAATCAGAAATACTGGCGAAGATTGTGGAGGCGGTACCTGTGTTTCAGAAGCTTGAAGCAGTGACTTTATCCGCTAAATGTCAAGCTGCGACTAAACCACTCAATTGTCGTTACTGTTGTTACCTACGTGAGTGAAACGTGGGCGATGTCTATGAAGTGCACGAAAAAGCTTAACGGCCTCCATCAAAGACGTCTTCGATGGATATTGAGAGTATGATACACAGACCGCGTGATTGACAGCGAAGTCCTAAACCGGAGCGGATCAATTAGTCTCCTTACATTAATCGCACTACGTCACCGCCTCGCAGGACACGTCCTGCGAATGCCCGAGCACCGGTTTCCTTGAGTGGCTATGTTGTGGATTCCTGAAGGTGGCAGCAAAGCCCGCGGTCGTCCGGGAAACACATGAAGGTGAACATTCGAGAAGCACTTTCAACTACAATACCGCTAGCGCCGCACGGTCAAAAGTGGGCGAAAAAACGCCAACATAGCGTCGCACGCTCATAACTCCTTCAGTTTTAGGTTTTTTGAATAAATGTTGGTACCATTCGATTTGCCTCTTCGAGATCTACACAAACTTGTGTAAAACTTTACCGGAACACCAGTATTTTCGCCGTGGGTGGTCCAAAATTGGCTGGACGGGCGATTAGAGCAGCTTATTTCCCAGGATATGCGTGCTTTCGGAGTATCTCAAAGATACTCCGAAAGGGGCATTCCTGGCACGTCGCCAGTGCTCTGTCGCCAGGAATGCCCCGAGAGTGCGCCGTGCACAATGTACACAGAACCTAACCTATCAATCGAGTGGGCGAGCGCATGTCCCCTGCGCTTCTATCTTCTCTCACTGGGAACTGTGACGTTTTCAAGACTATTTATCGCCGTTTGGAGAATGTTATTAGAAATCACCCGCCACCCCACTTAGGATTAGCTCCAATCTGTCTCAGCGAAATTTTGGTGTGCGCCGTGTACAATGCGGACAAAGAAGAACCTTTCAATCGAGGGGGGGGGCAGCTTGTAAACTGAGCGTTTCGAGAGTTTTGTCAGAAATTTGCAGCCACCCTAGTCAGGAGTTGCTCTAAGGCTGTCCAGAGAGCCTTTGGAGTGCGCCGTGAACAATACATACAGATTCGAACCTTTCAATCGAGGGGGCAACCGCGCTCAAATTGCAATCACGGGCGTGTTCGGAGCGCAATAGCTCTGCCAAGTTGGAACCTTTCAGGTTGCAGTTTGCAGGTCTTGTAGGCAGACGAACGGTCTGCTAGCACGCCAAAGCAGAATGGTTTAGCATAGGAGGGGGCAATGTTATAGGGGTACGAAGATGCAGGTGAGGCTTGTGTGAAGCATTTTTTTCGATTTCCGTGGACCACTGCGAGAAGACGCGGCGAGCTAACGGCCTTAAAATGCGTGCCTAAGGTACTTTACTACTGATGACGTGCTCATAGCTCCCCAGCTGCCTAAACTGCCTTAACCTCAGCTGCCGTTTTAGAGTGGCGAAAGCTAGCGGTTAGAGTTTCTTGCGCTCCTACTCGCCCAGATTTGAGTCTTCGACACTCGCAATGGCACCGTTCCGTTCAGCATGAAAATCGCTATCGAATGCTATCAATATCGACCGATTTTGGCAACATCAATTTTTTGACTGTTTCGCATCGAGGACGAGGCCGCGGCGGAAAGACAATGACGTCATCGAAAAATCGATGTCTTCGAGTTGGGCCATGCTTGACACCATTCGATAGAGCTTTTCATGCTGAATTGAACGGTTTTATTTGGAGTGGGAAAAACGGTAATCTGAGCGAGTAATAGCGCGGAGACTGTCAGCCGTTGTTGCGCTAAATTGCACGCGCGGCCGTGTTCGGAGCGCGATAACTCTGTCAATTCCGAATCGTTTCGGCTTCGACTCGTGGGTCTTGTAGGCAGTGAAACGATGTATTAGTACTCTAGAATGGAACGGTGTAGCTTATGATTAGGTGAAGTTACAGGGGCGCGAATATGCAGGTTAGCCTTGCGTGACACGATTTTTTCGGAATTCAGTACACCTCTGCAGGAAGACGCAGAGACCTAACGGCCTACAAACGTGTAGACGAGCAGTACAATTAATGTACTTCACGATGACATGCTCACAACTCCCTAGCTTCCTGAAGTGCCTTAGCCGCATCTGCCAATTTAGAGTGGCGCAAGATAGCGGTTAGAGTTTCTTGAGTTCTTGTACGCCCAGATTTGAGTTTTCGACACTCGCAATGGAACTGCTCTGTTCAGCGTAAAAAGCGCTATTGAACGGTGTTAATTTCGACTGATTTTGGCAACATCAATTTTTTGGCTGTTTTGCATCGAGGACGAGGCCGCGGCGGAAGGACGATGACGTCTTCGAAAAATCGATGTCTTCGAGTTGGGCCATGCTTGATACTATTCGATAGAACTTTGCATGCTGAGTTGAGCGGTGGCATTTAGAGTTGGAACAACTGTAATCTAGGCGAGAAACAGCGCGGAGAGCGTCTACCGTTGTTGCGCTAAATTGCACGCGCGGGAGTGTTTGGAGCACAATAACTCTGTCAAGTTCGAATCATTTCGGCTGCAGCTTGTGAGTCTCGTAAGTAGTAGAACGGTCTATTGTAACACTAAAGTAGAATGGCCTAGCTTGGGAGGGGGCAATGTTACAGCGGTGCGAAAATGCAGGTGAGGCTTGCGTGACGCGTTTTTTTCCGATTTCGGTGGACCTTCCTGAAGTGCCTTAGCCGCATCTGCCAATTTAGAGTGGCGCAAGATAGCGGTTAGAGTTTCTTGAGTTCTTGTACGCCCAGATTTGAGTTTTCGACACTCGCAATGGAACTGCTCTGTTCAGCGTTAAAAGCGCTATTGAACGGTGTTAATTTCGACTGATTTTGGCAACATCAATTTTTTGGCTGTTTTGCATCGAGGACGAGGTCGCGGCGGAAGGACGATGACGTCTTCGAAAAATCGATGTCTTCGAGTTGGGCCATGCTTGATACTATTCGATAGTACACCTCTGCAGGAAGACGCTAGGGAGTTGTGAGCATGTCATCGTGCTGCGAGAAGACGCGGAGAGCTAACGGCATCAGTATGCGTACGCTAACAGAGCGCTTAAGGTATTTTAGGGCGCCGGGATCAGAACTTCTCAGCTGCTTAAACTGCCTTAGCACCATCTGCCCTTTTAGGGCGGCGGACTTAGCGGTTGAAGTTTCCTGCCCTCTTACTCGCCCATATTTGGATTTCCAACACTCCCAGTAACACCTTTTTATTCATAACGAAAAGCTCTATCGAATGGTGTCACTCTCGACCAATTTCAAAAAAAATCGATTTTTCGACAATATCGAGGACGTGGGTGCTTTAGGCCGAGCTGCGCGGACGATGACATCATCGAAAATCGATATTTTCGAAAATGGCCAAATTTTTTCGTACAAAATCATCTTGGGGTTATTTGGGGCGCTGATTACGAATCCGACGTCCGTTTTCGAAAATTCCAAAGATTTCAATAGGTTACTTCCCGTTTGAGGTGGTCGGATCAGGATCACCGATCATTGGTATCGGTGGTCTCCTGCCATATTCGGCAAATGGACTTCGGCATCGTGTTCGGCATCCCGAATAGGCCCCCGCACCTATACGAAGTTTGAGCGAAATCGGTGATTCTTACCCGACCACCCTCAGTTATCCAGAACAAAATCCAAAACCTATTGAAATCTTTGGAATTTTCGAAAACGGATGTCGGATTCGTAATCAGCGCCCCAATTAACCCCTAGGCATTTTTGAACGAAGTTAGCACGAGGAAATTCGGCCAATTTAGAAAATATCGGTTTCCAATGACGTCCGCGCAGGCTCGGCCTAGGGCGCCCGCGTCCTCGATGGGAAATTGTCAAAAAATCGATTTTTCTGAAATTGGTCGAGATTGACATCGTTCGATAGAGCTTTTCGTGGTGAAGCTAACGTTGTTATTGCGAGTGTAGAAAACCAAAATATGGGCGAGTAGGAGAGAAGGAAACTTCAACCGCTGTGTCCGTGGCCCTAAAATGGCAGCTTGTGCTAAGGCAGTTTAATCAAATAGAGAGTTGTGAGCACGTCGTCGTAAAGAACCTTAAGCGTTCTGCTCGGAGGCGCATTTTTAGGTTGGTAGCTCTCTGCATCTTCCCGAAGGGGTCGACTGAAATTGGAAAAAATCGTGTCACACAAGGCTAACCTGCATTTTCGCACTGCTGTAACTTTGTCCTATCATAAGCTACATTGCTGCATTTCGGCGCACTATTAGACCATTTTGCTGCTTACAGAATTTACAAGCTGCAATCGGAAAGGTTCAAACATGACAGAGTTATCGCGCTCAGAACACGCCCGCGCGTGCAATTTAGCACAACAACAGTCGATGTTCTCCTCGCTCTTAATTGCCTGCATTAAAGTTTTTCCTACTCTCAATAACACCATTCAATTCAGTATGAAAAGCTCTATCGAATGGTATCAAGCGTGGCCCAACTCGAAGACATCGATTTTTCGATGACGTCGTCGTCCTTCCGCCGCGGCCTCGTCCTCGATGCGAAACAGTCAAAAATTGATATTTCCAAAATCGTTCGAAATTGATACCGCTCGGTAGCGTTTTCCATGCTGAACGGAACGGTGCCATAGCGAGTTTCGAAGACTCAAGTCTGGGCGAGTAGGAGCGCAAGAAACTCTAACCGCTAGGTTGCGCCACTCTAAAACGGCAGCTGAGGCTAAGGCAGTTTAGGCAGCTGGGGAGCTATGAGCACGTCATCAGTAGTAAAGTACCTTAGGCACGCATTTTAAGGCCGTTAGCTCGCCGCGTCTTCTCGCAGTGGTCCACAGAAGTCGGAAAAAAATGCTTCACACAAGCCTCACCTGCATCTTCGCACCCCTATAACATTGCTCCCTCCTATGCTATTCCATTCTGCTTTGGCGTGCTAGCAGATCGTTCGACTGCCTACAAGACCTACAAGCTGCAACCTGAAAGGTTCCAACTTGACAGAGCTATTGTGCTCCGAAAACGCCCGCGCGTGCAATTTGCGAGCGTTCGCCCCCCCCCCTCGATTGAAAGGTTCGATTCTGTATGCATTGTTAATGGCGCACTCCAAAGGCTCGCTGGACAGCCTTGGAGCAATTCCTGAATAGGGCGGCAAGAAAATTTCTGATAAAACTCCCCCAAACGCTCAGTCTACAAGCTCTCCCCTCCCCCCCTCGATTGAAAGGTTCGATTCTGTATGCATTGTTCACGACGCACACCAAAGTTTCGCTGGGACAGATTGGAGCTAATCCTGAGTAGGGTGGCGGAGAATTTCTGATAACATTCTCGAAATAGTCTTGAAAACGTCGCAGTTCCCAGTGAGAGGGAAGATAGAAGCGCAGGGGACATGCGCTCGCCCACTCGATTGATAGGTTAGGTTCTGTGTGAATTGTGCACGGCGCACTCTCGGGGCATTCCTGGCATGACAGAGCACTGGCGACGTACGCCATCTTTGAGATACTCCGAAAGCATGCATATCCCTGGGAAATAAGCTGCTCTAGTCGCCCGTTCAGCCAATTTTGGACCACCCACGGCGAAAACACGGGTTGTTCCGGTAAAGTTTTACACAGGTTTGTGCAGATCTCGAAGAGGCAAGAATCGAATGGTACCAACATTTATTCAAAAAACCTAAAACTGAAGGAGTTATGAGCGTGCGACGCTATGTTGGCGTTTTTTCGCCCACTTTGACCGTGCGGGCGCGAGCGGTATTGTACTCAACATTCCAGAGACGAAGATGAAGGATTGGCATAAGACAGGCGTCAGTGGAAAAGTCTCGTTACCCGACATACTCAACAGCTATGTGTAAGTCTAAGTAAGTCTGTCATAAGTTCTTGCGTGAGCCTACCGCTCTTACTCTCAACTTAACGGTTTTCAAAAGGAAAAGCAGGAGTATTTGAAGTGGAAATGGAGGTATCCCACCAAACAAAGAATAGTAGTTTACTGCAACAAAAGTCACAATAAGAGTTCATCCATGAAGAATGACTCAAGACACAGCAACTACACTGCTGAAGGAGACATATATTCCGTATCTCGTTGGTGAAAATGTTTTCGTTCTTACTAGAAGTACAGAGAAAAAACTGGTAAATCAACGACGTGAGCCTCGAATTTGTCCATTGCTCGGTGTTGTTGACAAATGCTGTTTGGGTAAAGAATTCAAGAATAGCCTCGGATGCTGTTACAACAAATTAAGCAGCATACATCAGAATTGAAAAACGTATCTTACTGACTGTTTTCTTGCTTGTATAAAAAGGTGCAGTCTTGTGAAACAACGAGTGGTTTGTAGACGAAAAATGTTGTAATCTGACAGGAAACATGAAGTAACAGAGTCCTCCAGAGTCCGACGAGCAGGGATCCCTGGGTTAATCCTTCCAAAGCTGAATTGCGTTATTAACACTTCAATCGTCTGAGAGGTACGCACAGGAAGGTGCGATTCGATCCATCAAACGCCACATTGCTCTGTGTTAGTAATACTAATGAGAACGAATACACTTATTATTACCATCATTATTGTTATTCATCAATAATTCATCAATTATTATCATCGAATTTTTGACTTTCCCATTTCGCAATAAGGTTACTTGATTCAGCTTTCACATAACTGTAGCCAGTGACTCTAAGAATATACGGATTGAGTGTTGTGTGACAGCATTACAGCATGTAAAGGAGAGTGAGGGTCTATGTAGAATCCACAAAAGTCCTGAAATAAGTCTGAACTCTGTTTGTTGCGAAGGACAGCACGCGCATGTTGCATTGCACGAGCAATGCGACGACGCCTTGGACCGTCGCACTGCACAGGACACAAGGGGGGGGGGGGAGGGTCAGCAGCAGAGTAACACCAGAGTCGCTCTCAGCTAAACGTTTATTATAAGCAGAGCAACTGCTCCGGAACCGAACTGGAGATCAGAAGGTGACTCCAAACTTCGCACAGATCTCCTCGCTCATCTTCCACAGTCGGTCCTGCTGCGCCACATCCGTCGAGTCCTTGCTCAGTGACGTGATCCGCTGAGAATGCAATATTTTAGACACGTTGAAAAAACTGAAACAATAACATAACGCAACTGAACATTGCTCGCTGAACTGCTAATGCTAATGCTCAAAGCAGATAAGGGAATCAGCGGTCTTCCGGAGAGCCACTCGTATCGTACGCGTTCACAGGAATTCAGTGACCGTCAACTCTTATAGAGCATTGAACGCAACGATGCTGATTTTGGTGAGCGGTCAGGGACCCCACCAAGACAGCTGCTTCCTTCGATTTTCTTTCTGAGAATCTTTTGCAGTGGGATGTCATCCAAGTATTAACCTCTGCTCGATTGTTGAAGTAGGCGCCCGTGATGGTCTTCAGCTCTTCCGACATAACCAGCTGCACCGGCGCGAAGCTCCCGTCCTTTACCGGTCCACCAGAATAACCGCCTCTTCTGGAAAGTGAAAAGGACTTGGACAAGATGCCAGAGCTCGTCAAGACGAAGGACGACAGGGAAAGCCTACTTCAGGAGTTTAGTCTCAACCACTCCCGGCTCGAGCACGTTGACCGTCACGCCGTCGTCCTTCTCGCGGGCCATGCGGAACGCCGTCATGTGATTCATCAGTTTGCTGCGTGAGTACTGCAGGTAGGCGTCTCCATACTTGGCAGCTTGGAGATCGGAAAAGTCAAGCGGATACCTGGAATCGAACCACATTTTGAATAAGCAGCCACTTGCTGGACAGCAAATGGATACCAGGTCACTGCACTGGACTTAGGCATGTCAACAACTGAAAGTTTTGTTGAAATCTTAACTGGAGATGTTTCGCTTCCTTGCTAAACGTTTTGCTGTCATGTTATACGGCTTGGTGAAAATTGTATCGCGATAACCTTATAAAGTTCAACGTCAAACTTTTTAAAGACGCTCAGAATAGGTAGAAGTTCATTTGACAGCCTTATAACGCAAACGGTCCGCAACCGTTAATAACTGTGCTGTGTATTCTGCTCAAGAAGGAAATGTACATTATCAGCTGTAGTTCACCTAGTCCCCTGCCAAGTGTGCGACGAGGAGCCCATCGAGGAGCCTCTGCGTGTGAAGATAAAAGAAGCATCTTTAGGCGAGGGAAAGCATAGAGCATCCACCGCTCCAAGGTATCGTAAGACCAATGACCATGAAAAGGAGGGTTTGGAGTTGAGCCGAAGATTTTGAGGCAAGAGGTTTAGATGCCGGCGCGTTGCGCGCTAAAAGCGTCCTGGTTCCATTCCGGGGAGGTCAACCTGAATGCCCCTATATATAGCGTACAAGCTCAGGCCGTGCCTCGGCCTCGCACTCCAAGTTGAGTGCGAGGCCGAAGCAGGGCTTGAGCCTGCCGACACAGTTCTGCTAGTCGGTGAGGTAGGTACTTTGATTCTGTCAATGGTCATTCAAAAATGGCATTTATTAGGTTGTAAGGGAGGTTTCCCGCCCCTCACTTTGACGTCCCACCAAGTTTTTGAAGTGTGCTGGAACTTTCTCCCAATAACGCAAATATAGGCTGACCTCTGACCTAAATTTGCCTCTATTGTCGTCATATTCCGTTACGACTATGGCAGAGAAAATCGTTCTCGACTGCAAGCAAGATCGGCTGCCTCTACTTCACGAATTCAAAAAGCAAAGCAGTGCAGGAGTCCCGGTGGACAACATATGGATGTGGAACGATGGGTCCTATCACCGCCTCCTACGACACAGGGAAAGCATGGCTCCGGAGTGGAAGTTAAAGAACGTCTGGAAGTTAAAGAACGTTTGCTTGAAGGAGCAACCACGGTCTAGAAGGCCAGTTGCAGTGAATGAGGAGCGCCTTCTGGAGCTGGTTAAGGAGGATCCCCGGCGTTGCACCCATGAACTGGCAGAGGAACTCGAGTACAGTCACACCACCATAGCTAACCACCTGCGTGGCCTTGGGAAGACATACAGATATGGTGCACGAATGCGAATGCATATACTCTGCTGCACCAGCTAAGGATGCGCCAGGATGGGTGCATGAACTTCCTGACTTTACGGCGGAATTTTTCTTGGCTCGAGAACCTGGTCACAGTCGGAAAAAATGGGTAGTCTACGTTAACGATACGCGAAAGCGTCAGTGGATCAGTCGCTGCGAAGCAGGAATTCCCACGCCAAGAGCGCAACATCACCCAAAAGGTAATGCACAGTGTCTGGTGGAATTGCAACGGAGTCGTTCAGTGGGAGCTGCTATGTACCTGCAAACACTACTTTCACTAGCGGCATTTCATGAACGGCATTGGATGACTAGAGCAGTGCTAGTCATCTAATGCCGTAAATCAAACCGTTCCTAGAGAAATTTTGCGTTTAACTCATTTTCATGCGAACCGCGAGGTGGCTGAATCAACTTTCACCGACTTGATTTCATGTAGGAGTTTCAAAGACTCCTGAAACAAATCGCGCAAGCTAAATATACTAGAAGTGCTTCGGATTGAGGGGCGAAGTAACTGGGGTGATCGGACTCTGCCGACAAATTTGTATGAAGTGCGACATTTTTATCAAATGTATGATGTATCGAGCAAGGGTATACGTCGCGAGAGCGAGCAGCATTGTTAGGCGGGAGCTAACCAGCCCATAATAACCAGACAGGGCACAGACCGAACACATGCCAGCTGATCAAGGTACCGACTGCATACGCCCTATCTGGATGGTACGCCCACGCAGCGCGGTCTGCTTGGATGGGCGTTCTCATCTCCCAATGCTGCTCGTCTTCGCGACATATACCAGAGCAAGCAATATACCGAACAAGCAAAGACTGTTGTGATATAAACCGCGTAATGGATGTGAAGATCTATAAATTATCGACTTCTGAAAACTTCTGAAATGTTCCTATTATGGCCACTGACTCGAGCATACATGCTGATGTGATCAAGAAAGGACTGCTACACTGCACCATGGCTCCCCTACAAACGAATCGACACGACTGCTCACTAACCAGGGAATGCCGTCAGCTTCCCATGGAACTTCGGATTGTGACCTATATCACGTGAAAGAGCTCGAGACGCTGATCACAGATATGTGGACCAAATTTGCTAAATGGATCTCCTAAGCAGTTAAGGCCGGCGGAAGCCGCGATCTCTTCCGTGTGTTAGCCGCGCTCGATCATCGTTAGGCGCAGTATTGCGCGGAAATCAGCGGTTCGGCTATCAGCGCCGTCAGCAGCGGCGGCGCTGATAGCCGAACCGCTGATTTCCGCGCAATACTGCGCCCAACGCTGATTGAGCGCGCCTAACACACGGAAGAGATCGCGGCTTCCGCCGGCCACAACTCGCTTAGGAGATCCATTTAGCAAATTTGGTCCACATATCTGTCATCAGCGTCTCGAGCTCTTTCACGTGATATAGGTCTCAATCCGAAGTTCCATGGGAAGCTGACGGCATTCCCTGGTAAGATGTACTACTATTAACCAGGCAAAAAGGCATGTGCTTTATTTTAAAAGCCCTGCTTTGCACACTGTTGCCTGACCCATTGCTGGCGAAGAATATAGGTTTTTCGAAAGCAAAATTACATGCTCACACCAGTCCATAAAGCGGTCAGCTCGGTTCCTCACCACACCTCGCTCTCCCTGTCTATTTTCTTGCTCACTCCTTTCTTTATCTGTCATTCATTTCAATCATCGCGTCAGATCATTGGAACAGAAGCATACACCAATCATATATGGGTTTATACCCAGTATCTCAAGGTAACGACCATGCCTAAGCAGATAACAGAAATCAATGATTTCTTGATGTTGTCACTCCGGAGGGATGCTAAGATCGTTAAGATCAAGAAGAATGCACTCAACGTGAAGCTCAAGGTCCGATACAGCAAGTACCTCGTCATTCTGGTTGTAAGCGACATGGATAAGGCCGAGAAGCTGAAGCAGTCGCTGCCTCCAGGTATCCAGGCTACCGACTTGAAGTAGACTGAGCGGATCTGTGTGTGCATCCGTTGTTTGCGTTGTTATTATGATTGTATATATGCACTGAAATATTTGTCGCATTCACCTTGATTTCATCCATTATGCCTCTCTCCATATCAGTAACCGGCTTGGTCTGCTATAGTTTCTTTCCGCGCAACTTTTACTATTTCGGCGAATAGGACTGAGAAACATTATGCTTCTGTTACTGTTCTAGGTTCTGTTTCGTTCAATTGTAGAGCGCATCTATGAATGCAATAAGTAAATAAATAAATCAATAACTGAATAACAACCTTGAGAAGTATTTATCAAAGGAACCAAAAGAGTCGACCACGCAGAGGTTAGCCTAGATAGGGTCCACCGCTAAACTGTAGAGTTCCGCCTCTGTAGTTAAGCGGTGGCCGCGTCTGAATTGCCCTGTGTTCGCTCAATGGCACAAACCAAATCAATGCACAACCGCAGGGTATCCATGGTTCCCCAATCCGTTCCCCATGTTTGAATGCGAATGTTCTATTACCAGTCATAGCAGATGCTGGAGACAAACAGGATCTTGGACGGTGCATTTTCCTGCAGCAGAGGACGCAGTTGGCGACTTATGACGAAGTGCGACAGGTGGTTTACCTGGAAAGAAGAAGATTTTCTACACGGGAACTCTCTATGCTGACAATAAACAGAAGGCACGGGATTTCCACGAACTTCGGAGGTAATGCAGTTTCTGACGAACAGTTCACTGGATACTTCGGGTTAGAGCAGTTGACGAGAAAAGTTCGTATGTCTGAGCCCTTGTGGAGCATTTATTTTTACGTAATTTTGTGAAGAATTTAAATGCTCATTAATATCAGCTGAATAAAAACTAGAATGCGCTTTCTCAGAATAACAATGGGAAACTTCTATGGTGTCCAAATCAAAACTGATTACTCCGCTTGAAGCATAACATTCCTATATAACAAGTTCTGGAGCGTACTTTAGTCTGAAAAGGCGAAAATCTTCTGCTGTGTTAAGCACTGGACACTTGACAGTGTAGCACAATGTCTACCTGCTTACTGGGATGAGCACTATCCATACGAGGTTTTGTGGTCCAAAATTTACGACTTTTTTGTGTCCAGTTTTGCTAAAGCTTCTATTTAATCCAGTATTTTCTTTACGCAAAATTACTCAGTAGATAAAAACGTTTCTACTTTTCGAGCGCCTTGTATGAACACGTGTATTAGAGAGTGTTTCATATTTAAATCTTTTTTGAATGGTGCCCCTAAGCTATTCATAACTTCCTTCATTAAACAAATTCAATAAAAACCAGCATTAACAACTCAAAAGTCGTATTAATAAGCAAGCTTAATTAATTATTAACACCATCTCAGCAATGTCGGGCATTGCAGCCTGATGACTACTCGCCGAACCGGTGAGCTTCGGGCGATAGTAGACCAATTTTCATTGATATACGTTCGTTAGACATGTGATAGAAAATGTTCTTCTTGGTCTAGTTCCGTTCACAAAGAGATCTAGCAATAGCAACTGCAAGTGTGAGGGGCTGACGAAAATCCAACTGTTGTGAAGGGACAAACAATTTCGAGAAGCGGATCTAGCAATATTTTTGAAAGGGCTTGTGGTGCGGTTCGCGCACTACCAGGCTTACGTTGTCAGGTCAACAAAGTCCTTTACCCTCGGACGAGGACAAGCTGGGATGCTCGCTGATGCCGCAGTGGAATTGCAAATGCTCGTAGAAGACTCACATAAACACGGTTTCTGTGCACTCCTTCGCGGGCACGAAGGAAGAGAATTTCGTTTGCAAGAACAGTAAACCCTCTGTGAAGGTTAGAATATTTTTTGTCTAAAAAGGTTAGTCTGATTTCCTCTGGAATTTTTATCTAACTGCCCAAATTTGTGAATATGAAAGAAGGATGAACACGCGATCAGTGTCGCGCAGCGGAGAATCGAGAGGACAGGGGAAAAATGCATCCGGAGTTCCGAGATGAGCCTATGTTCGAAGATCAGAGAAGCTGTCAAATGGACCAAGTCGTCGAAAATTAGGTGGGCCGGATACGTAATGCGCTCCGCAGATACCCGTTGGAAGAGAGCCGTCACCGACTGCATTCTGCGGGATGCCAAGCGAACATCAGATCGCCCACCAGCGCATTGGTCGGAGCGCTGAACGAACGATATGATGCTTTTCGGGTCTCTCGAGCAAGGAAGATCTAGTCGAGCACTCTGGCACACGACAGGGACGAATGGAAACGCTGCTGGCGCCCGCTCGAGCAACTCGATGATCAACGGGATGACAGGTGAAACCGTAAGTTCCAGCCGTTTGACTTTCAATTTCAAATGATCATAACTTTTTCACTGTCAACCGTTTCAACAAATATGAGCACTGCTTAACTTGGCATGTCGCTTTCAGTAAAACCCTCTACTAAACTATCTCCAAGTCTTTAACAGTCGAACAACTTAAGCTCATGAATAGTCGAAAGTATCTTCTATGCTGCACTTGAAGGCGGTGATGGTTCTCCCCTGAAAGCATTCCAAGAAATACTAGGAAAGAAATACTAGGAATTAGCTTTCATCTTGAAGTCCTAGAATTTTTGTGTGGATGAATTTAACAAATTGATATATGAAACGACCGCCGCTTGGATGGTTTATTTTTATTTATTAAGTCAGGACACGTTTTCAGGAGTTTTCATGCTCTTTCACAGATTTTTACCGCCATATCTCGCCCTAGTTCACTAACTTAACGGATTCCACTGCGATATCGTGAAATACCAAAGTTGTCATTTGAATGTGACCTAGAAATTTCTCGATGGTTCGTGAAAAGTAGTTCCTCAACAAAGCTTGCCGCTAGCACCTCTACTTGTCGAGGCGTCAGATCATAAAGTCCGGATTAAGTGAACCGCGTTCTGCTTTCAATGCAAGGAGGCGTCTCAGCAGTGCACGTTTCGATATCGCAAGAGCTCAATTAAGGGAACATCGCGTAGACGTTGCTCCTAGCTATTCCTGCGCACGATCGTCTACTAGAGCAAGGCTTTTCATCATCTAAGGCTTCTTTACCTCTAGTTCAAAGTGTCTCGTGTCATCTCTTCACTGCCACTTTTTGGACAGTGCCCTCCAGATCTAGCACCTATACTTTAACTTAATTCCCACTTCTCGTTCTCGAGATTCAAGCCTAGAGCTCGGTGACACGAAAGTCGGACTTTTTTGCTGTAATGAAAGGTGACCAGATCTTTTTTTTTGCAATGCGTGCTCTTATATGTTTCATGAATTAAAACTAAATGTGCTCGACGTAGGAGTGTCAAAATCCCCTGTGAAGTGGTCGAGTACAAAGCTTACACAATGCTGGGAATAGTCAAGACCCTAAATTTTCGGTCGTGCTAGGAGCAGTGGCCTAGCATGTCGCCTTTCAAGCCGTCCTTCCATATTGAAAATGAAAACGCGGCAATGCAAGCCGAATAGCCCTCTGTAAGGACCTCCTGCACAGCAGACTTCGGGCGATGACGGACAGCAGTAAAATTCTTTTAATGTAAATCGTACGTATGTACAAGCTCAATACACGTCGTGAGAAGACTATGTCCTCGAAGTTAGGAAGAGTGCAACATATCAACACATCGAAACACTAGCGATCAATATAAAAGCACGACTAGAGAACCATCGAGGAGTAAGAGAAACAGCGAAGGTAAGCATCGGATGAGTCGAGGAGGATCATCTAGACGGAGAACAATGCGCGGTGGTCACTCACTGGAGCGTTCTGGGGCATGGAGAACGACGAGGAGCCGCGGGAATGAGAACGAGCTAGCAAATGTACACTATGTACAGAGTTCTAGAGGGCTGCGACTATGATACACACATAACACCTGTCATGAGTCGGACATATAACAGTCAGATGAGGAGGGAGGGAAGCGCCTGAACACGGAGCGCTCAGATGTAGCCCTGAGCCAGTTCGGCCGAGTACGCCCACAACCGCTCCTGGAGCCGCTCGTCGGTCGCTTCAGCGCCGGACCTGAACAGCTTGAATGAATCACACCGCTCAGAGCGATCCGTTTCTCAAACGATGACCGAGACCGAAACGCCAGTCGGAGATAAAATCCTCGGATGGGTCGAATCAGGATCCATGATTCGTGACCGGGCCTGCCAAGCCTTCCATCCCCTCATGGTAGGTCAACTGAAGCGCAGAGAGGATAAAACATGCCTTGGTTAACCGCAGCTAGTCACTCATAGAAGGTATCCCAAAAAATACACCATTGTTTAAAGGGTCGCAAATGAAAGCTAGCTATTATTTACTAACCACAACTATTACACACTTAACTGTCACCTACTATTAACCATTTTTATTTATATCCACGTCGAATAGCACAATGCTAGGCAAAATGAACAAAACAAAATATTGATCAACTAATCCCGTAACTTTTTTCTTAACGTCCAGTTTAAGCATCAGTTCTACACAAGGCATGCAACGAAACTGGTGCCACAACAGGCCACCTGACAAGGAGGCAAAAATGCATTTAACCAGTGACCTCCGTCGCATGTTTTCATCGAAAGAGACATACCCTATCTACATGCCGTATCCTAAAATTTGCCAGCACCAAACTTCTCTTGAACATTGCAAACGTTTCTCTAGCACCATCACACCTGCCGTACAGAAAAAGTCCGTCTGAGAAAACTCACACTCGTGGCATTTTTGAGACTTTTGGGAGAGCAACTAGAGCGAGTTGCCTGCTGCTTGCGTTATCGCTCAAAAGTGACCCGAACTGTGCAAGTGGCTTCCACCAAGGGGTGGTCGCGCATCGTGATATCCGGAATGGTACGCAGTGACAAAGGCAACGTCTTCGTAGAGATCCCTTGGTGTTTAGAGCTTAGGAGCTTGGCTGGTGGCTCAGAGAAGGTTCAAAGAACATTATGACGCCCACTCATATCAGCAGTTGGAGTTCATCACCTGCCTAGTGATTTCGAACGACTACAGGAGAAGGCCGAAAAAGTATCTGGAGCATCTTCCAAAAGGAAGCTATGGTTAACAGCGAGTTTCCATGAGGAACTTTGAGACTATCCTCTGCAGCTGGACCTTTCATTGATTTTCCCTTCAATGCTGAAGATTTTGTGTTATGGTTTATCTGCAAACGCGAGCCAATTTCAGCTGCAAACTTGCACCTATTCATCTCGAAAAAAAGAGACCTGCAATGAGCAATATTCAACTACGAGTCAAAAAATTGGTACCACATTGTCTGGGAAGGATAAAGCGCTGACTTGTTTATCGGCTGGCCACCTTAAGACGTAGTATAAGTGAACTACGCCTTGAAATTGCCGCCACGATAGAGAAGTTGCATGGTGCATCTCAAAAGGATCAACGCTGTCCCTAATTCTTATCCTGATCTCCGAACATTGTGCCAAGAAGGCAAGGATATTGCTGCACATGACGTCATGCTAGACTTGAATTCTTTATTTCTTCCTCCTCAGTGAACCAACAGTTATAGAGCATATGCAATATGTAGTCGAATGTGAAAATGTTAGGTCTGCTCGCAGCATTCTCCGGCAGCTCGGTCACTCAATGTTCAGCAGTCGTTGCAAAGAGATAGAAGGTAATGCCGCTTTCCCCGTTGTTCAGCGCTTCCACACCCATAGTCTTGAGCTTGTTCAACACGAGCTAGTCCTTGAAAATGTTTGCCAGCAACTCCCTTCCTTACAATTAGTTCCAATACTTTGTAGAGTTTATAAAGTTGATCTCTCCCCCATAAACTTCGATCTGGCCGCTCAGAGCTACTCTCCAGAAGCCGTTCGTGGAAAGTATAATACTACTCCTCTCATTGTGTTCTCGAATGCAGCTTGCGAAGTGATGAAGTGGTTGTGAGCCTGTCTCTATTTTTCCAACAAGAGTGACGACTAATCAATTCTTACATCCAAAATAATATCCGATCGTTAGTTACGTACTAACTCAACTACAGTGGTAGATAGGCAGATAGTACATGCATAGCTTCAAGATCGGACATGTAGGGAGTACCTAAAGGGGTGTCTAAACGCGATATTCCCTTGCTCCCTTGCTAGTGACTTGGAGAACTAGAGCCTATTCAATTCAGCTTAAGGTGAAATAGTAACCAAAGTATTTCCGCTCTCGTTCCACTCATTCCCCCAGATGTTTACACCGTTTCCATCACCTACGTATAAAGTTGCTGTTGCATGGTCATTTGCTGAGGTCGAGAGCGATGTGCTCGCAAGAACCCGAACTTGCATCAGATGCCTCCTAGGCCACGATGCCAACATACCATCGGCGCGATTCGATTCACACTTGGAAAGCAGAGCGGGAGTAGGCGCGAGTCCCGATCGGTGTAAGAGTTTTGATCGCAACAAAACACCTTTGCTAAAATTTCGGCACATCTACAGGATCGCCTTAGTGCTTTACTTCCTACCTGTGGGGCTCTACATTGTTCTCTACACCACCTAAACTCTATCTGTTTAGCTCAGAGCATGTGGCAGGTGTAGAGGGACATGTGGTGTTGGTGCGAGCCCAGCTTAAGTACCTGGGAACTCAGTTCAACTAAGCCAACTAGAAAAACTGGCTTGCATTGCGGCTTGTAGAGGTGAAGCATATGGATCCGTCCGTTGATGAAGGTTTAATTGCACAGGCAAAATTTTGTGCGAGGAGGTTCAATTCCAAACTAGGTGAAGCCTCGATGAAGAGCGAAATCATACTGGGTATGAAAAGCTTCCAAACTCCATCACATAGTAGGTTCCAGCCTAGAACATTATCCATACGAATCGTCAAGAATAGTTGATGAACGTCTTCTTCTAAACGAAACCTTAACAACCTAGATAGCATACTTTGAGTAGGTAAATCTAATGATAAATCCGGATTTAAATAGAATAGCCACGGCAGCCAAGTTGGCTGAAGAATGGTGCACTCGCAAACAATTTCATGAAACACTAAAGGAAGTAGGGACTGCCCCGCACACATCCGCATATTATTGGTGCAAAGCACAATCGGAGTGGTCACTCGAAGTGAGTGACGTGCAGAGATACAGCGCGTGGTGCGTCCCAAACAGCATGGTCAATGCTGGCGTGATTTAATGCCGTAATCAATGCACTTATTCGTTTGTAACCGTTCCCGATGCTGAGTTCCTGAAACCCTGCAGAGAAAGGAGTGGCCGCTAGTTCCCGTAATATGCTGCCGGTTAGGCCCGAAGACCATTCAGCTCCGGCGGCGTTGTTGTCTCGCAACGCTGCGCGGGGCATGGACTGCTGCCAATTTCTCGCTATGAATGCTATTAAAAGCGAACGCGCCGGCCAGCAATTCGATGTCCATCGGCCGAACGCACGACCGGACCATGCTGTACGAAGAGCGCTCTGATTCCTGGTTTCCCCCTCAAAGTCAGCGTCACCGTCTTGGAAGCGCGGTCTGCAATGCCCCACTCGGCGTTTCATTAGTGCAAGAGGTCCGCAGCGATTCAGTACCAGTTGAGACCCGGAGGGATTGGCGTGGCGCTCTGCTCCTTGGCTACACTTTGTGTTTATGCGCAGTGGAATTCGCGCGTCGAAGCTGTGAAGCGACTCGAACGACGTCGAGAGACAGTTGTCATCCTCTGACGTCGTCCGACGTGCCCTGCATTGGACCCAGAAGTGTAAGGGAGCCGTGCTAACCTGATCTGCTTTCCCGTCGAATCCAGGTACTTCCCGGAAAGCGACTCGAACGCCGGGTTCTCAATGAGCTGCACCAGATTTCCAGCCGCTCGGCACATCGATAGCGTCGACATTGAGTTGGACAAAGCTGACGTCGTGCGCCTGAAATAGAAGAGTGCAATAGAGAATCGTGTAATTCTTCGCTGCCACCCTAGGTATATGAAGCGAGCCCGTAGAACACGAGACCATTACAGTCCTACATAGTGGAGTTCTGAAGGCCCAAATTGGACATTTTCTAACAAAAATAGTCCGATGCCCCGTAAATTATAGGCCTAGAAGCATCTAAACCTTCACTGGATGAACAGAATAATTCGAGAAGTTTGAATGAAGCTGAAACTGCTCCTGCTTACATTTTGCCGTTGTTATTCGGCTCACGCTCCTTGCCCAATTCGACGACATTCACGGAGACATTCCGTCGGGCGATGTTCATTCGTCTGTGAAGAGCGAAAGCCATCAGGTGTAGACAGAGCTTCGATCGAGAAAACACCAGGTACTTCTCGTAATCCTTCTTCGCCATCACGTCCGACCAGTCGAGAGCCGTCCTGAACAGAAAACTGCGGCGGTGCACCACCAGTAGGAGCATAACATCGTGCACGAATTGGTTTGTTGTGCGGTCTCATGAAGGATAGACCACAGGAGGGCCATTAAAGCAGCAATGCATGCACAAAGTCGGGGGCAGTTTTCCTAAGCTCTCTCCTGCCAAGGAATACTCAAGGAGAATTACTTGGGTGGTCCACTGAGATGACGTTAGAGTTGCTTGCCAAAAAGATGAAGTACCAGGCTGTCCAATAAAATTTTCAAAATTCTATAATTTTCCTTAGAAGTGTTATAATATCAGGCCAGTGTAAAAACCTTCTAGAAGGTTCTCCAGAGTTCCACGCTAGGGGTATATAAGACGCAGTCGCCGCGTCTAGCTACCAGTACAAGCTAAAATGGACCAAGGTCGAATTCGTACGTTCGTGCACTACGAGTGGCTGCTGGGCAACGACACGGGCACCGCGGTCGCCAACATCTGCAGAGCGTGCAAGGAGGATGCAGTGTCCCAACGCACAGTCAGGCGCTGGTTCAATCGTTTCGAGAGCGGCGACACGAGCCTCGAGGACAGGGAACGCCCTCTGAAGATCATGCTCTGCTGCTGGTGGGACGCCAAGGGCATGCTGTACTTCGAGCTGCTCCCGCAAGGCAGGACGGTCACCGCCTCCATCTATAGATCCATCTATAGACCGCTGTTGCTATTCTGTTGAAGGGGGCGTGGCTGGGCGGAGACTGCTCGGCTCGTCGAACCCGAATGTCCGAGTACACCGATCAGCTCGAGAAACTAGCCGCCGCCATCCGAGAAAAGCGTCCCCAACGGGTCTCGGTCCACCTGCTGCACGACAACGCGCGCTCCCCCCCCCCCCCCCGTGGCGAAGGAGACCCAGCAGAAGTTGGCGACGCTCGGCTGGGAGACGGCTGCCCATCCGCCGTATTACCCGGACCTCGCCCCCTCCGACTAGCACTTGTTCCGCCCGCTGAAGCACCATTTGGCCGGAAGAAAATTCACCAACTACGACAACCTCAAATCCGACATCGCGGACTTCTTCGAGTCGCAGACCCCGGAGTTCTGGGTGAAGGGCATCGGCGACCTGCCCAATCGATGGGCCACTGTTGTGGATAACTGTGGTGATTATATTGTTGATTAGACTTGTTTTTCCAATAAAGTTGAAAAAAAAATAAAAATGGTGAAATTTTCGGACAAGAACTATTGCACAGCCTGGTAGCTAGTGAATACACGGCTACGACCTCTATTTCCAAGCAATCGCGGAGTTTATTAGATTGTGGTCGAGAGAGAACTTCACACGCTTCAGAGAAAGTAACAGCTGCATGGTGCTTCAGATGCTTCAGTTCTGCGCTCTGCATTTCCCCCCGGCCAGGGAAGCGTTCGAACTCCTATGGAACTTCAAATAGAGACCAGGGTCATTGGAAGGAGCTCGGAATGCTGATTACAAATACTGGGGTCGAAATTGCAAAACGAAACTTCTGAACGAATTCTGACCGTCGAAGGCCATCGGACTAACTGTAGGCCGGCGAATGAGCTGTGGTGAGAGAGATAAGAGATGGGAGCTGATAAGATTAGGCCAACAGCGGCAGCATTGTCTGGAGGTAGGGCTCTGGCTCTTTAGGAGTGGGCCAGGTCTTGCCTTAACTCACCGTTCTCACTGCAGCTCATTCGTCTACAATCTCTGCCAGTCTACAATCAACCAGGTGAGCTCATACAGGTCACAGCTCATTCAGAAGGATTACTTTGCAGTTTTCACAGCAATATTGGTGATCAGCACTTCGAGCTTCTTTGAATGACCCTGGTCTCTACTTGAAGTTCCGCGGGAGGTCGAAACTCTTCCCTGGTGAGTTAGATGGGCTCGTCTGCTAATAGCTGCACTAACCACATTTACCTCACTGAGTCCACTGGGCGAGTTGCTCTGCCAAGAAGGATTTAAAACGTCGTTCCAGTAAGTGACATCTTTATCACGTTTTCGGTTTAACTAACTAGTTGCTCTACAGAAAAGTTTGGATGACGTGTTACGATCAAGACTTTGTCTCAAGGAAACCACGGCCGAAAAATAGATTCCTGGTTGGGCAATTGCTTCGCCCTACGCAGAAAAATGTGGTGCCAATTCACAGAAGTAGGGAACGCTTTGCACGTTTGTCAACCCCCCCCCCCCCCCCGTGATTCGGGCAGCGCGGAGCGCCTCTTGTCGATTAAGCCATATGCGCATTACCGTATGACTACCGCCAGGGAACAGATCGTTCTAATACCTTAGCTTTCGATAGAAAAACTGCCTTTGCAGTCAGCAGTCGCTATTTTGAGGAAATAAAACCTGAAGCCTTAAACCAACCCCTGGAAGCCTCCTATATTGACACATTACAGGTATTTAGAAGCACAAGCGTTCTTGAAGTAGGACGTGTAGTGGGAGTCAACATCACCATTTGCGTCGTTTTCTTCATGTTCCCGAGAACAAGGCGAAGTAAGCACTCAGCAAGGAGTAAAGTCTTGCTAAGGAGTGACAGAAAAACTAGAGTGTTCCTTGGCATCTGCGCGAGATAGCGAGAAGTGAAAAAGACCGCCACACATTCCAATTCTACGGGATATGGTGGAGGTGATTCATATGCGTCCTTGGCCTATACAAGATTTCCAGTGGCCAGTCGATGAACAAGTTAGTATTTTGTCCATTCTGGACGAGTCTGGCATCAGTTCCACCGACCCGGAGGGATGGAAGGTTTGGTTGGGAAATCCGAGCCAAGGGCATCGAATGGGAGTGCACGCGACAGCCGACTCGTCCTGCGACGCGCCCAATGAAAGAGCTAAATAAGAGAACATGCGACACTAATGAAGAGAAACTCTCTGCCAAGTACGTCAGACCTCAGATCAGAACAACGCACTTACTTCAGTCTTGAATCAAAAAGATCTCTACTGTATGAAGAGTATGAGCGACTACGCTCGACGCGACGTCGATTTCGAATGGAAAGCACTCGTCCGCGAATGGGGGGGGGGGGAAGTCTTACGATTACATAGCTTCTGCGCGAGAGCATTCTCCGTAAACCGTTGAGCTGGCACAGGTGGACAGCATGGTCCATACGTCAACTTTCATTGCTTGGGTTCGCGAGTCACCTGCCAAACAATGGGAGCTCTACGGGACTCACACAAGTCGATAACCCGGAATGTCCATAAAAACGCCCGAGAAACTCGCTCGGTCAGTCTCAGGGGAAGCATCGAGAGATTAGGTCGAGTAAGCGACGACACGGCTCGCCAAGTGCAGGCCGGAAGTTGCGCAAACGGGTGAAGCAACGGGACGTACCAGCTGTGCAGCACGCTGCCGACCACCACTATCCTGCCGTGGTTGTTCCTCTCCAGCACGTCGACCAGCCGGTTGCAGAGGATGAAGTGAGAGAGATAATTCACCTGAAACTCCTTCATAGAATATGAGTCCTGAAGACGAAGCGACACAAGACAGCACATCCTTCACACGACTACAGCACAACAACAAAAGAAACGCGAGTACAACAAAAGCGGAGGTCGACAGGCCCGAAGCCGACGGAGCCGACGGCCGGGAAATCGAGCAGCAACAACTCGAATTAGTTTGCGGCTCATTCGGCTTGCACTGCGACGGAGCGCGGTTCTGATACCTGGACACATTTGCTACAGCGCTGTGGCCACACTTAGCTTCGAAAACGCATATGTGATGCCATGCCAGTAACAACCGCGGTTACCATTCGTTGAGAAAGTTTTTGCGTCACGTTGTCTTGATGTAATGTCGACGTGTTGGTTCAAGTGTTCCTGGCACCCTGTGGCTGGGGCCTCATGAAATGGGAATACTGCTACGTTTGCGACTGTGCGGAGTGTGGACTGGACTCTAGCCTTCTGCTTTTCTTGAGAGACAGAAGACGTCAGACACATGTTTTGCAGCAGGACAACGCTGCAGTCCATGTGTCCAGGTGAAGAAAAATCGACTTCACCGTCACAACATTCAAGTAACGGACTACCTTGCCTGCTCTCTTGACTGTATCCCGATGGAGAACATGTGGGAACTCTTGATTCAGCGAATCTATGCCGACAGTTAAATGACGTAGCGGCGATTTCGGCTGTTTGGGACACTATCGAAGATCAAGTCATCCAGATCCTTGTCAACAGCATGCACAATAGGATGTATGGTGTCATAAGAAATAGTGGTGATCCGATCGACTTTTGAATTTAATAAAAAGTTTTTTCACAAGTGGATACATAATTTTGAAAAACATTTTTCAAAAAAGTCTCATTCTCGTGTGAGACGAAAAAAATCTGAAAGCCAGTTCCTGCCTACTTTCGACAATGGAATCTAGTGGAACTAGCGCGGGCCTGCAGAAATGAACACGAAACGAGATATGGGCAAATTACGAGGTGGATACATGCTTTTGAAACGCATTGTAGGATCCAATAGTATTCGAACTGCTCAGATTCCAAACACTCGTGTTGAAATTCGTCATCCTCATCCTAGCGTGGGGCGTCGTTTCAACACGCTGATTCCTTCTGCATTATCTACTGTACCGTCTGTTTAAGCGATGACGAACTGTAGCCAAAATTCCCTTCTAGGCAAGCGAGAGACGCAATCCCGCTCGAACCCACATGCCTCACAAAACACCGGAAAAGGCTGAACAAATTGGGTTGGTGGTGCCTGCCGTCCACAGATGATAAATAGTTCCCAAAGAAACCTTCTCAAATGAAAGATGGCGTGACAAAGACGCCATAAAATATCGCCGTTCAAAGAGGACATGAATACGCAGGGATAGAGTTGTAGTTAGTTGAGGATGGCGAATGTCGTCAACAAAGCAAAAGTTGTTTTTGCGTTCGGAAGTGCAGAGTTACTGAGCTATCATATCAGCAGTGTGTCTATTTAGGCAATTTTGTCGCAGATGAGAAATGTTTGTTTAGAAGTTTTCACCTCTTTCCATTTCAAGTGGGATGAGTCATGCGCTCCACTCTTAGAGGTGTAGAAGCACTTGAGTAAGGCAAAGCGAACGGTATGGCTCAATCCACAATACACCTTATTCAGAGCAGGAACTCTGATGCCGCTTAGCGAAGAAGAGGATGATGCAGGATAGAGGGACTGTAGCTGTGAACCAGGGTGACCGTTGAACTATTCCGTATAAATACTCACTTGTTTCACATCGGTTGAATAACACACATCTGCAAAGACCTTGGAGAACCCCTTAAAGATTCTCATACACTTCACAGAGTAGCGCTGTCGCTGACTTTCGTGTGTACCCGAACCAATGTCTGCGGCTCGGCCCCTACTCAGACAAGCCAGTCCTTCAATCATCGGGTTCCGCACATTGGAGTCAGACTGCTATGGCAAGGATAAACCTCTAATTGTCCTTCTGCGGGTCACCACAAGTCGCCGTGTAGTCCAAACAAGCACTCAAACTGTCTCCATGATGCGCCACAGAAACAGAATGCGTGGGGAAAGGCATCCCAACCCGGCTTGAATAACGCTGTCTTTTATCGCAATACCAGATTGCGTGCTTTTGGCTTCCGAAGACAGATGCAGTTCAGCTTTCCGTACCCTGGAATACTGAAGAGTTTATCTGCCAAGTTGTACGTAAAGTTTTTAGAAAAAAGGTATGGCGAGACTGAAAGCAACAGCCGAAGTTATGAGCGGACAGAACTTTTAAGATTTGTTTCACGTCCTGCACGTGTAACCTGTCGACGCATGTGGGACGTCTCCAGTTCTCACGATGGACGAGAACAAAATGTCCTATCTCTACAGTATCGCTCCAGTCGACCCGCGAACGAGGTCAGTCGCTTCTTACGGGAGACAATGAGGGACCAAGGCCCCTGCTCCTGCTACGTGCTTCTACTGGTACCGCAAGTTCGACTTGGTGACGAATCGCTCGACGTACCGGTCGACACACACACAGAACAGACAGCTCGTACTCGCCATTTGTGGCCCTCGACCTGGTCTTTTGATTGGCGAAATTTCAGTTCTTACAAGCACACCAAAGCCCAGGGTGCATTATGCCCTTCGGATTGAAGGCAAAGTTTCAAAGCTGCCTCGGGACGAACGAAAGCGTGTCGATGCTTGCACTTCTCTCCTCAACTCTCATCGCACACTTCTATCGTCACGAACTATTGTTGATGAGAAGCATTGAGTTTACGACAGTCTGGTGCGCATAAGCACTGGGTTGACTTCGATGAGTTGCGCGAACCATGGCCGTAGCCGAATCCTTTTGACCACGACACAAAGGAGTTGCTTTCTTCTGGGACGACATCAATGGCCTTATTTTAGGAATTGGTTCCTACCTGTTCCGCAGTGGACTCGAACATGTACTGCGCTCAGCTGGAGAAGATGAGCGAAGTCTTACTCAATCGCCGTCTAAGAAGAGGAAAAGTTCTCCTTTTGAATAACGCCAGAACATATACAGCGAAGAGGAAGCAGAATACGTTGGAAGAACTCGGGATCGAACCTGCACCCCATCCACTGTACTCGCCTGATCTTGCCTCCAGTGTCTATCACGTTTCCCTGCCACTCCAGTCTTTTTTCGCAAGAACAAAGTTCACAAACCGGTAGAAGGTCAAAAATTGTGTCAACAACATCTCCTCAAATGGCTTCGTGATAATCTGACAGTAGTAGTTGGCCTATACAACGAAGTGCTGGGAGCAACCGTTGAAGAAGACGATCTCAACTCCTCGTTTTTACGCGCAACCGGCAGGTAAGTGGTGCGACAGTAGAAAAGCCCCGGGGAGGGTGTTATTTTTTGCTCTCCTTTAGAAGTGCGAGACAGACTGAGGAAGATGAAGCCAACAGCTATAGAATGATTGAGTATAAAGGCCGGCGTTACTCTCTTCTTGTTTGGCATGTTCCACGCAAACCTCGGCAGGTTGTAGAGGCAGTTTGAATACGTGATCGGCCTATACAATGGGCCGATACATAAGCCAGCGATTTATCCTTGAGAGTCTGGTGGCAGACTTTGGAGCGGTGGAGGATTGGTCAGCCTTCGAACAAAAATCGATTCGCGATGCAGCGAGATTGGAGCCTTCTACAGGATCTCGGATAGACAGCAACACTGTAACGGGGAAAACGGACCAGTTGTACCTTCAGCAGAAGGAGGGTCCGAGTATCAGCGTCCTCGCAGACCGCTACACGACCCTTATACGCCTCACAGATGAGAATATCATGAGGAAATTTTAGCTGCTATAAAGCTCCAGTGGATCTCTTTATGATCGAATGCTAACTTCCAGCTGTTTCTACTTCTTGCCTCCCTGCTATGCTGATGTTATACGGCCTTATCGTCAAGAACTTCAGCTGGATCGCCTTCCTCAATTCCTTAAAAGGTCGGCTCAATTGGGAGCTATCTTGTCAGAAATCGCTTCAACCTTATCAAATTCAATGCCATATTTTAAATCATTTTAGTAATTTTAAAGTCAAGAAAATATAAAGTTACTGCGCTTCAGGTTATGTGGTAACCTTACGTGACTTCCCCATTTTCGGTGCAGAATATGCCTACGAGCAGACATAACGCTTCCTGAGGCTCAGATTCATACACAACAAGCTCAGAAGCGAAGACCTTCGATCCTGACGTGGACTCCTGTTGCTTCGTGGGCAATATGTCTCAGTTTTCGCGCCCCTTAGCCAGACTACAGCACTACAAAACTTCTATGGGGTAGCCGAACCCCAGTATTAAACCGCCAGCCCCGCCGCCTGCAGAAGGGTTCCCGAGCCGAGGGGGCCATCTGTCGCTCCCTCTCGTGGTTCCGGATCGCATGGCTCCTCCGGAACAAACACATCTGCCAACACAGCTGAATACCCCGAGGGGGAGGGGTTGGCACGCTTAATTGTGCGATGCATATTTTGAAAACATGCCGCTCCACGCCACTATGGCGGCGGATTTGCATGTTGCTTCAGGAAAACACTGTGCGTGAGCGCATTCGAAAACATAAAACGAGGACGCCTTCACATTCGGTGGGCGTGTTTCCCTTCTGAATGCCGTCTAGATAGATGCGGCGCTATCCGCAGGCATATTCGTGGAATTTCTGAAACCGGCCCTAACAGCTGTACTTCAAGTAGAGGCACTTGCATCAGCAATAAAGCAGGCGTGATCAGCACATTGAGCGAAAACTAGAATGCGAATTTACTCCGAATAAGCGGCACATTTTAAGCAAACAGAAGATTTTCACGGCTATTCAAGCCATGATTTACAGTCACATCTAACCTAAGATATAGACCGAAAGTACTGACATTTTGCGCCGAATCAGAAGATCAGAGAGGTGTTTAGGGAGAGCGTTATGCGGAATCCTTGAGTAACAGATAGTTCAAGAGGAATTTTCACTTTCGCCAAGTTAACGCGATGTAACTGCCAGATGCAGAGATCGCAAAACGCGAGGCAAAGAGCACCGCAAGGGATTTCGTAATACAAAAAAGAAATCACGGCTAGCAGGGCAACCCTTTGTCAGCAGCATTTAATCAATATTTTTGAAGGGCCGCAAATGAATCGAAATTCGGGCCAGGCAGATTTTTTGACGAGGACAGCTTGGCGAGGCGCCACACGACCACTTTGCTGCGGAAAATGGAGCTCGTAGCATTGACTTAATGACTTCTTCGTATAAGGAATGTGTTCTCCTGGCGTCGTACAACACACGGTGTCCACACATGGAACTACAAAGGAAAGCAGCTTCTTCAGAGAAGATGCTATAGGTGGGTGTGCTTAGTTGCCAGTGTCCACACTAAGTTACATAGACGATACTTTAGCGGAAATGGGCTCGCAAACTTAGGGACGTTGAGGAAGTCAACCCCTCAATTCCTCTATACACTTTCAAGCACTTGCCGAGTCTAACATTTGTCGAAATGGAGGGAAAACAATTAAGGCAGTCATTGTAAAGGCATGAAGAGTGCCATCGTCGTCGAAGAAGCTATCACAATTACAACACTATAGACACTGATTGAAAAGTGCAACGTGTCGTCAGAGGTAACTGGATGGAGTGGCACTTCACATGGGAGGAAGAAGCTTCGAACAAATCGAAGAAGCATTAGCTTATTAGTTGAAATTGCTTCTGTTTTCCACGAAGGGAATAAAACTGACAAAACGAGGGGTGAAAATTGGCATGGACATCGCCAGATGGCGTCATCACATAACCCATGTTCAGTTGGGTACTGCGGCCAAGCATCGTGGCATCGGTCAAGAGCATTTCGCCTTTTCATCAGAGCACTTACACAGAGAGATCGCCCGCAACATACCTCAGTAGCACCAAAGAACTCCGCGTTGGGAAAGAGAGAAAATACCAGGACCAGTCACTAGAATCGGAAATCTCGGCAACCTTTGGAAATAAACAGCCGCATCCATGGTGCGTCAAAAAGGTTCATTGCCTCACGCCTCGTAAAGACCAGAGATGAGGGAGATCGAGCGTGAACCTCTTACATGATGTTGTGAAAACGAGCTTGAACTTTTAAAGAGGGATCTGAAGCCACATCACATCCACCTGCACGCAAGCCCTTGTTGGTGACGAATTCTGACGTACCCTTACGATTCAACGACTCTGGCGCAACTCTTGCGCAAATAAAATTTCCACCTGAAAAGTCATCTCCAGCCCGTCTTTTGTCTCGGCTCGTCGTGGATTCAGCACGCCAGCATTACACAGCAGCACGTTGAGCTCCGGAAATCGGCTCTTCACTTGGTCGGCGAAATGAGCAACCTGAAAACAGCTCAAACCTAAAGCTGTTACGCACAGTCACTTGAAGAAACGCCTGTTCACCGAAATTTCGTGAAGAGAACTCAGGCTATCGCCATAGAACGCCTTCAACGAACTTGGCTGTGAAACACTGCTCATTAGCCCTACTCCGGCAGTCCATATAAACCGAGGAACAACCGATTTGTCAGCGCCCTTTTTTAATGGTGAACGAGAGAGAGAGAGAGAGTAGTCCGAAAATACCCTCCAGAAACTCGAACGTACGCTTACACAGCAGTGAAGTAGGGAACCGCTTTCCGCTGATGGGCTGTTCAACATCAATTACACTGAATTTGGAAAGTCAAAGTTTAAAGGAGGACAAAGTTGCAACGACAAGATCTCCATAAATCCAATTTCGTTTTTCGGCGTATCGTTGACTGGACCTATGAGAGGCAAAGTGCGACCTTAACGCCTCGGTTGCAAAAACGAAGTTTAGGCACATCTCTTCACCTACAGGAATCTCAGCCAATTCAACACCGTTCTAAGTGATGACAAAATGTCGTTGGGTTGCATGTCCAGGCCTTCCGTAAACATATGGAGAAATAACCAGTTATTGTCAAATTTTAGCCTTTTCTTGGCCCTGATTGTGCGTTTTGGTTACATTTAGCAGACATTACTTCGTAGCTATTTGTTCTTGTTTGTTTTTATTTGGTTTCCTGATAATTTCATACGTATGATCACATTCTACGTCCTGAAATAAATAAATAAATAAATAAATAAATACGTCAACTAAAAAACACTTCCCCTACCCTCAGCATCTATTCGAATGCGTCTATCTGAGCATCTATTACCGTGTTGCCTTCACCAAAACGAGACTGCGCTGCTTTTTTCCGTCGCAAGAAATATCCACTGACTCCTCAAGCGTAGTGATCCTCTGGGGGAATGGCAGTCGAAAAACGGCGTGGACGAAGACGTGGGGGGGGGGGGGAGGGTGCGAACGTGGAGGCGTGAGAAGAAACGGAATCTCGCTGATAGTCCCGACTAGAGCGCGCTCATCGACAAACAGAATGCGAGAGGTCGCCGAACTCTTTAGGCCAAAGGAGACTTCTTTATGAAGCCTCGGCAGCCAAGAGGTTGGAACACGTCCACCTTTACATAGTTTTGCAAGAATGCAGGACTCTGATAAAAACCCTTGAGCCAGAATGGACATGAACACTGGCTCTGGGTAATTGCCGTTACATAACGAGATCAGCTTCATCTAATACAACAACTACGATACACCTTTGAGCTGACAGCGCCCATCCCAGACAATGGAATTCCAACTGCAAGGCCTTCATTTAGCCGGTGTCATGCTGATATCAGCGGCCCACCACATTTCAACTCCTTTCAGGATGTTTGCAATGCTTACCAACCTCCTTCATCACTGACAGATCAGCTGCGATGTAGTCGACATTCGTTGTATTACCCGTCTCCTTCACGATTTGGTCTCGTGTTGCCTGCAAAACATCCTATTTTAAGGACAACCATAAAAGGCATTCTCTATATCACGTAGCCGCTAAGCATAGGAAACGTGAAACATATCCCTTTAGAAAAAGACTTCTCATTTAGCCTCCAGATCTGATCTCAAAGGACGAAGCTTTTACTAAACAGACCATTATAAAGCGATAAGCTTATAAAATGGTAATGTTACTTATAAAACGACAAGCTTATACCATGGGAAGGATAGAGCGCTGACTTGTTCATGGGTTTCCACCTGCGGTGGCAACCAATGAACAAATCAGCGCTTTATTCTTCCCACATATGCCTAGTACCAATTCTCGACCCCGGAAAGATGGAGGGCTTGGTTGGTCTGGGCGGAGATCCGAACCAGCAACCTCGTATCGGATGCGCGAAAGCGTTAATTCTACGGGATATTAGTATCCTATCCACAAGTATTTTTGAATGGCTATATCACTCGCTACGCTGACCAGCCAATGGGTAAATCAGGTGTCGCCCCAAACGCTTCACAGGGATGAAAGGTTTCGATGGTCTCGGTTCTAACGTAACCTGAAACTGATCAGCGAAAAGGGCGAATTGGGGTCTCCTGCCAGCTGCACCACTCTTCTGTGAGAACAAACGCTGACATTTGCTTCAAGGAGGAACGCTGAGTTCTGATTCGCTCATGCGATGATGAGTAGAGAGGTGGAATTCTTTTTTGTACATTCGTTTATAGATCACCCATACACTTCTTTTACATTCCCTGCGCCCATGTGTCTGAAAACCCTCTTTTTTCGAGGTCTAGAGCATCTTAATGCTTTTAACTAATGTCTCCTTCACACCACCAGGCATGCCGACCACAGTTGTGCTCGAAAGACCTATTCGAATAGGTATTCGAATAATTTCATTCGAGTTTGAATATCCGGATTAGAATATTCAAAAAACGCGTTTTTCGAACGCTTTCGAATTCGAGTATTCAAAAATCGCCTTCTTCGAATGTACTCGAATTCGAATATTCGAAATTTGAGCGCACTCGAAACCACTCGAATATTTGAAGAAAGTTCGACAGCGTGACTGTAATGCTGACTGACCCTTCCCAGGGACCCGAATTCCACCATTCGTTCACCGCTTCAATTGCCTCCCAGCCCTGAACGAAGGAGTGAACTACAGTACGCTGAACGACTTCGTTTTGCATAGACGAGGTTTATGTGAGCGAAGTCTCTACCGTAAAGATGGACTTCAGGTTGGACCTAAACCTCATCGCCTTCTCAGCGATGATGCCCAGAAGTCATCTCTTACGCCCTTCCTACAAGCAGCCCAAGTAGAAGATTTCTCAGTAAACATTTTGAGCAGACCAGTGATACAGTCAGTTGATTACCAATACACAGTATAATACGAATGGATGGCGTGATCACAGTAGGGTGTGTCCATCGTCTGTGCATAGAAAACACAAGAGAAAAGTGAAACGCCGTCTCACACGGGTGTTCCCCTGTTTCCACTTGCTTTGGTCTATGGTGACGCCACGTAGCAGTGATTACCGGAGTTCATCCACGGTGTTTATACTTCGTCACTCAGCCTTCGTCCCGGGGTAACTCGCGAAAGTGGCATCACTTCTCCCTTAAGGTGCGCTTCTTGTGTTTCTTATCATCGTCGTCCCTTCTGCTCTACAAATCCGTTGCTAATGTAGCTAAACATTGATTAAATGACAGGGTTTTGCTATTTTAGAGCACTACAAATCGTGTTCAAGTAGTCTCTTAGTATGTCTACAGAAACGACTTGAGCACGATGTGTAGTGGTCTAACCAGAGTTTCCTCACTTGTCTAGTTCTGCGCTGCCGACCACGACAGCAGAGTAGTGCACAGAAACCGCGCTGTGTTTTTATTTATTCCACGAGAATGTGCAATGCCGATGGAGCATAAACCCGGTAAGTACTAACCTTTGCAGTTTTTCCTTTTTCAACCTGAATGCTGAGCACACCTGACTGCAGCTGGAGCGCATATTTTGCCACCGTATAGCATATGACAGGAAAATGAAACCACCCAACTTAATAACGAGAAAATGTAGAAGACGATCTGGCGAGAATAAACTGCCATCAAATTTTAACAATTTCCAGTTCGCCAAATCCAACCCTAACTAATTGTTCCTTCTTGTTCTCAAAACAGCACCATTATTGAGGATGCTAAGGCGCTGCAAGTCAAGAAGCGCTTATATGCTGAGGACTTTCTCCGGCTAGAAAAGCAAAAAGTAAACGCAGAAATCAAGGCCAATGTGTATAGGCGTTAACAGCTGCGAGCTCCGCCGGGGTGTTCCACTGTGTCAACTTGCCCCTTGCAAGTCGAGCACAACCATGGTCAGGAGCGATCTGTCGTCCATGGAAAGCACCGAAAAAGCTGGCGGCTGTCTCGAAATTCACCTCGCATTTCTCCTCGCTCCGGCCATGAATGATGACTCGGTTGTCGGGATGGGCGGCCAGGTCGGTGGCCGTCTGCTTTCCGATGCCATCCGTCGAGCCGGTGATCAGAATCGTTCGTTTGAACGATGACACTGGCATGGGTTCCCTCGGATAAGCACCTTCTGTTTGGTCCTGCAAGCGAATTCTCGTATGGACATCCAAGTCAAAGGAAGATCAACAGAAGCAACTGCCCTTCGCACGCGTGAATAAGAACGACAGAAATGCGAGAGGACAACAGAATGCTACCAATTAGAGGGAAGAAGAGCAAGCCCATCTGAGCCGTAATTGGACAAAACACAAACTGAAACAGAAGCAGATTAACAAGGAGAGGTCGGGAACAGATACCAGGCAGAACCCCTCACTAGAATTGCAAATTTGGTTTATGTCAGCGCTATGAAGCAGCCAATGTACAGGCTACAATTGCCCGCTCTTGGAACAATATTTTCGCCAAAGACCACTTGAATGGTACTACAAAAGAAGGTTCGTAACTGAAATGTAGGCAAATCAACGAAGAAGCCATTGGGAAGAGTCCAAAAGTCAACCTTCGCATAAGTGGACGAGGAGAATTGTGACATAATTGCCAACACTGCAAAAACACGACTGCGCTCAGACTATCGAAAGAGGTAGCTGTTTCTGAAAAGCTGGGGAAGTTTTCCAGGCAGTTCGTATCCTGAGTTAAAGTGTCCATACAGGACGACTTGCTAACCAGCTCAGAGCCAGCACAGCATAGGACCCGCGTTCGTGCCGAGTTCTGATGAAGCGTCGGCGTAAAAATTTGGATCATCTCCCAAAGCGAAATGACTAGAAACAGCGAGAAGCGATGCAATAAGAATCTGCACAAGAAAGCAAAGAGCGAGGCTTGAGATCTGACTCCGATAACTTGGAGGCTGGGCATGATGCAGTACATTTTGAATTAACATGAAGGTTACGCACGCGTTCGGATGCACCAGACCACTGCGAAACGAACAGAACAGCGTGCTCGTCTTCTGCGTAATGCGATCACAGATCTCCAGTGACCAGATCCAGCGGTATATCTCACCGCGGATTCACCACACCGGTCAACGTAGTAACTGTTACAGCGACTGACCCCTAATTTACCACACCGCGTGTTGATGAATCGCGGTATCAGAGTGTTTGGCGGTACTTTTCACCGTTACGGTAAGCCGTTTATGAATTTGGCCCCAGATAGTTTTCCGTGATTAAAAAGGTCAACTCGGTATTCGGCACTGCCACTCCACCTTACCCCTAGATAAGTGAAGGCAAGAGATCATAGAAACCAAAGCACTGCGTTGCTGACTTTCGGAAAGTTGACAATGTTGGATAAAGAGCAGACAAGGAGAAAGTAATGTATGACGGCTACAGATCCAGCATATCTACTCCGTCAATCAGAAATGCGTCATAGGAATACGTGCGCTTTAAGATGAGACCTTACTGTCAGATTAACCTATTATGGTGAGTTTTTTCACTTCGAGAGTCGCGTTTTTAGAAGGAAAGGTCTGATGGATTACCGTTCTTGACACTTAAATGCACTGCACATTGAAACCATCCATCCAAATAGCAAAGAAGAGGTGAAATTGGACACAATGAAGTTCATTGAAATAACAAAAAATCAGCCGAAAAAATTGAAGTGGCGGAGTAGCAGAACAAAACCATTCCCATCAGCGGCACTTCATAAGCAAGTAGACACACTGAAAGCACTCAAAGAAAGGCTTCGTCACTCCCAGTAGACCTGTCCTACCCTCAGATTAGTTCAAGCAGAAGTTTGTACTTTGAAATGAGTCGGAACTTTGCTGAAGAGGTTGTTCGGTGGGCACATTGTAGAGTCTGCTAGATAGGGAAACACTGGCTTTAGGAGAAGGATGCTGCTCAACACAAGCTGCAAAAATTTGTCCACTTCACATCAGCTATGGCTGCATGGGAAACACTTCACTGGGAGGTCGTCACGCTTCTAATGCTGTTTCCGTCATATCCCAAACCTGCCTTGGATGAAAGTGTATCATCCTTCAGCCCCATTATAAGAAAAGAGCGATTCAGCATGTCAATAACTTTCCAAAACGAGAAATTTTCAGCGGACGAAATAGACCCGATCATGTGTGAACGGCGTTATTAAAACAAGTGATGGCAACTCACGACAAAGCTTCCACCGGAGTGAATAGAACGAAAACTGTAACGCTGGGACCTTTCCGTTTTAGCATTAAAAGACGGAGTCTCATGGGCACTGCAGAGAGCAAGATGCTCCGTTTGAAAGAAAGAGCTGAGCTCAAGCGACTAGAAACCGTCAGCGCTAAATACCACACCATGAGCATTCCCGTGCAACTATGGGACGGCGATTCTCTTATTCGACCTGATGGTGAGTTCTGCGACTCCAGGCCGAAGCCAGCGGAACAGCTTTCTTTAGATATCGCGAGAAATGGAGCGTTTTCGCGAACCCTTTTTTTTAGTCTTCATATCCTATTGATAGCCGATGGCTCCAGAGTACAGTCATGTGGTCTAGCAAACAAGTCTTCTCCAGAACATTTCAAACAACGATGACTTCTTCATTTTCCATCATCGGAGAGCAGAAATGTCCAGTCTTCAAACTGTGTAACACAAAGCTCTGGGCAAAGGCTGCGTGTAGCTACGAACTGCGTAGCTACTATAGTTGTGCTCGATCGAATACCTGCACTTTTAACAAACATTTGCGGGCATTCGATCGAGCAGAGTTTAACTAATCGATTTTCGAATAATATTCGAATATGCTTCCCTCATGTTCGAATTCGAATGAATATCCGACTTTTCAAAATCACCCATGTTCGAATTCGAATGAATATCCGACTTTTCAAAATCATCCATGTTCGAATTCAAACGAATGTTCGGAAACGAAGAAATATCGAATATTCGACTAATCGAATGAATTGTTCGAATATATTCGCTCGAACACAACATAGTAGCTACGCAGTTCGTAGCTACCCGCGTAATACTGTCTCCGCGAGCCGTCGGCGGTGGTATGCCATAGGCCGAACACCGCCACGGAATCTTAGTTAATACTAGCGTGAACTGATTAGAACACGCGAAGCCTTGCGTGCCCTTTGAAGCCTTGCCCTAAGCTGTTGCTGAGCATATTGTCGATTGGAGAATTACCAAAGCTCTTCTCGGCGATCTCTCAAGCGCCCATCGCGTCACGCTATTTTTAAGTTTCAATTTTCAGCAGCAGCTGTGACTATCTCTGACGTCGATGGCGACAACGAGGGTTTCTAGAGGAAATGAAATTCGACCTCGTTTCCACCGACCGAAAATACGTGATTCTAGACATTTCTCAGCGCCCAACGGCGACACAGGATCGAATTTTCAGCAGCGAACATTTCGCTGACAACGGGCATCAAATGGAGCGTTTCCTAGGGACCTAGAGTAGCTGAAGGGTAGATTGCTCAGAATCTTCCACTTGAATAGTTGATAACGACTACCACTACTCCAACAGGCCTTATGACAGAGCCGGAAACATCCCCGACGGCTTGCACCCCACCCCCCTCTCCGCCCCCACCCCGTTTAAACTCAGTAATCCTGCAAGCTTCACGCGTGCCTTCAGTACCTGATACACACATATTTCGCATTTACTGCCGCGAAATGTGGAAACGTCAACTACTTGAGTTTCTTAATTCTGAAGCCCCATTACATTAGCTGCAGTCCTTAAAGCGAATCTGGAAACAAAACCATCCGCATTTTCTATGACGTCATCAAATTCTTTCGCTCAGCGAAGTCAAAAGACACTCAAAGGATGTCCTTTTCAATATAAAGGAACATTAGACATCCCTCGAGCCTCTTGTTGACTTCAGCATATTTCTGGGAGCATCCATTTCTAAGTAGCCATCCAAAATTGTATTCTAAAAACTTCACTCAAGGAAGGTTCGAAACAGATGCTCTCTCAGCGCCAAATTTGCTCAGATTACTGAATACATTCCATTTAAAATTGCCTAACAATTAACAAGGAAACAAATATAATAACACTACAATAATATAACATTAATACAAGTTCTTTAATTGAAGATATGTGGTAAAAAGGGAAGCGTTCCGGGGTCTTTTAGGGAGCAGTCGAGGCTAAGAAAGCAGCGAATGATTAGTGCCTAGAGCGATGCTCAAGTGCAGACTACCGCCGTCTCCAAATGGAGCCCTCGCGTTGACATACGTAGATACGGATCGAATCTGATGTTGTGAAGTACAAGGTTGGCGTGCTGAAGATCAGTTCCACTTGATGCGGTAGACGGGAACTCAAGTGGCCTTAAGTAACAGAACTAGCCGTGCCATTCTAGTGCTTTATGATAATAGTACTCTGCCACCTGCAGGCACTCCTTGGTGCATTTGAAGGTCTTATATGGTTGGAACAAAGCCGATACCAGCGGTGTCTCTTTACCGCAGAACTAGAATGCGCGCACACTTCTCAGAGTTTCAATAGAGGCACAGGAGCGCGTCCAACAGCTTTAATCGTGCGCTGAAGTCGTCTTCAAAAGCAGTTTAGGTTCATACACGTTGGTCTGCCCTGCTCAAACTCCACGGCTTTTCTTAAGACGGTGCCAATATTAACTACTCTCATAACAGGTTGGGTCGTAGCATACGTTTTTAGCAGCAACGGAGAAAACAGAATAGATATGCCCCTGTCCACTCGTCAATTACACACGGGAAGCTAATCATGTGCATCTCCTAGAAAATGGATCTACCCCGGCTTGATATCTTGATAGCCAATGGTTTCAATGCGCTGCTCTAAAACCCCAACGAGTTGGAATGTCCGGCGGATACGCTGGAACGTCCAGAGGAGCAGCTACCAAATGCATAGGGAATGAGCTGAGCCGAGTTCATCGCCGAGAACGTTCTCATACACAGATGCTGATACGGACGTACATTTAACGCTGTAAGAGGCCTCCCAAGCCCCTCAACTTCCAACTGACAAAGAATCCAAACCAGGCACCTCTATGCGGAAGCCCGAAGGGCGTGCGGAAGTAGATAAATCAATGCTTCCTAAGGAGAATGCGTTGCAAATTAATAAACCCACAGCGAGGATAATAGTGCGCATTTCCATAATGGGCAGCGCCGGCAAAACAGCCGTCTAAGTGGTCGAGCGCCTCGCGCCGAAATCAGAGTGCATGAACTGCCGACCCGGCCTGGGCATCCGTTGAGCAGAGGGAGCCGGGCAGCTCCACGACGGGCCGGGACGAGTCGACGGTGTCCCGTGGCTGCGGACGACTGGCGAGAAGCTCGAGCATACATGTCATATGAGCTACACGCCTGCCGGGGGGGGGGGCACGCCTCTTGGTGGCGGGAAACACGCAACACACATACCACAACCACAACACAGAAGCCCAGTGTCGGCGTCTGAACGACACATTCACGTCCCCATGCTGCGCCATCCCCCAAAGCGGACACTCCCTGCGCGGAAGAAGTTGGCTGAGCGGCGGCTGTGGTGTTACAGCCCGTCGATTCGAACCCGTCCTCGAATTTGCATTGAGGGCTAAATACTGCTGTTACAGCTGTCGGTCATTGTGCTCGCTGCCTAGGCAGAAACAGTCACATCAAAGAGGGAAGAGAGCCGTTGGAGGCTTTACCCCATGCGGTCACCTTTAGAGAACTGTCAGTGCGCCATCTTGCCAAATCGGAGAAATACAACGGAGTAAGGGAGAAGTAGTAGATTTTGGCGTTGTTATGTAATTAATGGACTAAAAAAATGTAATTTCAAACGAAGGCTGTTCGTGATGTCAACAGACGCCGACTTCGTATACATCACGAGTCCATTCGCACCCCGATCAACGACGAATAGAAGGGACGGTGTTAAGCAATCCCTGTCTGGGATATACTACACTTGCTGCCTCTGCGGGTTATTGTGGAGGCCATTCGAGTGCGTATTTGGCCAACACAATACTTTTTACAGGAGGTACGGTCACGTGTGGGGTCTCCACCACTATAGCTACATTCTTCGGAATGCTCGTCTGTGCTCGAAAAAAGGCGTGTGAAAACGTAAGCAGAGTTCATCACGCCCTACTGCCACCCGCCGGATGTGGTCAGTTGCGCAGTGGGTAGTGTTCTCGCTTCACAGGAACGTGATCGTGGGTTCGATTCGCCCTACGCTGGTGTTCTTGCATTTTGCGATTTATCGTCAGTGGGACCCTTTATCCCCATTTCCAACACATTTTTGAACAAAAACATAGCAACAAATGTCGTTTACGTTCAACGTGCTATTTGAAAGTGGGAAGGTGAGAAATTTGACTTCCAGGTTAAGCAAGTCAAAAACCGGTGCCGGATTCCTGACCAGCACCCCAAATAACCCCATGTACAAAGTTTGGGCGAAATTGGTGCTCCTGACATCATCACTCTCACTCGAGCCTGGGCCTAGAGCGGGCTTTGCATCTCGGTCATCAATGTCAAACAAGGGCGGCCATTGAGGTGCGAATCCATTCGAGGTGGAAACTAACAGAATACGTCAAGCGGTGGAGGGCTAGACAGAAAATAAAATATTGGTGCTGCGTACTTTTTTGAACGGGTGGTAGTGAGAAGCGCGATGTTCATATTGTGAGCAGTATAGTTCGCTTACATGTCTTTTTGCATTCTCCCGTTATTGATGAAGAAGGTTGGTGCAGCATTAGCTGCTTTACCAGTTGTTAGTGCTGTTGACTTTATTCATGTAAAGTGTATATGCATGTAAAGAATATAATAGAATTCGTTATCTGCAACAACTTTTCATCTTGAAGCAGCTTGACTGTTAGAAGTTCAAAAGGGCCCATGCACTATACTAGCGAGGTCGAAGAAAAAATAGTTATTCATACTTCGGCCACGGATGTTATTTGGAGTGCTGATGACATCGGTTTCTAGATTTCCGGTTTCTTATGACAGGTTAGGATAGATGTGAGTGAAGGTGGCGAGGTCAGAAGCACCAACTTCGGGCAAAATTTATACATGGGGTTATTTGGAGTGCTGATCACGAGTCTGCCATTAGTTTTTTACTCGCTTGTTTTTCACTAGCAGTCAGAAATTCTCACCCTTCCACTTTCAAAGAGCTCGATGACCGTAAACGACATTTCTTCCCAAGTTTTTGTTCAAAATGTGCTGGAAATGAAATAAAGAGTCTCAACGACGATGAATCGCAAAGCGCAAAAACACCGGCGTAAGGAGGAGGCGAGCCCACGACTGCGTTCCTGTAAGCGAGAACACTACCCACTGCGCGACTGACCACATCCGGTGGGTGGCTGTAGGGCGTGTTGAACATCGCTCACGTTTTCACACCCTTTTTCGAGCACAGAAGAGCATTCCGAAAAAGCAACTAGTTTTGGACTCCCCACATAGGATCCTATCCTGTAAAAACTCCATCGCAAAAGCTCAAAGCAAGTTTCGAGGCTCTCCTTGTAAGCCTCTCCTAGAGGAGTCTGCCACCAAATCGCTGATTATGAGGAGCGAAAGACTTGGTTGGCCAAAGCGGAATCCGAACTTAGACCCTCAATTCGGGGTGCAAGATATGGCCGGCACCTCCTAAGACTGAGCTACCATGCGCCCATATAGGGAAAACGCGTTCAAATTGTCTACACCACATTTATTTTCCTTGCAAGCACGCATCAGTGTGCGTAAATAAATAGCTACTCTAGCACCTTCGACACATTCCCGGAACCACTACAGAAGGCACGGATGAAATGTTACTTCACCGGAGCGCAGCGCGTGCAGGAGAAATCAAACCGTGAGAAGGTAGATGTCTTAGGTGAAAAATGATGCAGTTTCCACAGCGCAGCACGACCTGCCCATGCAGCGAAGCGTTGTGGGCAACAACCACCTGGACGGCGTCCTGATTCGTTTTAGATTACGTGGTTTTGGTTGAGAACATAAATCTTCGTGGCGTACATGCAAATCGCACTACACTGTGGCACCTGCTCAACATACCGTTCATTGCTTTCGGGAACTTCTTACATGCAGCAGAACAGCTGGGATTTCGGAGCCGCGAGTCATTGAGTAGCAGCACCACAGACTTTGAAGAAAATTCCTTTTTCAGAGAGCACCTCTTGTCGTCAAATGCATTCCAAACAGAAAATTGAGCACTTAAACAGCGAGATGGCTCATATTATATGTGATGCATGGGTCTATCAGATAATGGCGCTACGACACCACACAGCTCCTCCTCGCAGTTCCACGCTTTCGATGAACGATCGCGAAAAAGGCTCTATGGTGGACTGTGCATGGCACCGAACATCGTTGGTGAACACCAGTCCGCAAAGCAAAAGCTGAATGCTCAGCCTTCGTTTTAACCATATCCAACCATCTATCAGATACCCAACTTAGTCATTCAGTGCTTTTCAAAAACAATAGTGCAGGCGTCTTTAGAGCGGCCTGTAAAGAAAGCCTACCTCTTTTGAGCCTACATTGACTCCAAGTTCATGAAGCGCCTGAAGTGATCCCTCTTTCTTGCTCCAAATGTTTCCAACAGCAGTTTGAAAGCTAAAGCCTCGAGAGCAGTGAAAGAATTCGAATTCTCGTGTTCCGACCCACTGAAGTGACCCCTCTTCGAGGCGGTCTTTACAAAGCACATGAATTGTCTGGTTGGTATTGGCTGAGAAGAGGTCAGCGCTCAAGCACTCGCCATACCTTGCTCACTGAAGTCATTCTCTTTCCAGAGTCGGCGGTTTTTAGCATTCGCTTTTTAATGGCTGGCAGTTTGCAACCATTTGTCCCCATCCGAACTGCTCCGACTTTCTTGGCTTGAGTGACTTTCAGCTGCATCTGGTCATTACTGTTTTTTTCCTCGTCATTTTCATTTTACTGGCGTTAGCTTCCTGACGTTTTTGATTGATCTGAGGCGCACTCCTTCTAAAGTAGAAGTAAATAAAATAAACAGGATAGATAAATCCGTTCTTACTGGTCTAATAACAGAGGGCGACAGCGCTCTAACGATATTGGTGGATCTATGCGCCTCTGAAGACGATGAATTAGTCGAAATGTAAGGTCGAACTAAAAATCCACCGCAAAACCACGTGTTGACACATTGCTTACTGACAATATCATCAAGAACTAACCATGCCGAGGTTTCAAGAGGAGAGAAGCTGGAGACTAAAGTAAGTAGATTTCAGTAAGACGGTAGGCTAGCTTGGCATAGTCCTCTTGGAAGCGCGGTTCCTAACAAGGCACCAGATGTGCCATCCCATAATTAAGTGAAGATTGCGACGCATTCATGCCTTATAGAGATGTTTTCGAGCGCCCCAAGTTGGTGACGTAAACGGGCAGGACGCACTGGAGGCCAGTAATAACAGCGATAATGCATAGCGAAGCGCATCTGCTTCTGCTGAGACTTAATTAGTGGAGATGAAAACGGGAGCAGGGAAAACAGTGTTTTTGCTTTGCAGTGGAAGAGATAAGATTTGCGTGATCACTTAGCAGATGTGCAAGACAGGACCAACGAGACGTCTTTCAAGTGATAAGTTGAAGGTAGTCCCAATTTCACAGCAGAAAATTATGTAGAAAATACCCTGGACACCTGGCCTGGAATGATATTCTCGTGGACGGATGTCCAAGAGCGCAGAATGCCAACTCTAATTCTCTAAAGGAGTGGAATTTCCGGCACAGTAATTCTAGAAGTAGACAAGTACTCCAAGATCCAGATAAGGATGAGAGATTAAGTCGTCAACAACTGATAGAAAGAGGTGCTCCTAATGGGAATTCGCCTACGAAGCCGGCCACGAATTGAGAGCTGCGAAGGTGAGGAAGTGAATTTCGAAACGAGACCTAGTGACGTGCCCAACATGCTCAGGGGAGCAATAGACTTCTGGCTTCATGGATAAAGTCATTATAAACGCGTTGCAGTGGTCGGCGAAAGAGAAGGCGTCCCGCAGTTCCCAGACCATACCTCCAAGCTGGGTGAAGGCTGGCGCAGGCGGAAACTGGAACTTAATGCTACCGACGTGCCCATGATCGGCGCCTATTGCTCATCGCACTACATTTGAGCGCCATTTACCCAAAGGTGTGCCACACAAGGAGAAGGAGACGCCAGAAACGGAAACGTACATCGATCCCCGCCTGCGTTTCTTCCGGCAATGCTTCCATGCACGTGTCACGTACCAACCTACACGGACGCAATTCTCGCCCGACGTCACGCTGACGTATCGAAGGGAAAAATCCATGACGTCCTTGCGCGCCATTGTGTCCACCGGAAAGGAGAACAAGTGCAATTTCCGAAACATCAACAAGTACTAGTGCAAGGACTAGAGCACGAGAGATGAAGGTCGGCTTGAACCACTTCTTTAGGAAGCGCCACATGCACATATAGAGCATATCCTGCACGCGGACGGTCCATACAACAATACTTGCTATCAGCCGCCGAAGCCGGAGCAGACACATTCGGCAATCTGCTGCAAGCGCTGTTTGATGGTGTGCAAACGGCACTGTTCTCACGTTCGAACCCAACGTGCCCTTCAAAAGAGAACAAGTTACACTGGTCATGTCCTAAGGAAGCAACACTAGCACATATTACCGTCCAGGAGAGGTCGCACCCACGACTTGAGAGTGCCGTGTTCTGCGGACGACATCACTTAAAGGAAGTGAACTTACGCAACGAACGGAGTATAGTTATTCTAATGGTAACAGATGAATTCTTCTATTTTTCCAAACCAATCACTTCTGGGCCACTCATGAGAGACGTAATTAATAATTTTGTTACAGAGAGTGGCGTTCGAAATGATTATGTCCATCCTACCCCTTCAAATTGGGGCTACATATTAGGTTGCTCTAAAAATAGTCACTTTGCTATTCTATCGGCAGCTGCCATATCACTCAGATATTAAAATGTCCTATGCTATGGACATGTGATACGCCTTTTTAGAAGCGCAAGGTTTGCTATAACGGACCCTTTAAGGTCATTCAGGACGATTAAAGATTTTGTTCTCAGCAGGGTTCTTTTCACACAAAGTACGAGATCACGAAATTTATTCCACTCGCAAATTCAAAACTGGCGGTATGGTCGTATGAACGTGGGAGAAATCGCATCCGCACATGACCTTCGGAAGATGTGCAGCACAGCATCGGCATGAATTATTCCATACAGAAAATCAGAGGCTTGAAAATGAGCAGTTCAAAATAGGTGGTAGGAATGTACTGACGGATTCCCTGCGGAAGAGGTAACAGGTTCTAAGGTTAAACCACTACAGAAATAGAGCGAGAAAGAATTTTCAAATACATGATACTAAAGAGATGTGTCATAGAAGAGAAATCCTAACAACAGTGAACTTCACTAATTGGCCGACGGCAAAAAAGCAGCTATTAAAGGGAGGAACTCGGTCTCATTGTACAAAACTGCAGGAAGCAATTCCTCTGCTGTGTTGTTGCCTACTATTACAGGTAAAATTTCAACGACAAAGGAAGCAGTTCTGTGCCCTATGGACTTCACATATAAATTACCAGGGCTATATTGTAACATTCCTAGAAACATCAGAGGACGAAAGGCGAAGGCGAAATGGAGGAACTCAACGATGTTCGGAAACCGGAACGTAAATTGAGATGCGAAAACGGAAGTAATTCAAGACTTTTTCTTGTTGAAAAAACGCATGCAGGATGGCTTTAGAAACGGCACTTACAGCCTTATTTTTGCTTACAGCGATAATAAATGCAGGGAGGCGCTTTTTCCACAGCGACAGTACACACTTTTCTTAGATTTTTTTCAATAAGCGGAGACTCGCACACGGTTCGGCGAGAAGCAGTATATCGGCAGACATCAAATAGAGTGCAAAACGGGTTTTAGGGCAAGGTTCTACACTTTCGCAGAAATAGCGGAACTACTATTGGTCCCAGTAACTCCAGACTGCCCTTAATGAGAACCCTTGCATAAGAATTAATACAACTGTGTCACAGAAAAGGATTAACGAAAGACTAGCGACTAATCTTGAGCTAGAAGCTAGAAGCTTCAAACGCAGGTTGGTTTTCGGCTCATTCACATACTAAATAAAAAAGTGTCCAGAAATGAGGATAAGGGAAGAAAAGTAGAAAGCAAACAAGTGCGAGGCAAGTAGAACAATAGTCGGGGCCAGCAACAACTGCGATCTGGACCTGCCCCAAATCGTTCGGCACGGTGCCTTCCGGAGTGTGGCAGGAGAAACAATAAAACTCCACAGTAAGAGCGCAGTTGTCTCCAATGCCGAGAAGGCCTCATCCGCGCCGTGGCGCATTCAAAGCGGCAGAGACTGCATGACGGGTGATTCCGAGCGGGCCGCACATGCGAGCGCACCAAACGATGTGCATCCCGCGCTCGAAGCAGCTGCGTTCACGTGAAAAAATATGCTGCTACGGAAGACTCGACGAAGCATCACCGCGAAACCGCGCTAGCCAGCCATATACTGCGGAGAATGCTGCTCACCAGCTGAGGAGCAGGACAGCGAAGGACAAATCACGGGGCTACATTCTATTTACTATTTACTATTTACTATTTAAGCCAATAACAAAACAGCAAAATCATCAAGCGAAAACATAGCAATTCTACGATTGGCTATATAACAAGGAGAAGGAAGGTAGGTTATATCCGAAATAAATCTGCTAGCTGAGAAGAGCCCATGATTTAGATTCATGTATACTACCAACTAAATTCATTTGATTAATATTGCTCACTGTGTACACATTGCAAACTCATCATCTCTCTAGAAATTGATTCCATTAAGGTCATTTCAATTTAAAATTTCTGAGAAAGTAAAAGTATTATTTTTTCTAATTCACACCCAGTCTAACCACAATTTGACTGTACCTAAACGAGTTGTTAGAGGGCAAATGACAGCATTTCTTAGAAGCGTTGCACAAAATGAAGCGGTTTTGTAAAAACCAGCAGACATCCTGGTCCACATTCTCATCTTCACGACACGGAAACGTCGGCTTAGATCCATTGGGGAGCAGCGCTGCGTTGAAAATTATAATGTGGGCACGTCAACTGGTGTTCCCCAGCGAGGAGTGACGTCGGCCGTTCTGTTCCTAGCCTTTGCATACTTCCTCAGTGAACAGATCTAACGACAGCGGAGGGAAGCAATTTCAACAAGGAACTCGAGAAGATGCCTACATAGAAGCGGTCTATGATGTTGGCTACCGAATTTCGAAATCGAGTTTCGAATTTAATAAGCCGAAAAGGCTGCATTAATAGACACTCTTGCAGAAAGCTACATCTATGGCGAGGACCCTCGCGTGCTGCATTGCCCAGGGAAACGGCGTTTCTGCTTTTCAAGGGTCCTAAAGCCAAAGAACACACACATGCTGCATGATAGGCCTAACGAAAGATGAGCTTCCCTCTACTCATTACAAGGGCGATGGCGGTGCTCAAAAGCTGACGAGAAATTGCAAAACTCGCATCAAAATCAAAAGTATCAAAGTGAAGTGTCAAAATCACAAGTAGTCAGCCGGCCACTGCGTGTCTGTTTGGTAGCTGTATTTTGTCCAAGTAACTTATGGAACAATATTGAAGAGTTGTTGCGAAGCCTATCCAAGGACCAACATATTTATATTACACGGCTGATTCAGTGCGAAAATCTAAATAAAGCGTTTGATGGCGATTAAGCAATCGTTATTATTCCTTGCAGTAAAGTCCATTTTCCATTGTCCGTCGTATCCGCAATTCCTGTCTTGAAAGGTCAACCCGAGAGTCGAAATGTTAGGTCCTGGCCAATGTGACACTGTGAGGCCGATACATGGGCATCGGAAGGATTAGCTCTTTCACATAGCAAGATAAAGGACAAAGAACATTTTACTCTATCCCTTTTGGGATGCGCCACGCTTTCTACTTCTATGGGATGACGTGGATGGAATTTGAATGCGTCCTTGCCCTGCACAATGAACTGCGGGGTAGGCGATGAAAAATCAATGTTTAATCGTTCCCAGACGAGTTTGGTACCAATCCGCTGACCACGGATGGATGGAAGGCTTGGCTTGCCTGGGCGGGAAACGATTATGAATAACAAGGGTATGAATGGGATGCTTTTTACACAAAATAGGGAACATATCTATGCAAACAGAACGAAAATATTTAAACAGAGGGGCTGGCAGAGAAGAAATAATGGAATAACTTAACTCTAGGATGAATACGCAGCGCTCTCTCAACGAAGGGACAGCTACAAAGAAGTGAACCAGAAAACGGTCAAAGGAACTAAGCGAGGAAGCGCCCCATATGCTTTTAACATTTAAATTAACATTTTGTAGAGCACAGAAGATCACCAATTTAAGAAAGAGCACATTTAAACAGTTTCTATAAATTATCACTAGGATGCGAGGACGTTTCAAAAGTGTCGGAAGAGTCTCGTAGTTGATGGTTCTCATCAGGCTTCATCCTCGTGGAGGAATAATTGCAATAAGCCAAGGGCCAGTTTATCATGTAGTGGCAGCCACCAGCGCTTACATCACTTCCCATGATGTTAGCGTGATAATGCCGTCTGATATTCCTCCTCTACCAGTGCCCTCACCGCGTCTCAGAGTACCAGACGAAAGGATCAGAGAGATGAACGATTCAAGCTTTCAACCAGCGCAATATATTGTATCTTATTTCGTGAAGATAATGGCAATACCATTATCTATCTACCACTATATAATTGAATTAGCGGTCGATAACGTTTGAGCGATCTAACCTAACAATAAGTGAGATACGCCGCATCATCCACAGCGCGGGCAAAATTTGCTACTGAACGTGGGGTGTTGCTGCAGCAGGGGAAGCGCAGGCCTTTACTGCTTAACACAACAGCACCTACGCGCGTTTCTGAGCGTCCAGATTCAGAAGCCGGCTTCGCGCCATTAGCATGAGAAGACCACTAAAGGGATAAGAGTAGAAGGGGGACTTCGAGGGTGGAGAACTGACAGCCATCAGAACGGAACGATCTGGAGGAGGCATCGGGATGGTGGTGGGTGGGGGGGGGGGGGTCGATAGATGGAACAATGAAGCAGGCTAGGAGGTGGCACCAAGAAGGGTTCAGGCAATAAGGAGGGACCAGTGGGGAGTTACCAATTAGGGGAGGGCAGTAATGAGGATCAGCTAGAGGATCCATTCCCAGAAGAGAGACCGGATTTAGAAGATGTGACACCGATGTCGCGCAATGGGCGTTCGCGTCGTCGTGTCGTGAGCGTGGGAGGGCTACTTAATTGGGTAGAATAGTAAGGATCCGGAGGTGGAGAGGGGGGGGGGAATCTACCTGGAAGAAGGAACCTGGAGGCGGAACCAGGAAGGGGACCAACAAGAAGCTGTAAGGGAGTTAATACGGAGAATAAGGAACCTGCCATACGCATAGCCTCTTCATGCTCGACAGAGCGGCGGCTGCGCGCGCTTCTGAGCTTCTGGATTCGGAAGACGTGCCCCCTACATCGCGCAACAAGCGTCCTGATTCTGAATACGTGTCACCGACGTCTGCCGTGAGCATGGGAGGACCACTAAAGAGGTGGTGGAGAAGGGCAGTAAGGGCACCTCTAGGGTGGACCAGGAGAGCGACCGGGAAAGAAAGACACAACCTGGAGGAGCGGACAGGACGGGGAAACCACCACGAAAAGACCAGTAGGGGCTGATAGTGGAAACAAAGAAGTGGGCCAGGAGTTGGAGCCACGAAGGCGGGGGACTAAAGAGGGGGAGAGAAGACCAGTAAATACGGACCAGCAATTAGATCGAGTAAAAAGAAACGAGTGAGGGGAACCTGGCTTCGGAAAACATGTCAATGATATCTGGAAACGCTAGCTGTTGAGTATGAGAACGGTTGCGGAGGAGCAACCTGAGGGACAGAAGTACTGCGCAGCACAAACCAATGACGTTAATGGCCGGTCCGGAGAGAATGTCTATGATGAAGGTACCGAAGTGGTAAACGGCTTGACGCCGATAAAGAACGCAGCAGATCCTAGATGTTAGCGAATTTTATGTTTTACAAAAACTACTTTCGATAGGTCAGTGATGCTGCAAAGCTGCGCGAAGCGCGCAAGTGCGAGACACGCCGTTAGGCGTGTCGCAGCACTTGTTACAGCGAAATCGAGGTAAGGTGAGGGCTGAGATTCAACTAGGTATCTCCATGCTGTCACCGGGGTGTGCAGCCATATCCTTTGCGCGCAATTGCCGCAACTATGTTAGAGGACGGCCGGAACGGTCAGTCGGAGCAAGAAAAGAGACCGCAACGGTCCGACTTCCCACCACAAATAGTGGAAATCCAAAACTATAGCGGCCCACCGCCGCTCTGAAAATCCTATGAAAACTATGACCTCCTATGAAAATGTTGTGGGCGAAATTTGAAGGCATGGTGACCGCGCTAACGGGACAGTCAGCTGGCCCCCTTGATGCTGCGGGATGGAACAACAAACGACGACCAGTGTCAAGCTTGGCTGACGTGATGGCTAGGGCAGGCGCTTCACATGTGGAAGGTCAGCGTTTGTTCCTGCGAGCTTGTTCTGCATTACTGCAGCCTTCGCGTTCATTCCTGCGAGCTTGTTCTGCACCACTGCAGTCTTCATGCTGAAGCAGCGCAGAAGTCTCTCCCGTAAGAATTTCGACTTCAGATCTCCTCATTAAAGCGATAGCAAGGACGGATCATACGAGCAACTTGTATTCTTGCTGTCGTCCCAAACTAGGTTGCTTGCCAGGAGCAACACCCTTCGCCAAAAACTTATTCCCCGATCAGAGCGATTGTAGTATGTACATGAAAACGAGTGTGCAGGACAGATTTGGGAACATTATGCTACTTCCGATCGCAAACGCAAGACTGCACAGCTGAAAAGAAGTCGAAAAAGAATAGTGAACCTCGTCTCTCTCCTGTAAACGTCTAATAGATTAAGTAGGCAACTCCCAAGAGGTCATTGATGAGACTACCGATGCCTGCCGTCTCAAGAGAGAGATTGGCGAAGAGTGAGACTCACGGTGTGAGATGTCCACCAACTAATATGTCGCTATATTGGGCACCTCCACCAACACACTGAATATATGCATTGTATGAAGAATGAGCAGCACTCGACAAGCAGAAAGGACTACTCTTGTTTGAACAGTGTAAACATCCGCATTGCTCCATGCGATGGTTGACGTGATTACCCCAACTACGGAAGGATCGAGGTTGCACTTAAACTGTCGATCACCGCTAGCAAGACGAGAAGTTATTCGTATGACCACTGACATTCAAATGCAAAAAATCCTTACTATCGCGTCCCTCCAGAAATTTAGATGTACTGCACTACAGGCCAGGTGACTCTTACGATTTACGGTTTACGATTTACGATTTACGACGGTTTTTCATAATTATGACTTACGGTTTACGAAATTTTAAATTCCATTTACACACAGCTATGGCTCTCAGTATGAAGGACATGTACTTTCCGCAATGCGTCGCTTTTTCAAACCTCTATTGCTCAGAAACGCGGAACGTCTTGGGATACCTGTCTCCTGCTCCTGCGATTAGGAGTTTTCTCTGGCAACATGAAACTACACTAAAAATCCTATCGTGTGTAAAGGAGCTAATTCGCCGGTCCCCCTTGTCCATTATACATTGGATACGATCGAAAATCTTCGGATAATTGGGTGATTCGGATAGCGCAAATTTCGCGGACACCGGATTTTTGCACGATTCGGATAAGGGCGATTTTGCGGGCCTCGGATGTTTGGATGATTCGGATCGGGATATTCGAAACTTGAGAGCACTTTTAATATTACAAAATTCCTCTGCTCTCCACATTCAAGAGATCTTCTGAATTCGAATATCGCGCTGTGGTTATTGCTTCATACCTTCTCTTTGGATGTGTAACTACCTTCTTTCAACGGTCTATCTACCGTTTTCACTTGCTGCGTTGAAAATAGACTTCTGCAAACTCAAACCGAACCTGTTTTAATTCAAACTGCTTTCTTTCCAACTCACAACTCAAATGGGATTACTTTTAAATCAATCCAGATACCTTCTAAATCAAAAATGTTTCGTCTGTAGAATCAAATTGAAGATGCCTAAAGAAGGCTGCCTCAAGGAATACGTTAACCTTCCCTTTTAAAGCGACTACAAAAGATGTCCAAGGAATATGGTCATACTGGTTCGTCTACCAGAACTCTCTCATCCGTCTGGTATGGAAATGTTTCTGGGCTTATTTCAAAACGCAGAAAAGCGAAGATCTCTTGGTGCGTCACACGATAGGATGGCGCCATGCGTTCATTCACTACGCCTAGCCCAACCCCGTCGAATGACTCAGTATGTCTTTTGGATTACAACATTCGCACTTCCTGTTTTCGCCGCATTGGTCAGCGGTAAAGCTAAAAAATTGCTAGTAAGTTAGGAATTTAATGAACATTCAAGCTATGCAGGCTTTTTGTTGGAATGCCATGCATAGGCTAAGCAAAAAGCATCTTCAATTTGATGCTACGGACGACACATTTTTTGATTTAGAAGGTATCTGGATTGATTTAAAAGTAATCCCATTTGAGTTGTGAGTTGGAAAGATCGCAGTTTGAATTAAAACAGGTTCGGTTTGAGTTTGCAAGTTAAGTCTATTTTAAACGCAGCAAGTGAAAACGGTAGATAGGCCGTTGAAAGAAGGTAGTTACACATCCAAAGAGAAGGTATGAAGCAATAACCACAGCGCGATATTCGAATTCAGAAGATCTCTTGAATGTGGAGAGATTCAAGCAAAGGAATTTTGTAATCTTAAAAGTGCTCTCAAGTTCTGAACCATCGATCGACAATGTCAGCTGTCGCGATGACGTAAACCAATCCAGAGGGCCGGTTTCCAATGCAAGTTTGCCTGTACCGGTCCGATTTCGAAAACTAAATTATTGCACTGTTATTTAATAAACACGCACTCGCTTTACCGCATTTTGAATATCAACTGGCTCCGACCTACGAAGTACAATGCTAACCGATAGAAAGGTCATGGTTTATTCTTTGCACCTGAGTGTAGCAACTTTCTAGACTCCGCCTCCAATCACGAATGATGTTCGATCGCGTAATTGCGTCAATTCTATTCGTTGGGGTTAGCATGCATCCATTATAAACAAAATTGACTAGACTCCATTGCCAAACACGACGTGGATCAAGAATACTCGTCTCTTTTTCTCTAGAAAACTGATAAGTCGGATTGGAGAAGCCTATGCATAAGACGCTGTATTCTGCCACAGTGACACATTAGAGCATCAAAAAACAACTCTAAAGGGAAGTGGTAATGAGCTATAAGATGAGACCATTAGAGTGGGCATGTCTTTATAACCAGGTTTACATAAATTTGGATGCCAGTTGGTTGTTGAAGATCACATTTACGAAAATTTACGATTTACGAAACGAAATGTCGTAAATCGTAAATCGTAAAAAATTGGTAAAAATTACCGTAAATCGTAAAGTCGCGAATCGTAAACCGTAATTACGCACACCCCTGCTGAGAGCAGTACCATTGTATATTATATATACCATTTTCACATCTAATTGGATACTTTTCAAATCAAATTCGACGCTCTTCTAAGCTAGCCGAAGACCTTTGACATCAAGGCGAACTCTTCGAAGTCAAATTGAAATTCTACATCAAACTAGAGACTACAAAAAAGTTAGAATAATTTTTTGTTCGAGGAAACTTTTAGTATAACATTCTATGGAGCTTTAATTCACTCCCAATAAAAGAACACGCAGTTTCAAATTTTATAAAATTTTTATTTTAGAGGTAAAAAACAATGATTTAAAGCTTGTTTTAAAGAGCAGGAAGGTGGCCATTTTTTACTGCCAAAATAGAGATTGCCCTCGTCCGAAGCTTCGCAATTTTTATTCGATTGACAGCAAAACTTCCGCAGGCATGAGGTTTCACAACTAGAAACGGTGCAACACAAGCAGTTTTACAAAAACACTCATATCTTAACTTTCTTGCTAGTAGCATTTACACTACCAATCAAATAAACATTGGGATTTGCTTTTCGAGTGCATGGCGAGACCAGGTCTTTTAATGCACTACAGCGTAATTCTGTAGTTTAACCGCTTAAAGGTCATTTCAATTTGGAAGAAATCGCTTCGATTTGAAGTCTCAGGCTAGCTTAGAGGGGTGTCCAACTTGATTTGGAAAAAAAGGAAAACATATCCTGAATGCTAAACGACCGTTTCCAGCTGCAACATCTCTAATAATGATTGGAAGTTACGTTTAATACATGACAATCGGTCATACCTCCAACTACGGGTTTAAGAAACAAAATTCTTGCCATGACCATAAGGTAAGCATAACAATATATACTATTTTCACGTCAAACTAAACACCGCTCAAATTAAACTGGACACTATACTAAGCAAGCTCGACGACTTTCAGATCAAACTGAACACATCTCGAATTGAGCGGTTGATGCGAAAGTAGTGTGACTTTCTTCGAAATTTTTAAATTTAGCTGCCAAATTTATGAACAAAATGTTTGAAAATTTATCGATTTTTCAAAGACAAATTGTGGTTTAAAACTTGTTGTAAAATGCGAAAAGACAGTTTTTGGCCTGCTAACAGGAGAGATTGCGCCATGCACCCACCGACTAGCTCTGCGATTTCAGTTTGATCGGCAGGGTAAGCGCAATTCACTTGCAACAACTAAACGAAGATATGGGTGTTTTCTACAACTAATTTTGCTGTGAAAAAAGGGCGGGCGCGTGTGGCGCAGTCGGAGGAGGCGCGACTGTCGCGTGCACCCGATACCAGGTTACTAGTTCGGATTTCCCGCCCAGGCCAACCAAGCCTTCCATCCCTCTGGGGTCGGTGAATTGGTACCAGACTCGTCTGGGAAGGATAGAGCGCTGACCAGGGGTGTGCGTAAATGAAATCCGAAATTTCGTAAATCGTAAATCGTAATTACGACAAAACAGCCGTAAATCGTAAATCGTAAATCGTAACTAGACTAGAGCTTCAAAGTTGGTCTCAGACAAAACGGTCTCTGCCACCATGTTTGCAAGAGACGTTGTTTTTGTGCTTCGTACCAAACAAACACCTTCGCACTTTTCCAGTATATAAATTGATTCATGGCTTTCAGTGAAGAAAATTCTTGCTTATTGGTTAACCTTGTGAATAAGAAAATCACAAGCGACCACATAAAATATTTAGCTCATCACAAAAATGTTCTATAGCATGTAGCTTCAAATTTTTGTCCTGATATTCGACATAGGGTGCGTTACGTTAGGTACCTTCCACTACTGTAGGAGGCGAAGCGACGCGCTCGATTACCGTAGACTGACCGGGTTCCGCGCCCGCCTCGGACGAGATTTCACTACGAAATTAGGCGAGTTGAGCAGAACTCGCATTTTCTCATTTCTTTTGTGCAAGTTGAGGGTCCGACCACATGCCGCCCTCCTTGATTTTCTACATTTCCTTACTCTTTGACGGCTTCATAGGTTTCGCTCAGGTCATTTTTCCTTTGCTTGTTTCATAGTTTGTTAGTTGAGTGCGGTCCTTATTTGCATGTGAATGTGGTTAGTACGAAATTTATTGCCTTCGTTAAAGTGTATTATAAGGATAAGGCATAACAGGAGTCACTCAGCTTCCCAAAGCATATGAAAACTAGAATATCAACGAGAAACAAGGGCGAAAAACGAGTAAAGTCTTCACTCTTCAATTACAGAAAGTCTGCTTCGCGGCCATAGATCATACAAGTGCGGTTGGTCTGATTTCAGTTCCTGTGGAAGCATCATAGAGAGGTAGCGTAAGGCCTTTGTCATACCATCGCTCACCTCGAGCGACGCCTAATGATATGCGCCCATATCGATCCCATCGCGCCGCCCGATCGATATGGGAGCATATCATTAGGCGTCGCTCGGGGTGAGCGATGGTATGACAAAGGCCTAATGTAGCAAGTGCTCGCCTAGGTATGACCGGAATACGGCCTGACTCCTGGGTGCTATCCTCTCTTCAGGTTGCTCGAGAGTGACTTCCGCATACTGGAACTCATACCCTAGGTATACTAAATTCCAACGGCTCCACTTTTACTGCCTATGTCAAAACATTTTTTTTGTCAACTTTAGTTAAACACTTCGACATTATATTTTGTTTCGCCATACCGGCACTTTCTTTTTACTTCAATATTTTTCAAGCCTTTGCACTGGCTCTTCTGAAAGATCTGCAGAAATAATTTTGGTAATCCAGATGCAGTTCATAGTTTCGTCCAAAACGCTCACAACAATTTGTTGGTGTTAGTTGTTTTGAAGCCGATTACTGTTTTTTTATTGTCTCTTTTTCTGTTTTTAATGGCTCACTCTGGATGCAATAATGAATGAATGAATGAATAGTCTGTCCTGTTTATCCGCTATACCTTGTCCGAGGAGGGCTCAACAACCCGCCACGCTACGGGGGGGGGGGGGGGCGTGCTACCGTAACTCAGCGAGACACCTAACGTACGAATCCGGTACTGTACCCTATCTTTTCGACATTTTGCCACCTCTAAATTAAGCAAATACCGCTCGTTGTGACTCGATGTCAAAGCTGATTTCCTGATAAAAATTAAAGTGCAAATGTTGCAAAAAGCGTAAAACCAGACGATACTTGGCACTACTAGCCGCGCTGAACCAAAAATAAAGGGAGTGCGCACGAAGAAAATGAAAAAATGGCAATTTCCAATGCTCTAGATAAGCTTTGGTACTAGAAGTGCTACTACAATCTATTATATATTGACCTATAAATACAGAGTGTCCCCGAAAAGATCACAGTGTAGGGCAGCCCTACACAACGTTTTGCGTTGTGCGAAACTAAAAATTTTACGCAAGGCCTATGTTATAATACGGCGACGCGTCGGCGTATAACGAAGTATAACAGGCTAATTTGGATTCAATATGCATTCCTATCAAGGCGGATAACCACTCAGTACAAGGTGACCCCTAAGCCGTTTTCGCGGAGTAATGCCTTTCAATCGAAACTAAATTTTGGAGCGCACCAGAGCTGGCTTTGCGCAGCTCCTTGAGGAATTTCCGCATTTCCACTGATTCATTACAAGATAGCGATCGTTGACTCGAGATGCACCATGCATGACTCACTTTCCTACATTTGACCTTCACGGCATTTTAATGCCGTTTCAGCATTCGTGATGCATTTTCCCGCACCATTCAAAGACATGTTTGTCCTTTATCCGTTGTAAGCAAATCTGTCAACAATTTACCTAGAAATGGTTGAAGGAGACCTTCGTTGGGCCAGCCGAGGAATCGAACTATCTTGCTCGAGCACCTTTCTGCAGTATCACTCATCTAGACTCCAAAAAGCTGATGAAAGCAAGACCATGAAATATTCTACACACAGATTCTGAACGCCTACGGGAGGGTCTACTGCCAAAAATTATTGTAAGTATGCTCAAACTGGAGCGCGCTAGATGTGAGTGCCTGGTGATCAAAGATCACATTTACGAAAATTTACGATTTACGACCCCAAATGTCGTAAGTCGTAAATCGTAAAAAATTCCTCCAAAATCGCCGCAAATCGTAAAATCGTAAATCGTAAATCGTAATTACGCACACCCCTGGCGCTGACTGACTTGTTCATCGGCTGGCCACCGCAAGTCATTGTATGGCCAAATACGCATTCATATCGCCTCCACGACATCCCGTAGAAGTAGAATGCGCTGGCGCATCCCAGAAGGGATTGAGTAACGCCGTCCTTTATCCTTATTAATTTTGCTGTACAAGGGTGTATCTCCATCGAGATAGAATTTTTGTTTTCAATCAAATTAAAATCGCAACATTCTGAAGGAGTGCACAGCGAAATATCTTGTTTTTGCATCAAAAAATAATGACCTTCTTGAAACAAGCTTTAAATCATAATGTTTCTTCGAAAAAATCAAATTTTTATAAACTTTCAAACAGTGTGCCCATTTGTTGAGAAGGAGAATTTAAAAATTTGAAAGAAAGTCATACTAAATTTTTGTTGAACAAAAAATTACTCTAACCTCCTTGAAGTCTCTAGTTTAATCCGGAAGACCTCATTTTGATTTCGAGGATACGAAGCTTGATTTTTAGAATGTCAGGCATGCTTAGAGTGGTGTCTCGTTTTATTTAGAAAGTGTCCAATTTGATTTGAGAAGTGACCAGTGTGATTTGGAATGCATTGGAGGCTAATTTTATTCTAAAAGGGTTTAAATGTGGCGCGAAGATGCTGCATATACACTACAAGCCTTGCTTGTGACGTAGGGTCTCAGCAAGCTCAGACCAGCTCAACATAAGTCAGGAAACACCGGTGCATGGAAAATGCGCAAGGGAGCATGGTTTGGCGGCACCTCATGAAGCACCTTTTTTCGAGCCTCGAGTGTGCCACAGCATGTGTCACAGACAGATGCACGTTCGATTATGGAGCCAAAAGCGCCTTTTGGAGAGGACAGGGTTAATCGGAGAGGATTTTCGAAAAGCACCTGATGTGTTTGCCGCCGGCCGAAGCCGCTCGCAGAATAAACAGAGGGATTGAATGTGGGCAAAACCAACTGTCGCAGCACGCCGCGACTTTTTCGGTCGCGTCGCAGAAACGATCGGAAGCGGTGGGGCCAGCGGAAGAGCGATCATGCTGTGTGCTCTCGAAGCGGCTCAGCAAAAGCGAGCACTCCCCCTATGCACTTTCACTGCGACATCACCGAAGGGAGGCACGTCAACCTTTCGGAATGACGTGACTCTTTCGCTACCGGGAGATGATGTTCACGTGATTCCACCTGCCCACCCGGCCAGAGCAATGGCCCGTCAAGCACGCGAACCAGCCACAGATTTCTAATCAATTGCACGTCCGCAAGAAACTGCTGCTACATCTTCTTTCAGAACAGACCCTCTTGAATGGAACGCGCGGTAGAGGTAAAGGAGAAAGCTGACACATCATTACTAGATGGCGCTCTCAGCTCTATTTCTACATGCCCGTTCAGAACTACTTGTAAAACTGAATAAAAATTGCTTTTAATGATAATGCTCTGAAATAGTGGCATCATTTCGTCAATTACGCACTGAAAACGCGAATATTCAGCATGCTACCTCTCGTCCATAAGAGAGAAAGCAACGGGATCGATGTACAAGTTGCGGCTGCTATGGACATAGACTCCGTTCCGTAGTGTTGCTACTAACCACGATGTTTGTAAGAACAAGCTGCAATTTTACAACACAGGGTGCAGTGTCCTAAAATCGCACTTTGTCTAATGGCAAGGTAGACACGCATCAAACGGATCAGCAAATAACGTCCTGATTTTGACCCAGATTCATTTCGAAGCACGGAAAGTGAACAGGAGTTGCGCCGAAAAAGCTTTGCACAAACAAAGTCTTCTCGCAGGATTTGCCATCTTAAAGAACACGACAAAGAAATCCTGAGACGTTAAGCGAGTATGAGAGGAACATAACCCATTTCCTCGATGTCGATGTTATCAAGATCCGTATAAAGCTCATCAGGGGGCGAAAGCATAACCTTGGTGCTGCTCGAGCCATTAGGTATGCACTACTATCTAGATGTGATGTTGATCCAAATGCACTCCGTTAACGACACTATCCGTTCCCAATAAAACTCAGTATTATCGAGGGCTGTCTGTATGGATCTTTAAGCGAGCACCAAGATTTTCATTTGGGACTTGCATCCAAACCCTGGTGTTTTTCAAATGTGTTAGGAGTTAACAATGCGCCGACGGTTTTGCCGCCTAAGATTTCTGCGACATCGACCTCTTCAGGCATTGAAGAAGGTAGTCCCTCCGAAACTTAGCCAGCAGCTGCCAGCGCAATGCGTACTGTAGTCCTTTTCAGTCAACCCTGACACCAATTCGAAAATTTCGCAGGCTGAGCATGATATCGAATTGAAAATGATGGAGCAAGCGCTTCGTAGTTTACAGACCCTCGCATGCACAGGACGAGTTCTTTTATGCCATCAAGCGATGGCATAGCCTCCACCTTTTACCGTTAATGGTAGAAGTCCATCCATTTGGGATTCGTCACTTTGAACCTACATGATGATGTGTGGGCGCACTTCGTCTCTACCACTGGCCTACTTACGTCCTAAATCTCAGCAATTCTTCTTTACGCATATGTGCGTTCCTGATAATTATTTGCGATTTTATCACTGAAATTCCACGTGCGACTGTCCTTAAATCTCGGCATATCTGTGAACAGTATAGAACTTTGTCGTAGAGCTGTTGTGCCGTGTGACGCCGAACTTTTATTCGGCTTACGTTTCGGCATTACTACTTCCTTCAGAGTGTGGAACAGACAAGGGGATTTGTAGAAACTACCCGTGCAGAGTCCAAGATATCAATTTTCGCTTCTTCTTCAGCGTTTGTCACTCTTCGTCGCGGGGTCTGCTCTTCTGGTGTCGTGACGCCACCTTTCCCGAATCTGCGCTTGATCGCTACTTTCATGTCCATGTGTAACGTATCGGACCAACGCTGTTTCGGGCGTCCTCCAGGGGCCGGATTCATCAAAGTTACTGCAGTAACTTTAACGGAGAATTATAAGCGAAAGCTCAGATAACGCGGCTTATCGCTCACCATATCGCTTGATAGGTCGCGTTATCTGAGCTTTCGCTTACAATTCTCCGTTAAAGTTACTGCAGTAACTTTGGTGATTCCGGCCCCAGGCCGCTTTTCTGACACTTCCAACTCAGGGCCTATCTTGCGGACGCTGTCTTCTTTCCCATTCAGAACGCGGTCATACTATCGTAAGCGAGCTTCACGCATCTTGCGCGCACCCTGATCAAGCGCAGGATCGGGAAAGGTGGCGTCATGACACCAGAAGAGCAGACCCAGCGACGAAGAGTGACAAACGCTGAAGAAGAAGAAGCGAAAATTGATATCTTGGACTCTGGACGGGTAGTTTCTCCAACTCCCCTTGTCTGTTCCACACTCTAAAGAAAGTACCAGCGCGACACCGAACTTCTGCCGAATGACACCGTTTCGAATGCGGTCCATGAGGGTGACTCCAGCCGTTCAGCGCAGCATCTTCGTCTCCAACTACCTCATCGCAGGCCAACACTCAGCTACTGGCCGCATGAATGCTCTTTAGATCTTCGACATCAGTACTCTGGTATCTTCTTTTCGCAGAGCAGGCCAGTCAGCGAACGCCACTTGGACCAAGTTGTACTCACGCGTGAGTTCACTTCAACAATCAGTTCGCCGTCATACGCTATTGCTGATCCCAGGTATTTAAACGCCGAATGCGTGCAAGCTCAGTACCATTAATTTTAATGGAGCCGGACTCGTTTACGTCAATCGTTAAGAACTCGATCTTGACGTTCAATTTCAGTCTGAGCACCGCAATGCGGTGATCAGCTGCTCACCAAGCATGCACCTGTCGCTCGAGATCACCTTTATCACCGCAAGCGAGCATCACGTCATCAACATAAAGCAGCATTTATGGGACTGGCTGCTGAAGATCTCGTGTAATGGCATCTATGACGACAAGAAAGAGGATTGGGGAAGGCGCAGAACCCTAGTGCATCCCAACAGAGATGGGAAACTCCAATGAAGTCCCAGCAGCTGCTTGCACTCTCGGGCTGGAGTAGAGCATCCGCACCCACTCTATAAGCTCCTCAGGTACGTTGTGTTGTCGCAAGGCGTACCATATAACGATCTTCATCAATCGATCGTTAAAGCGTTTGACACTTACGATCGAGTCACGAGATCGTTCGGAGACGATCATACCGACATCACTGGTGGTCCTGGGACTTCCACATAGAACGGCCTTGAAGCCACCTCCTATGTCCCTTGACTTGCCGCGGGACCACCTCGCCTCCTGCACCGCACGACAGCTCCACGACAATATTCTCTACTGTTCAATCGCAGGTATTGTTTCGTCTCCATACACCACTGCTGTCCGAGACCGATACTGATTGTAGGATAAAAGGTATAAAATCATACACTGCCACCATTGTGATGACAATTACGGCAGACTCGAACCAAAAAGTCCAAAACCAGAGACGCTCGATCATACACGATGAGTTAGCGCGAGACCATCAGTTGTGTTCGTAGGACTATCAAGGAAGGGTCTGAAGCGAGTGTCTGTCTTGGAGGAAACGGATCATCGAGGAAGAATGTCCATCCTTCAACGAGTTTACAATACCTCTGTACCACAAGGTTGTTGGATGGATTTATTTATTGCCATTTCGCGTTTCTGACATTGGGTCAGAAATGCTAGCGCAGGCGAGTGCTTGATCGGGTAAGTTGCGAAGACAACACCTCGAACAGTTTCTTAGGCCTCTGAAGACGACGAGACGGTTGAAATGTCAGGCCAGTAAATAATACCACTTAACAACCTCGTGACACAGAAGGATGGTCAACACGTTGAACACCAATGCCGAGGTTCCAAGACGATAGGACATAGAGATTATCACTTCACGCTTCAGTTAGGATGAAAATCTGTTTCCCTTTCTGGCATGTCACTAAACCACACGAGTAAGTGTACTAGAGGTTTACTGAGTGGAAACCATTACGTGACCGGCCCATCTAGTTTTCGATTCTCCGTGATCGGAACTCTGTTTCTGCTGTGGGTACTTCGCCTTTGCCAGGCCTTGCGATGGATAGGCTTCGGGTAAGCTGCTATCGTATTCAAACAAGACTAGTACCGACTCACCCAACAGGGAGAGAGAGAGCTGCAGAACATGGCTGCGAATTCAACACAAAACCAGTCCGTAACGTGTACATGATCGTTCCCCCCTGGCCATCGCTTCAGGGAGTCGGATTAGGAGGAACACAAGCATTCCATATGGGTGCCCGAATTTAGATAAGCGATGGTGTCCAATTGAACTATTTCGTGCTACGCACTCTGTTTCCAGGTAACGTCTACGGGCATTTCGCCTTACACAGGGCCTCACATAGGTGATGGATGAGGCCCTACTTCGCCATTCTCAGGCAACCTGAGGTACACATCCACATCTCAGGAGGCTTACCGTGGGTGCGTATTGATAGGAATGCGATCTACGGATGTCCGGCTTCAAGCTTATTGTGCTAAGACCTAGCTTAATCAAAGACGAAATCAGAGACGAGATTCGGGGCTCATCCAGGCTATAAGACCCTATTGATGAGTTTGCATGTGGAACAGCAGCAGAAGGAAGCCATACATGCGCTGTTTGATTTGGATTCGGTTTTCGTACAGGCTCGGTCCTTGCTACATCCCACCATATATAATAGAGGAGGGTTTTTTGTCTCAACGTGACCGTGGGAAACTTCGAAAACTCCGCGGGCTCGATGGTTTAATCACCCAAGTTTGAGGCAGGTTCTCGACTTCTCTCTCCGAAGGGAAGCGCAGGGAGGTGAGCAATCGCCGCTGCCGAGGAGGACACGTGAGGCGTTGCGAAATAGGCCGGCGCCGCGGCTCTGCCCGCGCACGTGTTGGGTGGCTACTGCTTCGAACTGACCCCCTTGAAGGCTCCTGTCCTTGCTACCGGTCAATTAGTGCTTGCCGTTAGGTGCTGCTACAGTTGTGTTACCGCAGGGTACAACTCTGCCGCCTGTGTGCATGACCGAGGTCACTGCTCATTCCTGTTCTTGCTACCTTCTCTGTGTTCGGGCATAACATTCTGATGTGTACGAGCTTCCGCCTTCACTTTTCTGAGAACAGCTCCTGCTGTGTTAATCCATACTGCCGCTCTTCGTTACTGCCTTTGCCACCGTTTCACTTTGTTTCTCTTCGAGAGCCTTTTAAGTTGACGTCAGTGTTGTGGTGAGAATCTGCGGCCCTATTCTAGTGCTCCTCGCTCTACACGTTAGAGTATGCCCCTTGGTAGGAAGGCACATGTATGCCCATTCACAGCAGAAGTGAACTAACATGGTTCACCATAGGGCTAGAACCCACCAGTGCTGCTGATAATTTTGAATTTCATACAACACAAAACGACGGATTGGGCGTTCCTACATCGTGGGCCCTCCCGCCTCAGCCTATTTGATCCCCACTGCTAGTTGTAGCACTTATATCCACTCGTGTGCTTCTTAAAGAGGCTGACAACCACTTAACACGATGAGCCCTGTCCACCTGAGCCGTTTTGTGCCTGATTCTGTAGGCTGTAAGTAAGATTCTCCCATTCTAAGTTGGTTGGATTGAGCCCATCAGTTTCTCCCGCCCACATAAACTTCCTACTTTCTACACCCTTCCAAGCTGTTGGATTTTTATTCGAGTGATAGCAGAGGTTGAACAACAAACACAACGGTGAGGAACATACATATCCCACCTTTGTGATTAAGTGGCTTTTACGCTATCAGTCGATTAAAGGCTGCTGTGAACTTTTCGAGGGCATGGTGCGATCTCGTCTTTTATTGCGCTATATGCTTGCTCATAGGCTGTAAGTAATATTCTTCCATTCGAGCGCATGCGACAGTTTCTCCCGCCCACTCATGATTCCTATTTATCGCTTGGGCCCCCTTCAGACGTTGCGATATTTACTGATAGCGTAAGTTTAACAGCAAATACAACAGTGAGGTACACACATATCCCCACTTTGGTGGATCAATTAGGTGGCATTTTTGGAGTGCATGGCGCGATCTCATCTTTTAATACGCTATATGTTTGCTTCTTAGCTGCGGGCTGTAAGATTCTCCCATTCGAAGTTATTTCGGCTGAGCGATTTTTATTCGATTGATAGCAGAAGTTGAACAACAAATACAACAGTGAGGAGCACACATATCCCCACTTTGGTGGATCAATTAGGTGGCATTTTTGGAGTGCATGGCGCGATCTCATCTTTTAATACGCTATATGTTTGCTTCTTAGCTGCGGGCTGTAAGATTCTCCCATTCGAAGTTATTTCGGCTGGGCGATTTTTATTCGATTGATAGCAGAAGTTGAACAACAAATACAACAGTGAGGAACACACATACCCCCACTTTGGTGGTTCAATTAAGACGCATTTACGCTATCAATCAAATAACCAGTGGTGCTATCGGTTTTCTCTCAGACCTAACCGATCGGGATTAGAGTTGCCTGATTATGTTGGCCGACGGGAGCGTTCCACAGTAGATTGGGCGTTTTGATCAGGCAGTCGATATCAATCGATATTATCGATCATTTGAGTGGTGCTATCGGTTTTCTCTCAAACCGAACCGACCACGATTTCTATCTGACACATTGGAGGTAGGGAAATCAGAGACAGAAAATCTCACCATATATATAAAGGAGGAAGGCATAAGTCACTGTCTGTAGTGGTTCGGCAACAGCGGAAACCAAGTTCCCGTCCCACCCCCAGTTTTCGACTCCACTAGACTCTCGGAATAATTCTTCCCGTACGTTCCCTCAAAATTAGTGGCTAATGAAGTCACCTCCGGAATTCGCCACACCTAGCGGCTCGAAGCACGACGACTGGACAGAAGTGTCAGACATTTCTTTAGGCTTGACAAGCTGCAATAGGCTGTGAATTCAACGCTAGATGAAGGAGTGCTGAGAACATTCTTCTGCGTGCTATGCTGAGTGAGTGGTACCAACAGTCTGGAGTAGGCGCAACTTTCAACGGCTAGCCTGGCGTGGCCCGCACACTCCAGCGTCGGCGCCGGCGGAGCCGGCGACCGACGCTGGTAAAGGATAAAGGACAGCGTTGCTCAACCGCTCTGGGGTGCGCCACGCATTCTACCTCTACGGGATTTCTTGAATGCCGTACTTGCGGCGACCAGCCGATGAACAAGACAGCGCTCTATCCTTCCCCGACAAGTCTGGTACCAATCCACCGACCTCGGAGGGATGGAGGGTTTGGGTGGCCGGGGCGCGAAATCCGAGCCAGGAATCTGGTATTGGGTGCAAGAGACAGCAGGCGTCCTCCTACTGCGCTACACGCGCCCGTGCTTGCCACATAAGTGCAGAAGAAGAAACTGCATGAGACTTTTCGCAACTGCTTGTAAATACAAGGACGAAATCACGTGTCTCTGGATGAAGGTGCCACGTGAGCGCCGGGTCCGAAAAAAAGGGATTTAGGCGTCCTATTGGTAGTCGCAGCTTTTAATTAGCTTGACAAATACAATAGGACAGAGACTGATGGAATTTGAAACTGTCACAAGCGTTCAAAATTTTAATATCGAAGATGTGACGTTGCGATTAAAAACGGTTCTGAAATTCGAAACAAACATAGCAATCCCATTGAGAGACAAAAGCGTAGCATAACTCAATGAGCGACACGACAAATAAGGGCGATACAAGGACCTTGGGACTTTATCAGACAGGACTGGAAAAGGTAGGAAATTGACTGCTATCACTCCGGAAACGAGAAAAAAGGTTCGCGAGCGGATTCGTCGTAATCCTCGCCGTTGGATGCAAAAAATGGCTCAAGAACTCAATATTTCTGCAAGCAGTGTTAGAACCAACGTCAGGTACAAGCTTAAGATGTGTCCATATCGTATTCAAGGTGTTCACATGCTAACTGAGAGAATGAAAGCTCAGCGCCTACGAAGATGCATGAACTTGCTGAAGAGGTTCGCGAATGCTACGCACCGCGCGGTCGTTTTTCTGATGAGAAAGTCTTCACCTTCAAACAAACGGTGAATCGTCAAAACGATCGCATTCTCTCACAGAGTATTGGAGCTGCTATCCGCGACGGGAAACTGGTTGCTAGAACGGCACATCCGGCTTCAGTTGTGGGTTGGGGTGAGACTACTTCAAACGGCAAGTCCCCGTTAGTTTTTGTCGAATCCGGCGTCAAAATTAACAAGGACGAGTACCAGAAAACGATTTTGGAGGACGTGTTGAAGCCCTCGGCCGATGCACACTTCGGTAAGACAAATGGCGCCTCCGGCAGGACTCTGCGCCTGCATACAAGGCGGGACACCGCAACAGTGGTGCAAACGTGAGCTCCCGCATTTTATTGCGCGCGAAGACTGGTCTTTACGTTCGGCACTCACATCGAGGGTTTTGCGAAATCTCCATTTGGCTTGCTGAAAAACCTCACAGATGACGACTGCTTCATCGTTGCGCTACGAAAGCTTTTCATGATTTCTGTCTTCTTTTTTGCTCTTCTACCGAGCAACTGTCCATAAATGAGAAAAAAGAAATAGACAACCAACGAAAATAAATTAAAGAATGCGATAGGCAATTTTGTCTATATATGAATTAAGCACCACAGTTAAGGTGCTTCATATTGTACTGAGTAATGTCAAGAACTGAATTAAGCAGTGCTTTTCGTAATGTAGAGGTGGTGAACCTTTCAAAAAGGATGGCTTGCTTTCGCATGTTCCTTAAAAGGCAATCGAAATTCAACATTCTCTGTAAACTAGACAGCAGATCAGTTGCGCAAAGATGCAGGACAGAAGTGAGAATGATTGTTGCGCGCTCACAGAGCGACCTCGATCAAAGGTCAGCCAACAGCATCTGCATATGCTTCAGCAGAAGCAGTCCACTCGAGGGCTGCGAGGTTTAAGCTTCTCCGAGAAATGAGAAAATACACCACCTTGCATTGGCGAAAACAATTAACTACACAAGACCCTCAGAGGCAGCAAATCGGGTACATCGGAGAAAAGATGAGTCCTAAAGGTCCTACCCTCTAAAGCGCTTATGCGGCCTCCTTCGCGAGCATACGAGAGACGAGATTAGTGGCATATCGCATTAGATTACAGCCACTAAGGTTGTATTTAGGAGATAAATCCTCGCAATACAGTGTGCTCCCTTACGAGAAGGCTGATTTGCAATCCAAGTGCTCAGCGGGAATATGCGGAGAAGACTCGAATAAAACGGTCGCAGGACATAGAGAGACGTGGCTGAAGGGAAGGAAAACGCGTCGGAGCGCATCTATGCGGCTCGGCGGAAGCTCAGATCGAAAACGGCCAGCGCTTGACCAGCAGTCCGCAGACACCGCCAAGGGGGAATAGGAATTGACTTTGGCGCCGACGTTTTTTGGCCCCAGTGTCACCGCTCGACAATAGAAGCATTCGCCGACAACAATCGATGCCGGCCGGAGTCGTCGTCTTTGCCGAATGATGCCAATGACTAAAGCCGTCATCACACAACTATCACCAGCCATCTCGAGTTCGATTCGACTGAGGCTCCCCTCGCGTCTCGATGCGAGACGCGCGGCGAAAGCCGGAGCTGAGGCCCGTCTGCTCAAGGCGCCCAACGCCAATCGCGTCCGCGAACTCCGTGCGAGGAACTGCAAAGACTTCAGTTTCTCGCACCAAAAGCTCCTCTTTGTATTTTCAAGAAACTCAATGAAAGCGAATCAGTTTCAACCTCCCAAAAACAACAAAATTGAACATGTAATGACATAGATTTTTGCTGCAAAATTTCATTTTATGCAAAACTGCACTTAACTTTTTGCAAAATTAATAATTTTTCGCCTTAATCTTAGTCGCTTAATACTGTGCCATTATGGCTGGGTGCATATTTGTAGTTGTATTCAACAGCGAATTTTCCATTTCCATTTTCATAAATCATTCACTTGGAAACAAGTACTGATAGTACTGATAGTAAGAACTCCGAAAAGTACATCGAAAGAATAGAGAATTTCCCATGAAACGATTTTTTTTAGAATAGCCAATATATGTCACAACGTTTCGTTCGAATTTTAAATTAAGTCACGTTTTTAGCTAATAAATATGCTTCCCCTCCCCTTTCAGTTCTACCAGATGGGTGCGATTGGCCAGCTGCTTATTCACGGCATTGTTATGCACACCATCCATAGCGAATGATTAAACGGAATATAATTTATGGGAATATCATCATACTCTATAATAACGCTGTAAGCGATAAGTCATACTATCGATCAGCGCCGCCGCAGAAATTAGCCATAAAATAGGGGGAAAATCAGGGGAAAATGAGGGGAAACTTACGGCACGAAAATAGCGAAAGAAATCGAGACGTCTTCTCCCTGCCTGGGAACTTCGGCCCTGGGGCAAGTGAGGTCGCTGAACACGAATCTGAAGTTTGTTTTTGAAGAATCGATCGCCATCAATCGATATTGATCAAATGACGGTGTGGGAAAATAGCGGAAAATACCCAGACATCTTCTACCTGCCTGGAAACTTCAGAAACTTTCCTTTCAGGCTCTGAAGAAGGCGATCCCGCCGAAACGTAAGCCAAATAAACGCTGTTACCAACCTCGCCCAGAGTTCAAACAAGAACTACTACGAATACGACATCATGCCGAGGTTCATAGAAAGTCGGACATGGCAACATATCGAGAAAAGCCATAGGGGCGAACGTGGAAACGCTCATCCGACAGTTGCTAAAGTCAATTACTACAAGATTACTGTCTTCAAAAAATGTCAACAGTACTCATTGCTCGCAATCTTTTTACTCTTGCTTTTATTCTCACCAACGCAACCTTTAAAAGCTCACAACAAGAAAAGCGTAAAACGAAAATCTTTGGAGCAAAAGGGAGTTGTGGCTGTTAAATTTCTGCCAAGTGCAGACGGCATTTCGGTGACTTTTCTCAATAAAGCATAAATACAAAATATATGTGTCCAGGTATATTAATCGTCCATGAAACCCTCGATTTTGATTGCGCCGGATTACATATTCCAAAACTTGCTGTTAGCTAAAAAAACTGAGTAGCCGCGTTATTTCTTTTTCAAGAAAGAAGGGCCTCCCTGGGGAACAGCGATTGGTCGCTTGACCAATCGGTCCTCTCCAGGGAGGCTCCTCACAATGGTTTCGCTGCCGCCAAATTCAGCTCATATCCTTTCACCGTTGTGACAAATAAAGACTCCAGAACAGCAAAATTCTAACTACAATAAACAAATCATTTTAAACATGCGTTCTACAGCAACAGTAGCGACTATCATACAAAAGGACATTGTGTGGCAGGATGCCGACTACGAATCCTGTCGATACGGTTTAGCCAGAATTCAGATAAATCTTTGTCATAGAAGAGTTTCTACCACACCACTGGCCTCATTTACCCGCGCTCAGCCTCGACGAATGTTCAGCAGCACGACCCGGGCAGCCTTACCTCAGCATAAGGATTTAATCATATCCGGCGGCATTTTAAGACGAAGGGAAATATAACGCTGCATAGATTCGAAAGAGAATGATTTGCTCTATCAGAATGTATGTTGCATTTCTTTTTTCATCATGAATTTTGTCAATTTTTAGGTCGATGAAGTGAAAAGTGAAAAAGTTGAAAAGTAGAAATTTGCGCACTTCTTCTCTCCGCTTAGGTTTGCAATTTTTTGCGCAGTTTTTTACAGCATTCGGAAGACAATGTTCCGCACTACAAGAATGTGTTGGTCCTATTTTCTCACTTGTCCTTTATTGCTTTTTAGTCCATCAAATTGGGACGTCCGAAGGAGGAGGGTTATTTTTGCCGACAGCTCCTCCTGCCCTGTGGTTGGACTTTTTGGGTTGGTGTTATACGTCATTCGAAAGAGAATGTCTTGCTCTATAAGAATCTTTGTCGCTTTTATCGGCTCATGCTGATTTCTGCCGAATATCAACAAAATTCCGAAAAGAGAAAAATCGTCTTCACCAACAACTCCTCCTTGTTCAGTCTGCCTTGCTCAGTTTTATATGACACTTGAAAGTGGGTGTCTTGCTCTACCACAGCATACGATTTGTTCTTCGGTCATTCAAATTTTTGCAAATTTTCAGGTCATCAAAATGGAGCGCCAGGTCGACAAGGATGAGCACTTTTGGCACCTCCTCTTTGCTTTCAACCAGGGTCCTAATGCGGCTAAGGCACTGGAACACTGGTTGACTACAAACACTATTTTTCATCGCCAGTTACAATTTTGTGCAAAAATTGTTGAATATATCCGTGTGATGAATGATGGCGGACAAGTAGGTCGGCAGCAATCGTCGCTCGCTGGTCCTGATGTTCATTCATCACACGGACATGTTCAACGATTTTTGCACAGAATTGTAACTGGCGATGAAAAATAGTGTTTGTACGGTCAACCAGGATTCTAGTGCCTGAGCCGTACTAGAGCCCTAGTTGAAAGCAAAGAGAAGAAGGTGCCAAAAGTGCTTATCCTTTTCGACCTGGCACTCCATTTTGATGACCTAAAAATTAACAAAAGCTTAAATCACCGAAGAACAAATCATATGCTGTGGTAGAGCAAGACACCCACTTTCAAGTGTCATATAAAACTGAGCAAGACAGACTGAATAAGGAGAAGGAGTTGTTGGTGAAGACGATTTTTCTCTCTTTGGCATTTTGTTGACATTCAACAGAAATCAATAAACGCGACACATATTCTTATAGAGCAAGACATTCTCTTTCGAACAGCATATAACACCAACCCAAAAAGTCCAACCACAGAGCAGGAGCTGTCGGCAAAGATAACCCTCATTCGGACGTCCTAATTTGATGGCTTAAAAATCAACAAAGGGCAAGTGAGAAAATAGGAGCAACACGAATTCTTGTAGCACAGAACACTGTCTTCCAAACGCTGTAAAAAACTACGCAAAAAATATACAAACTTACGCGGAGAGAACAAGTGCGCAAATGGCTACTTTTTCACTTTTCACTTTTCACTTCAACGACCTAAACATTGACGAACTTCATGATGAAAAACGAAATGCAATACATGCTAATCATTCTCTTTCGAAAGCTGTGCAGCGCTATGCAAGAGACCGCTGGCGAAATCTGCAGCGAATCGTTGAGGAAAGCGGCAAGGTGTGGATTGGTGCCGCCATGAGCTGCTCATCACTGTTACTTCTTCACTTATGCCGATAGTTGGGAAGGTTCATTCTCCATCTAGACAAGCGACCTGCCAAAAATCTTCAGCAAAATACGAATTGTCGTATATACAAAGGGCAATCTTTTTAAAATCTATTTCTCAACACGCATTTGGGAGCCTATGGTGAAATATGGGACCAGGAAAGTTGGGAGGATAATAAATACCGAACAAAAAATGAAAACAAAGGTTAAAAAGTATAAAAGACGGCGTTATTCAATCCTTTTTGAGATGCGCCACGCATTCCACTTCTATGGAATGTGGTGGAGGCGATTTTAAATGTATTTGGCCATAGAGTGACTTGCGGTGGCCACCCGATGAACAAGTCAGCGCTCTATCTTTCCCAGACGAGTCTGGTACCAATTCACCGACCCCAGAGGGATGGAAGGCTTGGTTGGCCTGGGCCAGATATCGGAACCAGGAACGGGCGCACGCGACAGCCGGCCCTCCTCCATCTGCGCTACAGGCGGAATGAACACAAGGAATGCAAAATTCGGGAGGGCGAAAAGCCTGGCCTCCCACCTACATACGACGTAGCTTCCCTCACCCTGCGCCACCGATCCGCTTGTACCCGAACCATTCGGCTGTCTCCCTTAAATCAACGCACGTGGCACACTGCGCGTGAGTATGTGATGACGGTGTGTAACTTTGAGGGCCCCCTGCGTTCAAGGACTCATGGTCAGCAAAAACGACGCGTGTTTTCTATTTAATGAAGGCGGAGATCCTTGCAGTGCCATTCATTTCTGCCGATCAGACACACGCCTCAAACCCTTCCTTGGTAAGCAAGCTGATATGAAATGGACTCCCTAAAAATAGTGGGAAAAAGGAACAAAAACTACTAAATCTTTGAATCTCAAGGCTTGTAAGATTATCAAAACGGAGAGTGATTGACGACTAGAATTTTTCTAATGTGTAGTAGGATGTGTGTCCCATTTTCACGTCAAATTGGACATTTTTCAAACCAAGTTGTACGCTATTCTAAACAAAAATGGCGCTTTTGAAATCAAGCAGAACATCCTCCAAGTTGAAACGACCTTCTTCCACATTTCAACAGAGACTCTACCGAAATAAATTTTGTCCAAGAAAGGTTTATTATGGGCTTATAATAAATTTTTGAACATTTTAAGTCAGCTGCCCTAATAAGTGAAAACACTGTTGGATATAAACTTTAAGGACAGTTTGTGGCTCAAAGGGTATTCTATGTAGAGCACAAAACGACAGCTATTTTTGACGTGTTAAAAGGATAGATCGCGCCATTCATCCGTCCAATTCTCTGCTATTTTAATTTGATTGATAGTGTAAATGACTTCTTCAAACACCGAATTAAAGACAGGTTCGCTTCTCACAACTGTATTTATTGCACCGTCAATTAGTGCGTACAGTACCGGACGCGTCTTTTGAATAGACACCGAAAAAACCGCACTTTTGCGGTTTTTTCGGCGTCTATTCAAAAGACGCGTCCGGTACTGTACTCCACGCAAACAGAAGTACTGCTACCAATTAAGCGAAAATCGCGATGATCTCGTCGAGTGCAATGCGCGATTTCTTCTTAAATCTACGCTTGAATACAGAGTATAGTTCACCATTTTTGCATAAAAATATACATCTTTATAAAATTTCAAACACTGCGTTAACTAACTAAGACAAACAATAACAAACAATATAAACCGTTACAAAGAAAAACATACTGCATCTTCCTTTCACAATAATTATCCCAGCCGTCTCGGATAGCCTCTATTTTAATGTGGAAGAAGCTCGTTTTGATTTGTAAGATGTTCGGTTTATTTTAAAAGCGTCAAGCTTGCTTAGAAATGCCAAATATGATTTGTAGAGTGTCCAGTTTGATTTGAAAAGTATCTAATTTGAAGTGAAAATGATCACATCAGCTAAGGCAGCCACGAATGTGTAAGTGGAGGTCGTTTAGATGAAGGGCTTGTTTAGGAATGAGAACAAACAACGTCATCAAAAATCAGTTGTTACCAGCTGCCACATCCTCTTCCCTTCCTCATACCATCAACGATCATTTGGTCCAAATATTTGGTTCATTGAATAAACTACGTGGGATGGAGTGACAGCCGATAGATGGGATACAACTCTTGTTAACGGCTGGTGGCAGCTGTTCGACATGAGGAGGATGAAATTGCTATTATTCTGCTCAACTCGAGTTAGATCAAGGAAGACAAATCCGAGCCGAGAATGTACTCAGCTCAACCGACTTCCTCAAACGCTTCCATACAGACGGCTGCAGCAGCACCATGAGGAGAATCACTGGATCTTGCCCTTTTCTCTGCAAAGTGCAGAACCAACAATGTACTCTCTCCATTTTACTTTGAACCACTGCAATGGTGGTGCTCGAGCAGAATCTTCGACCCATGAAGGAAAATGAACTGCCACTATGGTAGGATGTGACAAAGAGCGGTGGCCAGCGTGGATTTCTGGAGACTCATTCAGATATAGCTTTGCAAAGAGATAGTCCACGTTCTCCAGAAAAATTCTCCTCGGGTTGGTGGAGATGATCTTTATCTATTAGTTGTTGACCGAGACTGAATCTTTCTTTATTTGTCTGATGCCTCGGCGATTTCTCCTTCATTAAAGTGATCGTGGTTGGTGGACAGTTCATTAGTTGGAAAGAATAGATTTCACGTTCCCATTTTAAACCGAAGAAACGTTGGGCATGGGCACTCGGAGTACTAATCCCAAGAACTGTTCACCTGGTAAGGACCAGGGTCAAACTTGAGATCCGAGTATCGAATACTGGGGTAGCGCTGTGGCATTGTTTTGATGAGGGTCATACTTTGTCTTGGTTTTAAGATAGTCCGCAATTTCTCCTTCAGCTTTTAGGTAGTTCTTGTATCTTTTAATGAGTTCTTGTTTCCGTGTGGGGCTTCAATATTGTGGAGTGTCGAGAGAATCTTTCTATCTCACAAATGAGTGGAGAATCGCGTGAAGGTTACTGTCTAGAAGAAATCACTTAAAAAAGTGAAAATTTCCACATAAATTTCGAGCTCTGCTCAATCACCTGTATCACCTGTCGTCCCGTTGATCATCGACTTGCTCGAGCGGGCGCCAGCAGCGTCTCCATTCGTCCCTGTCGCGTGCCAGAGTGGTCCAATGGATCCTCCTCGCTCGAGGGACACGAAGAGCGTCATATCGGTCGTTCAGGGCTTTCACGAAGAAGTCCGACCAACGCGTTGGTGGGTGTCCTGGTGTTCTTTTGACATCCCGCGGAATCCAATCTGTGACGGCTCTCGTCCAGCGGGTGTCTGCGAATCGCATTACGTGGCCGGCCCACCTAATTTTCGACGACTTGGCCCATGCGACAGCGTCTCTGATCTTCGAACGTCGGCGAAGCTCGGAACTCCGGAGGCCTTCTCTCACTTGCGTGAGTCGTGTCACTCCGAGCATCGTCCTCTCGATTCCACGCTGCGCGACGCTGATCGCGTGTTCATCCTGCTTTCGTATAACCCAGGTCTCTGAGGCGTATGTTAGGGCAGGAAGAACAGTGGAGTCGAATAGGTGGGCACGGAGTCGGACGTTCTTCGTCTTCTTCGCGACTTCTTCGACGCTCTTGAAAGCTCCCCAAGCCGCTCGTTTCCTCCTGCTCAGCTCTGGCGCTAGGTCGTTGGCCATATTGACTTCGCGACCCAGATACACATAGCTGGAGCATTCGGAGACGTTCGTTCCGTTGAGCGAGAATGGGGCATCAGAAACCCATCCGTTCTTCATGAACATCGTCTTCGTAAGATTCAGCTGCAGTCCAAGCTTCCAGATACACGATCGAAGTCGGCCAGCATTCGCTCCGCCTGACTGATGCTCGGTGTTATGAGCACGATGTCGTCAGCGAAGCGAAGATGGTGCAGTTGCCGGCCGTCGACCTTCACTCCCATGTCTTCCCATTCTAGTTCGCGCATGACGTTTTCGAGGGTGGCGCTGAAGAGCTTCGGGGATATGGTATCCCCTTGTCGAACCCCTCTCTTCACGTCAATGACGACGTCGTTGTAGAATGGTGAGATCTTCGTCGTGAATCCACTGTACAGCTCTCGAAGGACTCTGATGTACTGAGTAGGAACGCCCTGGGTGAGCAGGGCTTCCATGACCGCTTCAGTCTCGACGGAGTCGAATGCCTTCTTCAGGTCAATGAACGTAAGGCACAGGGCAGCTTGTACTCTCGCGACACTTCGATGAGCTTCGTAATGGTGTGTATGTGGTCGATCGTGCTGAATCCTCTCCGAAATCCTGCTTGTTCGCATGGCTGTCCTTCGTCCAGCGTTCTACTAATCCTATTCAGGATGACTCGAGTGAACAGCTTGTAGACTACGGACAACAGGCAGATCGGGCGATAGTTGCCAATGTCGTGCACGTCTCCCTTCTTGTACAGCAACACGGTCTTGCTGGTCTTCCACTGAGATGGAACCTTGCATTCGGACAGGTAGCGTGTGAAGAGCCGCGCCAAGGTGTTGATGAGCGCTGGCGGGAGGTTCTTTAGGTGTTCGGGTCTGATCCTGTCGGGACCGGGTGCTGTACGTTTCTTCACCGACGAGATGGCGTGTCGGATTTCGGAAGAGAGAACAGAGGGGACGACGTATCCATCCTGCGGAAGATGGCATGGGGGCAGGTGGACGTGGCTATCGAAGAGATCGGAGTAGAAGTCGTGAATGACTTTCTCCATGGTCCTTCTGGAAGAGGTGATGGTTCCGTCAGGACGTCGGAGAGCGGTCATCTTGGTCTTGAAGTTGGCGAAGTTCCGGCGGGCATTGCGGATGCTCAGCCCTGCCTCTGCTGCTTCAGCCAACACTTCCGCCCTTCTCTCCTTGAGATCTTCCTTTATCGCCGCTCTGCATAGCTTTGCAAGCTTGGACGTCAGTTGGTAGTTGCCTGACGCTCGTGCTGCTCCACGCTGGCGTATCAGCTCGAGAGTTTCCGGAGACAGGCGTCTCTTGGTGGTCTTCAAGCTCTCGGCTCCCTTAGCACTATCGTGGAGATGGTGCACGAAGCGATCGTATTCCTCGTCGACGTTGTCCATGACGGCATCTTCCCAAAGGCCGACAAGAGAGGTGTAGAGATCCCAGTTGATGGTCGTTCTGGGATTCCTCTTCTTGAACTTCGCGGCCTTCTCTCCTTGACGCGAAAAGCGGAACCTCGCGCGAAGGAGGCGGTGGTCCGATCCCGTGTAGAACTTGGGGACAACGGAGACATCGGTCAGGCAATACTTGCGATTGAAGATGATGTGGTCGATCTCGTTGTGGAACTGGCCACCGGGGGATTCCCAGGTCCATCGTAGGGAGGGAGGCTTCTGGAACTGCGAGTTTCCATGGATGGTCTTGGTCGACATGATAAACTCAGACAGCCTTTCACCTTGCTCGTTCCACTCCAAACCGTGGGTTCCGATGTGAAGTTCTTCCGGCGACCTTCGTGGCCCGATCTTGGCGTTGAAGTCGCCGACGATCACCTTGTAGAAGGTGTGATCTTCCTTATAGAACTTCTCCAGCTCCACGTAGAAGGCCTCGACGTCTTCGTCGTCGTAGTCGGATCTTGGGGCATACGCGACGAACACAGTCAAGGCTGGCACGGAGCCACATCGCTTCAGTCGCAGACGTCCGATTCGGCTTGTCAGAGACTCGTACGAATCGATGTTCATGGCCAAGTGCGTGTTGACGAGGACACCAACGCCGCCTACTCCCCTGCTGTCGCATGTTCCGAGGAACAGTTCTTCTCCGGAGTCGTAGGCGGCGTGTAGGGGGTGGTATCTTCTCGTCTCGGTCAGTCCGATGACGTCGTACTTGATCTTCCTGGCTTGCATCATCAGGTCCTCGACGGATGCTTCCGACGCAAGCGTGCGGGCGTTGTAAGTACAGATCGTCATCCTAGTCCTTCTCAGTTTGCGCAGCCTGGTTAGGCCCTGAGATTTTAGCAGCCTCTCCGTACTCGTCCTTCCCATCGCTGCAGAAATGGGGGCTCTTTCGGGGTCAGGGGAATGAGGCCCTATAATGCTGCTGTGTTTGACTGGAATACAACACGGGTAGCTAGTCAGGCTCTGTCGTGCGGGCGGGGTACTCCGGGCAGCCAGCCAGACTGCCCGAAGGGACGGGGCAAGACTTAAGGCGGCCTCGAATCGCCTTACATGTACTCCCAGTCTACCGAGTGCAAGCTTTTGGCCGAGCCGACACAGTTACAATCCGCACAGTCACGGACACATCCACGCACACTGTGCACGAACATGCCGCTCCCACGCACAAGGAACGCATCGACCCGACACAGCAGGAGCAAGGAGTCCATCCCCTGCATCCCACCTGCGTCTCTGGGCAGTACACGGTCGCATTTGGTTCGCGTTTAATTCCCCTATCCACCACCCGGGGACGCGCCACGTGGCCCTGCGACAAGCGGCCCGAGATCCCTCTTAACAAGAGAGCCCGAAGGCTCTCTATCGAGGGAGATCCGTGGCTCTGCTCAATATACAGTACAAAACAACGTTTCTTTCCTGAAAAGAAATTTTATTTTGTACTGTATGTTGAACAAGGGCTTTATGATGATTAAGGGATTCAAGCTTGCGTCCACTGTCAAAAAAAAATCAACGAGGCAAATATCTATCCTCCCTGATCACGTAGAAGAGCTTGAAACCTTGTGTATCACAATTTCACCTTCTTACGTTGTCCCTCTCAGATGGGGAAAAATTTGTTGTGACGACACAGCTTTCGCATGCAAATGACGAAGCCGAAGGACGCAGATGGCTGCACTCAAACGGTTATAACTCAAAGAGTTTTCGGAATCTCAGAGACTAGTGAGGCATTAAAGTAGAGGAAAACACAATCTTCGCCCCGAAGAATCGAACTTCCAGCCCACATACAAGCTGCTAATTTTAGATGCTGTTGTATAAGGAGAGATAATCTTTGTTTCTCTTTTCCAACACACTATTAGTTTCCCAAAAAAAATCTGAAAACTTTCATCCGTACTAAGCGGCCGCTGCCCGCCCCACACTGGCAAGATATCTTAAAATTGATGAGTCAGATCAGCCAGACACCAGAGTCCCTTCCCTTGCCTAGTTCTGTGCTTTCCTCGGCGTCACGTCGGCGTTATGCGAGTGTTCCACGACCACGTGCAATCTCGCAGCGGGCACCAGCTTGCTTAGTGCCGTTTCATCATGGTTATAACCGTTTAAGTGCATAATTTTTACTGCATAATAATCACAATTACAAAAGTAAAAATACACTTTCTAACTGGACCAAAGGAAGCCGCACAAGGTAAGCAGGGGTACGGGACAGCACCTACCCCAGTTTAGAATGCGAGACTGAGGTAGGGCTTGAGTTCGCGCGTTATATACAGGCATTCCCCTTTCCGGTTGACCTTGGGACCCCTGGAGTAGATCCAGAACGCCTCAAGGGCTTTGCGCGCCGACGTTTGAACCTCGCGTCCCAGAATCCTCACTCCAACTCCAGAATCCTCCCCACCATGAGAAACTGGTCGTCCTCTGCACGTGAGGATAAAGGAGCATCTGGATGGCAAGGAGAAGCTTAGGACATCCACTGCCCTAGGCTACCACAGGATCAATTCTCATGGAGGGGAGGATTTTGGAGTTGGAGTGAGGATTAGAACGCGAGGTTCAAACGTCGGCGCGCAAAGCCCTTGAGGCGTTCTGGATCTACTCCAGGGGTCCCAAGGTCAACCGGAAAGGGGAATGCCTGTATATAACGCGCGAACTCAAGCCCTACCTCAGTCTCGCATTCTAACCTGGGGTAGGTGCTGTCCCGTACCTCTGCTTACCTTGTGCGGCTTCCTTTGGTCCTTCAGTGGACTGTGGTGAGGTACGATACTCGGATTCTCTCCTTTGTTCAGGCTTCCAAAAATTTGACATTGAATTTTGTAAGGTTGAAGAGATGTTTGGTGGGGTAACTCCTAACTGACTGACCCTTTCAGGCTCTGATGAAGGCGATCCAGCCGAAACGTTAGCCGCCAATAAAGTCGTTTACCAACCTCGTGAAGAGCTCAGCAACTCTACAGACAGACTCTACCATGCCGAGGTTCAAAGAGAGTCGAACATGGCTACACTTTCTACCGTTGTTTCCAGGTAGAAAACAATTATTTCTATGACAAGTCAAGTCTTCGATTAAGCCTCCATGACCGATTCGAGGAGCGTTTCCAAAAACGTTTAAACTGTAAGAAAATCTCGCAAATCTTAGAAAACATTTAAATTCCCATCAGCAACTACCATCTAAATTCTAGTTTCAGATCACGATATCGCTCATTCAGGGGAAAAATAGAAAATAAAAATAAAGATTGAAGACTGGCCCCGTAGAACCTTTATTTTTTGCCTATAGAACAACCAGCATTCGAAACTCTATGGGGTTCAATTCATGATTCAATTCATTCATGAACATGACTCAGAGAACAAAGCTGCGTGCGAATCTTCGCAATGCCGAAGGCGCACTTTGAAATAACGACAGACACAACAGTTACCAAAAAGCTAAAAAAGAAGAAGATAAAGCCTAAATGAAGCAGTGGCAAGGGGATTCGTAGCAAATGTGCTCCGATAGAAGAGTCGTAATTTTCGGGGAAAGTCGAACTCCACTCTTGATCCTGATGAGGGTGCGTAAAGACGCACGCCAAGTTATTCTGAATCAACCTATCACCTGAGTAGAAATCAGTTCACTGAATTCATAATGAGCTGCCGCATACGTCGTAGACGATAGGCGTGCACAACACTGTGAAACGCTATATGCTTAGGCATAGAGAAAACCACATGGTTCTCCAGAGGAAGAGTGCTTCAGATTTTCAACCACAATAACACTGTCAAGCACTTTGATCCCCTCACTTGCACTAAAGCTGCCGGTTCACAAGCGATTCTAAAAGCACGGTCAAAATGTCAATGTAAGTATGTAAAGTGCAGACGTTCACCGACACATGTTCCCCATGCAGAGATTTCAAACAGAAGACGAAGCGGCGAAGCAGGAGCAGAGCAGGTGCAATTGGAGGACCATTCCGATGGGCACTAGGTGCTTACCCAGGTGGAGTGAACAGCCGGAGGCAAGAATGCAGACGCAGAAGAGTCTGATAGCCAGCACAAATTGCGCTTCTCACTGCAGTGCAGTCACGAGGCTACACTGCGTCAAGTATGCAAAAGCAATGGGTAATCAGATGCACAGGGCCCGGCCATGGAAGAGCACATTACCGAGTCTGTGGAAAAGGCGACACCCGACTACAACTCCAGAATGGCCGTTGGTTGAACGCGCTCCACAGCGCATACCTGCTCCACGGCGATCGAGTAACGGGCGGTGCAGAGATGTCATCGTTGCTCTGCTATAAGTTCCTTCCATTGCTTTCCTTCAGTAGAGTGGTTCGCTAGTGGGAGCGGCGTGCTTATTCAACAGCTAAATGCACTGAAGTGAATGATGCCCTCCCTAGCTTCACCTCTTGAGCTCTGTGCTGTTCGGGAGCTTAGGACGTCCGTATGTATTTCTTTTTCGCCTCCAACCTTTTTTGAATTGTGCGGTAACAATTACTGCGAGAAATAGTTCGTTTTAGCCACTCGCTTTTTCAGAAAGATCTGCTTTTAGTATGAAATTTCATTTTATCTGTTGGTGACGACAAATAATTAATATTTGAAGAACAAGGCCGTCCAATTTTGACCGTTGCAAAACGTCGAATTTTGAGGACATTATGAAGGATCCGCCGCTCGTTGCTTGCGGGCGATTTTGGCTAATTTTCTTGAAGATTGCATACTTCAGCTCATTTTCGTTTATGTACAACTACTTTGATGCAAATAGGGGAGGTTTCTTAAACATCGGAGCACGCCATCTGATGCATTGAATGGCGCATCCGATTCTGATTAGGCCGCGCTATTTTCTGAAGAGCCTGGCGCTGCTCATCCGGTCACCTAGCCCTCACAGACAACTATTGTTGATGGGGTTTGAACCTCATTATTGCAGCTGTCTGACACAATGCCTTTAGAATTGAAATTTCAGGGCTGGAGTGTATGATAAGTGAATTTTCAGGTTTTTTTTTCGTGGTTGGCTCCGTATTTATTGGGTTTGATATTGACGCACTACGGTGGTAGGTGTTGAATCAGTCATAGTATAGCTATCACAATATTACGGTGATCATAAAAAGGAATGATGACTTGGTTGGAGATACGAAGTAGTACAGTCGTTCAAAAAGAAGTTAATTTGATGCTTCCACACGGCAAATCAATAGCTGCATAGAATTCCCAGCAACAGTTCAGATGCTTGTATTATAACAGTATGTAGCAATCTAAAGTACAGCTCAAATTCCTTCACTAAAAAGTAGGTACAACGCATTCAAGGTAAACGACAAATCATTCGTCTTCAAACATCTCAAATTTCCAAAAGGCTCTCATGCATGTAAAAGGCAAGTGCGAGACGCCTAACGGCGTATCTCGCACTTGCGCCCTTCTTGGTCGCTCACCTGGTCCATCCTGGAGGTCCCTTTAATTTCCTTCTCCACCACCCCTTAATGGTCCCCCCCTGCTCACGGCAGACGTGGTGAGGACGCAGAGGAGTATCTCGCGAGGGGAACATTATCCGCTCAACATGGGATGATGCTGAATTCTGAAATGGGCCGCTCGTCACACGACGTCGGTGATACTTCTCACTCTAGACTGTTGCCCGACGTTGGGGACCCGTATTCTATATAAAGATGCCCAGAAACGCGCGCAGATGAAGCTGTGTCAGTCGGGAGTAGGCTGTGCTTCTTCGGCTGCAGCAGCATCCCAAGTTGAAAGGCAAACGTTGCCTGCGCGAGGTACGCGGCACATGGTGGAAGACACATTTTGTCCGCGAAGGGTTCGATGAGGCGTATCTCACGCAGGCTTCGCTTCTAACTTACGTGAGATACGCCTCATCGAGCCCCGCGTGAAGGCTAACTCAATTATATAGTGGTAGATAGATGAAAACATTTATGGAAAATGCCTCATCTCAAAGCATCTAGGGTTATTTTCTAAATAAAACCCTACTGAAGAAGTCAAAACGTAATCACAGGAAAAAAACGATGTCAAAAAAGCGAAATAAGTAACACCTGATGCTTCATTTCGATTCGTCTAGATTCACTTCCAAACTAACTTCACAACTGATGAAGCGTGAGGGACCCATGGACGACGCAACTGCATCAGCCATCCCGCAACAGTATCCGGCAAACCTGCGCATCAAGTCCGAATTGCACATAGGTGCAATGTAATGGAACTGCTCTTCATGGGGTGGTATTTCCTCCTATTGGCTGTTCTTTCTTCTGTTATATACACGGATGCTCAGTTTTTAAACTTTTGTTCTCACCATTTACAACTAAATATATGACCTATGTATGTATGGCACCAAAAACATGTTCTTTTCTCTAACAAACTAGTAGTCCGCCTTGGATTTACCCCTGCGAATTCCACCATATGTGTGGTTCAGTGTTCAGTGTTAGCCGCTGATTTACTGTTTTATTATAGCAGAAAATTGAACTGAATTATTGAACTCAGCCGGAATTTCCTGCCACCGTAATCCGGCGCGATTCGGGCGCGCCCCGTCCTTTAAACTGTCGAACGCGCGGCCACCAGTGGACCCTCGCCAGACTTCCAATGCACTTCGATACTCACGACAACCCACATTTTGTGGCAGTGCTGGAAACTTGAGGAAGTCAGAACGGGGATACTGCCAGCAACACAGAATCTTCCAGACTTCCTGAGACCATGTTTGTTCAATCATAGCTATACATGGAGAAAGAAGTTCGGAAAAAAAGGTGCAATCCCTGTCGGGGGGGGGGCAGTCCATTTCAACTTCTAAAGAAATGCAACATGCACCACAACATATGAATATGTACAAATATGCTTCCACTATCCATTGCTGTCCTTCCAATACCAAAATCAGCTTTCTAAATTGCTTTCCTAGTCGGGGGGAGTAATGAAAACACAGCAAATTGAACAGAAACCTGTAACAATTACAATACTATAAAACCACGAAAACACGTTAAAGCAACGTTATTACCTTAATCAATTAGTGCATAACGGTTTGCGATTTCTTTCCAAAGCAAACACATCACATCATCACAAACGTGCTGCCGTGCATAGTGCCCCCCCCCCCCCCCCCTCCCTGCACCGTGCGTAGTCCCATATTAAAACTTTTTCAATGTTTCAGCGGAACGCTCGGACATTTCCAAGGGAGGGGATCAGGTAAGTTAAGGCATTCATATGTTGTATTGCATGGTGTATGTACACATGAGTAGCTATCGTTAGCAATTCATAATGGACTGCCCCCCCCCCCCCCCGACAGGGATTGCACCGGAAAAAAATCTGCCCGGAACAAGTGTTTAGCGCGCCATGGGACAGCGATGTTACAGTAAGGTTACGCGTCGGTTTAAGTGTGCGCGGTGTAGCGGTGGAAACACGCGGTCAAGCGCTACAGTATGCTAATATTCAGCCGCTACGGCTGTTTCCCATCCATTTTGGAACATAGGCCTTACAGGATGATATATTAGCTCTGAAAGTAATCGCTCGGGCCCAATGGTTTGTTTTTTCCTCTACCCTTTATCATCGGCTTTACCTTTTCCCGTAACTCATATATTCACTGCTGGTAAGGAGTTTTTAACGACTTTTTTCTATCCTTCTTTTTCAGGCATGTCGGGAGCGGTCAAGAGAGTAGCAGCGACCTCTTTGAACTGGGCCAAACTAGGTGTGACTTACATCTTCTCGCGTTTAGTTCTTTTTGAAATTTACGAATTTAAGGGGAGAAACTGATTCCGGAGCATGCATCCGAACTCGCACGTCTGAAGGGGCCCAACCATACATTTTACGCAGCAGTAAGCCAGCTCCCGTCTGATCTACCTCAGGTATGACACCGACGGCGTCCAGCTTTCTTTCCTTTCAAATGTAAACATCTATCGGCGACCCTTCCAGATACACGTTAGTTTGTTTAGAAGTTGAGCTAACAGGTACATTGTTGTGTTGGTGCCAGTGCTTAGTAAAACGGGTGATTATCGTTGTAGTCCTCTGTCAAGTGGTTGTCTGTGGTTCTCAGCAGCGAGGCAGTGTAACTGGACCGCGGTTTAAGGTCGACTTCAATGCACTGAAGAAGGCCATGCCAGCGCACTCAGCTATTCTGGATTCTCTTCAAAAGCAGTTTGACTCAATCAAGATTCCCTATGGAGAGGTTCCAAAGGAATACCTTCAGGTTTGAGATGAACACCCTTTTACCATTTTGAGGTTCAAGTGTCTGTTTCCACTTTACCTGAAGCCGTGTGCTTCCAAGCGTCTTACTTGAAGGAGATCGACCACTGGGTTGCGTACAACAACGAACGCATCAAGCTCCATGATATGAAGGTCGCCGACGGATTGGAGCAAGCGAAGAAGGCGAGTAGTCAGTTCTGAGGTTTCAGTTTTACGAGGAAATATCGCCAGTATTTCAGGTAGAGGACAAGTGGGCTTCAGCGCCACCAGTGGAGCACTTCGATCGTCAGCATTTCGTCGAGTACTTCCCACAGGAGTTCTACGATCTTCGTTACCAGAACAGGTTAGTACAGCCACACAGAGTGTGCCTCAAAAATGTCTGCTCTGCTTGATTGGCCATCCAATTCCTATCTCGTAAGTTTCGGTAGATTTTAAAATTATTTTGAAGAGCAAAGAGGCAGAAACCTTTTGATGCGTTAGATGTTGGCATTGAGCTCTGTATTTGTCGTACGTTTCCCATTGTTTGCTCAGTCAATAGTGTCATCATTCAAGTGCCATTTAAGTGAGATCTCAGTAAACGATTGAATTACTATCTGTGTTTGAATGCGCGGAGCCTTCAGTTTGTGTACGAGTTTGACTACGTACCAAATAAAGGCCATTTGAGGTGCACCAGAAGGGTAGTCGCGCTGCGTTCCGCTTGAGAAAGAATTCGTGAACATGGCGATGCACGAATTGCGCAACAATTTTTCAGTCACTTGTGTATAAACTGCCTTTCGTACCATTCGATTCCCAGTCGCTATCTTCGGCATCACAATGCAAAATGGTGGAATTTGTACAACCATAGCGGGTCAAGGCCCTCATTGTTTGAAGAGTTTAGAGGCTGTTTCGACCATATCAAGATCTGGATATACTTAGAAAAGCAGCAGGTCGAAATTTCGGGTGAGGTCAAAGTAGCAGTTCCAGACCAATCTGTTACGGGTAAGGAGTTGGAATTCAAAGGTCGCAGTGATGGCTCAGCTAAGCTGAGCATAAAAACAATGCAATCATTTATTGAAGATCCCTGAGTAAACGATTGTGCACTGAATCAGACAATCAGACTGCAGCATATTTATTTATTTGTTTATTTATGTTTTTTGTTTCTGTCTACTGTTGTTTGTTTAAGGCGCACAGCTTGTGCAATAAATGAAATAAAATGAAATGAATCGTCAATCAAGTAGGCGTGGTGAAACACTGGATAAGTACATACCGCAGTCTTGTCGCAGGACATCGACGTATTTTCGCTTTGCTTCGTTCTATAATGATCACCTGTATCACCTGTCGTCCCGTTGATCATCGACTTGCTCGAGCGGGCGCCAGCAGCGTCTCCATTCGTCCCTGTCGCGTGCCAGAGTGGTCCAATGGATCCTCCTCGCTCGAGGGACACGAAGAGCGTCATATCGGTCGTTCAGAGCTTTCACGAAGAAGTCCGACCAACGCGTTGGTGGGCGTTGACATCCCGCGGAATCCAGTCGGTGACGGCTCTCGTCCAGCGGGTGTCTGCGAAGCGCATTACGCGGCCGGCCCACCTAATTTTCGACAACTTGGCCCACGCGACAGCGTCTCTGATCTTCGAACGTCGGCGAAAGCTCAGAACTCCGGAGGCCTTCTCTCACTTGCGTGAGTCATGTCACTCCGAGCATCGTCCTCTCGATTCCACGCTGCGCGACGCTGATCGCGTGTTCATCCTGCTTTCGTATAACCCAGGTCTCTGAGGCGTATGTTAGGGCAGGAAGAACAGTGGAGTCGAATAGGTGGGCACGGAGTCGGACGTTCTTCGTCTTCTTCGCGACTTCTTCGACGCTCTTGAAAGCTCCCCAAGCCGCTCGTTTCCTCCTGCTCAGCTCTGGCGCTAGGTCGTTGGCCATATTGACTTCGCGACCCAGATACACATAGCTGGAGCATTCGGAGACGTTCGTTCCGTTGAGCGAGAATGGGGCATCAGAAACCCATCCGTTCTTCATGAACATCGTCTTCGTAAGATTCAGCTGCAGTCCAACGTTCCCACATACACGATCGAAGTCGGCCAGCATTCGCTCCGCCTGGCTGATGCTCGGTGTTATGAGCGCGATGTCGTCAGCGAAGCGAAGATGATGTAGTTGCCGGCCGTCGACCTTCACTCCCATGTCTTCCCATTCTAGTTCGCGCATGACGTTTTCGAGGATGGCGCTGAAGAGCTGCGGGGATATGGTATCCCCCTATCCCCCCCCCCTGCCAAACCCCTCTCTTTACGTCGGTGAGGACGTCGTTGTAGAATGGTGAGATCTTGGTCGTGAATCCACTGTACAGCTCTCGAAGGACTCTGATGTACTGAGTAGGAACGCCCTGGGTGAGCTGGGCTTCCATGACCGCTTCAGTTTCGACGGAGTCGAATGCCTTCTTCAGGTCGATAAAAGTAAGGCCAGCGGCAGGTTGTACTCTCGCGACACTTCGATGAGCTTCGTAATGGAGTGTATGTGGTCGATCGTGCTGAATCCTCTCCGAAATCCTGCTTGCTCGCATGGCTGTCCTTCGTCCAGCGTTCGGCTGATCCTATTCAGGATAACTCGAGTGAACAGCTTGTAGACTACGGACAGCAGACAGATCGGGCGATAGTTGCCAATGTCGTGCACGTCTCCCTTCTTGTACAGCAAGACGGTCCTGCTGGTCTTCCACTGAGATGGAACCTCGCACTCCGACAGGTAGCGCGGGAAGAGCCGCGCCAGGGTGTTGATGAGCGCTGGCGGGAGGTTCTTCAGATGTTCGGGCCTGATCCTGTCGGGACCGGGTGCTGTACGTTTCTTCACCGACGAGATGGCGTGTCGGATCTCGGAAGGGAGAACAGAGGGGACGACGTATCCATCCTGCGGAAGATGGCGTGGGGGCAGGAGGACGTGGCTATCGAAGAGATCGGAGTAGAAGTCGTGGATGATCCATGGTCCTTCTGGAAGAGTGACGGTTCCGTCAGGACGTCGGAGAGCGATCATCTTGGTTTTGAAGTTGGCGAACTTCCGGAGGGCATTGCGGATGCTCAACCCTGCGTCTGCTGCTTCAGCCAACACTTCCGCCCTTCTCTCCTTGAGATCTTCCTTTATCGCCGCTCTGCATAGCTTTGCAAGCTTGGACGTCAGCTGGTAGTTGCCTGACTCTCGTGCTGCTCCACGCTGGCGTATCAGCTCGAGAGTTTCCGGAGGCAGGCGTCTCTTGGTGGTCTTCAAGATCTCGGCTCCCTTAGCACTATCGCGGAGATGGTGCACGAAGTGGTCGTATTCCTCGTCGATGTTGTCCATAACGGTATCTTCCCAAAGGCCGGCAAGAGAGGTGTAAAGGTCTCAATTGATGGTCGTTCTGGGACTCCTCTTCTTAAACTTCACGGCCTTCTCTCCTTGACGCGAAAAGCGGAACCTTGCGCGAAGGAGGCGGTGGTCTGATCCCGTGTAGAACTTGGGGACAACGGAAACGTCGGTCAGGCAATACTTGCGATTGAAGATGATGTAGTCGATCTCGTTGTGGAACTGGCCACCGGGGGATTCCCAGGTCCATCGTAGGGAGGGAGGCTTCTGGAACTGTGAGTTTCCATGGATGGTCTTGGTCGAGATGATAAACTCAGACAGCCTTTCACCTTGGTCGTTCCACTCCAAACCGTGGGTTCCGATGTGAAGTTCTTCCGGCGACCTTCGTGGTCCGATCTTTTCTTTGAAGTCCATCGTAGGGAGGGAAGGTGTGATTTTCCTTATAGAACTTCTCCAGCTCCACGTAGAAGGCTTCGACCTCTTCGTCGTCGTAGTCGGATGTTAGGGTATACGCGACGAATACAGTCAAAGTTGCACGGATCCACATCGCTTCAGTCGCAGACGTCCGATTCGGGTTGTCAGAGACTCGTACGAATCGATGTTCATGGCCAAGTGCATGTTGACGAGGACACCAACGCCGCCTACTCCCCTACTGTCGCATGTTCCGAGGAACAGTTCTTCTCCGGAGTCGTAGGCGGCGTGTAGGGGGTGGTGTTTTCTCGTCTCGGTCAGTCCGATGACGTCGTACTTATCTTCCTGGCTTGCATCATCAGGTCCTCGACGGATGCGAGCGTGCGGGCGTTGTAAGTACAGATCGTCATCCTAGTCCTTCTCAATTTGCGCAGCCTGGTTAGGCCCTGAGATTTTAGCAGCCTCTCCGTACTCGTCCTTCCCATCGCTGCAGAAATGGGGGCTCTTTCGGGGTCAGGGGAATGAGGCCCTATAATGCTGCTGTGTTTGACTGGAATACAACACGGATAGCTAGTCAGGCTCTGTCGTGCGGGCGGGGTACTCCGGGCAGCCAGCCAGACTGCCCGAAGGGACGGGGCGAGACTTAAGGCGGCCTCGAATCGCCTTACATGTACTCCCAGTCTACCGAGTGCAAGCTTTTGGCCGGGCCGACACAGTTACAATCCGCACAGTCATCCACAGTCGCACAGTCTTCACGCACACTGTGCATGAACATGCCGTGCTTGCACACAAGGATTGAGTCGACCCGAAAGAGCAGGAGCAAGGAGTCTATCCCCTGCATCAAACCTGCGTCTCTGGGCAGTACACGGTCGCATTTGGTTCGCGTTTAATTCCCCTATCCACCACCCGGGGACGCGCCACGTGGCCCTGCGACAAGCGGCCCGAGATCCCTCTTAACAAGAGAGCCCGAAGGCTCTCTATCGAGGGAGATCCGCTATAATGATATGTAAGGCTATTTTAGCGAAAAGGATATGAATTTTGTGATCGTTGTAGATTTTTTGGCAGGGTTGTGTTGATTCTAATGGTGCTTATATTGAACAAAACGGTGCAATTTGAGCTGAGTTATGGCTTTTCAAAATAACATGGAAAAGCTGCCAAAACTTTCCGTACAGCCTAATAGATTTCGGCACTATTGTACTTTACGGACTCCAGAGGACGAGGAGGGGTCGAAAAAAATTTTTTCGCCCAAACTTAGCCTAGGTGGGTTATTCGGGGTGCTGATCACGAATCTGACATCCGTTTTTGAAATTTCGGCCGATTACGGTAGGTTGCGGTAGGTACCGGTGACTAAGGCTGTCGAGGTCATAATCACCGATTTCGCCCAAACTTCACCTAGGGGCGTTATTTGGGGAGCTGATCACGAATCTGACATCCGTTTTTTGTTTTACCTGGAGTACGGTAGGTTACGGTAGGTACGGGTGATTAAGGTCATGGTCACCGATTTCGCCCAAACTTCGGCTATAGGGGTTATCTATGGTGCTACTGGTGAGCATAACATGCAAGCGGTCCCGCAGCGGTCGTTTGAAAATTCGCAAATCAGCGGGAAACCATTTTTGCGGGAACTCTTCGATAGGCGAAGGTTTAATCGAGAGATAGCAATCTAAGCATCATGGCCCTCCAGGCACTGTTCTACAACCGCCGCCAGAAAGAACTGCGCGACTTCAAGCTGAAGGACGCCTTTGACAAGATAAGCATGGACGCAGCCGATTTCTAGGAATGGCTTAGAAGGATGGGATTGCTCGCAATCGGTGACCATGACCTTGGCAGCCTTAGTCACCGCTACCTACCGTAACCTACCGTACTCCAGCGTAAAACGAAAAACGGATGTCAGATTCGTGATCAGCACCCCAAATACCCCCCCCCCTAGGTGAATTTTGGGCGAAATCGGTGATTATGACCCCGACGAGCCCGACAGCCTTAGTCACCAGTACCTACCGTAACCTACCGTACTCCAGCGTAAAACGAAAAACGGATGTCAGATTCGTGATCAGCACCCGTCGCTCAGTTGCTGTTTTGTTCGTGTTCGATTAGTCAGGTCCTTTTAAGTCTTCCTTCTTTAACTTCATGTGTTTTTGATATATTAGTTCAGTGCCCCGGATGTTTACATCCAGCTGTGTGTTCTGTCTGCGGATGTTTTAGTACATGTCAACGCGTAAGTTACTACGCGTCCATAAATAAATGAATAGTAAGCAGATATTGATTATTTGCTGCTCATGTCATAAAGAAGAAGAAGAATGGATGATCGCTTCTGCAGCCATGCAGTATTTTTTCTTGTAGTATACATCGAAGGACCTACGAGAACTTAAGTTAGATAACTTATATATCGTTATCTATCGTTTTCTGTTCTAAAGAATGTTTTTAAATCTAATTAGGAAGCTTTTCGAAATTTACGGTCAAGCAAGGAAGGGCAGAAGTTGCACAGGTTTTAAATTTCTGGTAACACCTAGGCGGGCGTGATTTGATCTCGATTGTGCGTTATATATGGAGGACAGTCAGGCTTAGCTGTAGGCATCTTCGATTGTAAATTTGCACGTTCTTGTGAACGCTGAACATGTTCTTAAAAAACATTGATACCTTACTGCTTCTCGACAAAAGGATCCTCGTAGAACTGATTGATATTTGGTGAATAAGACATATCGTGTGCGAGACTTGGTCCCAGCTTTGTCTGGCGGATAGGCAAGAAAATATTTAAAACGATGTCGCCTTAAGCGGCAAAGGTGTAACCCTTTCAATTCTCAGAGCTGTTCGTTGTTCCCATTCAGGGCTAAAAAATTGCAGTTGTTCGTTCCTAATATAATTCGTTGTGATTTCCAGAATTCCCGATCCATGCAATCTCGGTCTCAACGAGTCTCCAGAAATAGAGGCTCGGTTCAAGGACTACAAGGTTTGTTCCAGATTTCCTTAACTTACACCTAGAGACCCTCTGAATACTGCTATATATATATATATATATATATATATATATATATATATATATATATATATATCATCATCATCATCATCATCATCATTTTCATTAGCGTCTGTCCCGCTTGGTGGCGGGGTCCGCTCTTCTGGTGTGGTGACGCCAATTCTCGCGATCAAATGCTTGATCAGGGTGCACACCAGCCACTTTTAAGTCCAAATGCAACGTATCTAGCCAACGTTGCTTCGGGCGTCCCCTGGGCCGCTTTCCAGGGACCTCAAGGTTCAGGCCTATCCTCCGGACGGTGTCGTCGTTAGCGCGAAGGACGTGGCCGTACCATCGAAGACGAGCTTCGCGCAGCTTCTCGGCTATCAGGGCGACACCGAACCTCTGTCGTATGGCGTCGTTGCGAACGCGGTCCAAACGCGTAACTCCAGCCGTCCACCGTAGCATCTTCGTCTCCATTACACTGAGACGGCTTTCAATTCCCTTCGTCACGGGCCAGCACTCAGCACCGTACGTCGCTACTGGGCGAACGACTGTTCTATAAACCTTCGATTTGAGGTGCTCAGGTATTGTCCTGTTGCAAAGCACCCCAGTCAGTGAGCGCCATTTGGACCAGGCTGCATTCACACGTGCGTTCACCTCCAACTTTAGGCTGCCATCGGACGTGATCGCTGATCCGAGATACTTGAAAGATGTAACTCGTGAGAGCTCAGTACCATTGATCTTAATAGATCCGTGCTCATTCACATCCGTCGTCAAGTACTCCGTCTTTTTGACGTTTAGCTTGAAACCGAACAATGCCAAGCGATCGCACCACGCCTGTGCCCGTCGCTCGAGTTCGGTTTTATCTTCGCAGGCAAGCATGACGTCGTCAGCATAGAGCAGCGTCCAAGGTGCCGCCATCTGGAGATCTCGTGAGATCGCATCCATCACGACCACGAAGAGCAGTGGGGATAGCGCAGATCCCTGGTGCACCCCTACAGAGATGGGAAATTCCATCGAGGTGCCTGCTGGCGCTCGCACTCGACTCCTTGGGCAAGAGTATAGAATGCGCACCCACTCAATAAGCTCTTCAGGAATACCATGTTGTCCCAACGCTTACCATATAACATCTCGCGGAACGCGGTCGAAGGCCTTCTCCAAGTCCAGGAAGGCAAAATGCACCGGTTTCTGTTTCTCGTGGTGCTTCTCTAGCAGAAGACGTACGGCGTGAATGGCATTAACGGTGCCACAGCCAGAGACGAAACCACACTGATTCGTGGAAAGCTGGACGACATCCCGGATACGTCGATCGACAATTCGCTCAAAGATTTTCATGGTGTGCGAAAGAAGGCGAATTGGACGGTAACTAGCGCAGTCCGCAGGACTGCCCTTCTTCTTCCAAATCGGGATGGTCGTGCTTTGCCGCCAGCTCTCGGGCACTTTCTTCTCAGCAACAACCTGATTGAAAAACTCTGTCAGCCAGTCAGCAGGGTACCAGCCCTTCGACTTCCACAGGTCGGCTGGCAGGTCATCGGGACCAGTGGCTTTGCCTGACTTCATCTTCCTCAGGGCTGATTCGGTTTCGCTCACTGTGATCTTCTGAACGGGATCGTATACAGGAGATGCAGAAGGAATAGCAAGATGCTCAAATTCAACATTCGAGATTTCCTCGAAGTAGTCGTGCCATCGCTTCACAGCCCTCTTACGATCCATCAGAAGGTGACCATTCTCGTCGTTAATGCCAAAGAACTTCTCGATGTCTTCTGCTTGGCGACAGCGAGCTTTGGCGAGTCGGTAAAGATAACGCTCACCATCGCGCGTTTCCAGTTTTTCGCTGACTTCAGCGTAGTATGCGGCTTTAGCAGCAGTCACTGCCTTCTTTGCCGCTTTTTTCGCGTCTTGATAATTCCGCCAATTGTGAACTGTTTTATCACCGATAAATACGTGATAGAGCCGTTTCTTTTCTCGGACTTTTTCTTTGACATCGTCAGTCCACAGCCATGCCTACTTGTCGACCCAGCGTCGTCCAGGCTTCGTTGTGCCAAGTTCGAAGCGTGCAGCCCGAGTTATCGCATCGGTAGCATCCTTCCAGGTTTCGTCGACAGTTGTCAACGTCGGCAACCGAATGCGAGAAATAACTGCCGCTTCCTTCTCTTTCAGTCGCCACCATTTGATTCTAGCCGACCCGCATCGCTCCACATGTTTACACCTCGGGGGTGTGATCTTCAGCGAGCAGATCAGTGGGCGGTGTTGCGTGGCAACCGTCTCGTACGGCACGGTCTTCGCATCTGTGACAAGGCTTTGGTCTCGACGCCTAACAAGGACATAGTCGATCTGCGTTTTGGCGTTCCCGCTATAAAACGAGAGGAGGTGGGAGTCACGCTTTCGAAATTTGGTGTTCACGATGGTGAGGTCATGTGAGTCTGCATACTCAAGTATAAGCTCACCATCGGCGTTGCGCGACCCATAGCCAAAACCACCATGACAGCTGTAGCCGTCTTTCGTTGCTCCGACGTGACCATTAAGGTCACCTACCACAACAATCATATCTTCTGACGGCACTTCCGCTGTCTTCTCATCAAGCAGGGACCAGAACTCGTCCTTGGTTTGCTCGGAACAGCCAGACTGCGGAGCACATGCAGAAAAGAAATGACATCGTCGCTGTTCCACGGCGACAACAATCTTCATCAAGCGGTCATCGAAACGTTCTACGCTTGCAATCGCGTCACGGAAACGTTCGGGGACGATCATACCAACACCACTGGTGGTCCTGGGACTGCCGCACAAAACGGCCTTGAAGCCACGGCCAATGTCCCTCGACTTGCAGCAGGACCACCTCGTCTCCTGCACCGCACAGAAATCAACTCTTCTTCGCTCCAGTGCTTCTACCAACTCGCACGAGCGGCCCGTCAACGTACCCACATTCAACGTTGCTACGCGGGTCTTGCCTACGTTGCGGGACTTTCGGACTAGCTCAGTTGCCCCCCGATGCCGTCCTCGCATCAGGGACCCTCGCATACTTTCCACACTCACCGGGCTTTGCGAGTGCGCGTCGGCTCCCGCGGACGCCGTAGCACTATCTCGAAATTTCTTAAGCGTCATCAACCATGTGATGTGACATGGGTCTTCGTAGGCCGGCCTGTCACAAGGGCCTGTCGCCTGCAATCGAATGTCCGCGATTAGCTTAGCTCCCAGAGGAAGCAGTTTCCAGTGGCACCACGTGGAGGAACGGACATCGCCACCATATATATATATATATATATATATATATATATATATATATATATATATGTATATATATATATATATATATAAAGCAACTGTTAATATTTGTTTTAAAGCAATGATTTTAAGGTTCTGCGACGTGCCGATAAGGTTGACGACCACTAGCCGTCCGACGCTATGGATTCTAGACGACTTCGTTATGCTTCTAGTAACATAGTTTTGTGAAAGTACATGAATAAATTGATACGTTCATTCCGTTATTTGTTAAGTGTCATTCTTAATTTCGAAGGGTTACATCCACTACTCTGCAATAAAATTATCCATTGTGTTTTGGAGCATGGAGCAGCACAGCGCCAGTAGAACCTTATGTACTTATGTACTTATAATAGTTCTGCTCCTATTATTTCGTTACGGCCTTTGTTTTCTGTCCATGTCTCTGTGTTCTCGTGCTTGCGGAAAGAGACATAAAACAAGAGTGGAATTCGAAAAACATTCTGAAGCAGGTGTGTGAGCTGTGCTGGACTTGTAGATAAGCAAGTTCGAAGACAGTCTGGTCTGAAAAGTGAGCACGGGCCTTCTGTCTCAAGCATTTGTTGTGAAAGCAAATGGTGAACTGGATAGATTTCGAAAGGTTGCAGGAGACGTTACCCACTCCATACCCCAGTTTTGAGCCATTTTCCTGTCCATTGTGTTGGGTGTCGGTGAGGCTCTAGATCTCTTTGGAATGGTGGAGTATTGTCTATTCTAACAGAATAGACAAATGTTAACAGGTTCTAACGTATAACAAGGCAATTAAAGAAACCCTTCAGTTGCTCCATGCGTTAAACCATGTGCTTGACGTGAAGCGCGTCGTAATGAATAAGCTAAGTGATCAGAACCATTATAGCGGAGGAATTCGTACCAAAAAACGTTGTTGAAAGTAAAAGTCTCGCGCAGTAGTTATCCTTGAGATGAAGTTGACGAGGAGAAATCAGGCCTTGCTCAAACCGTAGTATAGATTTCATCTAAAATCGTTTTTTGAAGATGTTCAATAGTTGCTTTTAAGAGTTCCTTTTGCTGACAAGATGGAGTTTGTAGATATCGTGTGGCGTCGAAGACTTCCGTCGGCTAGGGACTTGTTCTTTGGCCAATGTAATAAACAACCTGGGATCGATTGAATGTGTGGCGTCGACTGTGGCTGCTGTTGGGTCGGCATCGATAAGAACTCTGTGGTCATTCCCGGCCAGTTTTTATCGCCCGTGAAGACCACATACTTGTTGGTTTTAGCTAATGCTGTCCCAATACTGCTGTTTGCGCAATGCTTGCCATCTTCAGTGAGCATAGGAAGGTGCTTCATTTGAGCGAGCAGATCCCTGTCTTCTTCCACAAACGCCATGTTACATCCAGAATACGGCTTAAAAACTGGACTCATTCCCAGTGGTCGTGTTTCAAGTCTCTTCATTGCGCGTTGAAGGCTTTGCTGAATGCTTTTCTATGTCTAACGAAGAACCTTTGTGTATTTCTCTCAGTACACTTTCATGCATTCTTTCCTTTGCTCATGGTTTTCCTACCAGATTTCCTGGAAGCATGACGGGACTTCCGGAGGAAGACCTTAGACGACGTCACCCATCAGCTGCATCGAAGACCAGCAGTAGCAGTAGCAGCTGGACCTCGAATGGCTCTACCAGAAAGCTGTCCTTCGCTCAGAAGAGGAAGGAAGAGTTCACCAAAGGGTATTCCGCAGCAATATTGTGCGTTTCCGTTTCCTTCGCATTCGGAAAACCTTTCACTTTCAGGCCGTGTGAAAAGGTCATTCATCGTCCTCAAGATTCGCTGTTCAGCAGCAGTTCTGGATGGACGAACTACAGAGGATTCTTCAACTTGGCGATGTTGCTCCTTGTAGGTTTATAATTGTGTGCTTATAAAAAACATAAATGTCACTAGTGGTTAAGTTGAGCGAAGCATAGCTTGTGCATACTGAGTGCAGGTAGTTGACAGGAGGAGTTTCTGGGATTTCAGCTTATTCCTACCGGATGGCTGCACTGCTGGATAGCAGTCTTGAAAACGGTGTATGAAATAGTTTTAAAGTCGTCCCCAATCAGTTGAATATATCAAAAGATTGACGACTTACAAGGAAGCTGTTTCAACAATATGATAGAACCTCAAGAACAAATACTATAAGAAGAATCTCTGTCAACCAAGTAGTAACACAACATGTTTTTGTTTGCCTGTGCCTTTGCTCCTGAGTTTTTTCCCATTGCTTGAGCAAACGAGTAAGAGATACTCAATGATCCCAATAGTTAACGGTTTGCAAGCTCGAGCTAGCCACGAATGCGCCTGGCACTTCTATCGTGGGCTGGCTGGCGCTGTGCTAGATATGCTGCTTCATGCACGTGACGCCGAGGGTACGATTCCCGCGCTAGGCCGCGTTTTTGCACTTTTACCCTAGTATCGATATTTCATAGAGAAACGTCTTTTTGGCTGCCTATTTCCAAGATAGAATAGGACTACATGGTCATCAAAAACTGGTTACTTGACAGCGTATCCAGATTGCTTCGAAAATCGGAGTAGAATGGCAATCCCGGAAGATTCGGCCCATGTCAAGAAACTGTTGCATTCATACGTTGCCTATAGTCTGACTTGAATTGTCACAAGGAATAAGTAGTAAAAACATATCGAAGCACGATCCAAAAAAAAAGCGTGCAGATAGCGTTTCTTTATGGAAAATCGCTACTAGGATAAAAGTGCAAAAGGGCAGCCTAGCGCGTGAACCGAACTCTTGATACCGCGTTCATTAAGCACCATGTCCACAACTGCGCCTTATAGGTCACGTTCCGATCGTTTCGCGCCTTCGTGATGAGCTCGAGCCTACGGACCGTTAACCCTAGAAACTTTGAGTGCCTCCTACTCGTTTGCCTCATGGATTCGTCAAAAAAAAAACACATGTTTCGCTACTATTTGGAGGATGGAGATTCCTCGTATAGTAATAGTTCTTACTGTACTGACGTTAAGACCGTTCCCTTGTTAGTGATATATTTCATAATTAATAGCGAAAATTTTTACCCTCGATTGATTGTGTTTCGCTTGAGTACTTGTTATAATTTCTCCATAAATTGGCCGTATCGATTGTTTAAGCCTTTTTTGATGTTTAAGGCTTAAAGCACACTACAGCTTGCAGCAGCTTGGAGGGTATCCTAAAAAATGCAGGTACTGTTTGAAATGTTCTAACATTGCTGCTAGTGAGGGTTTTGTAGATGTTTGAGTCTCATATGATCATCATTCGTTATTCTGTGCTTTTTATGAGTTTCAAACGTCTTCAAAAGCTCCACTAGCAGGAATGTTAGAACCTTTCAAACAGTACCTGCATTTTTCAAGATAATCTGCAATTTGCTGCAAGCTGTAGTGTTTTTAAGTTCTAAACTTCTACAAAACCACACACCTCTATCGATGCGGCTACTTTATGGAGAAATAATAACAAGTATTCAATCGAAACACAGCAAATCGAGTGGAAAGAATTCCGACGCTTGCGTGGCACGATCCCTATCGCTCAAGTAGGAAAATTTCTATGCTTGCGCTTTCATATGAGCTATCAACTTCTTCAGTGCCTTTTCTGGCGTAAAAGTTATAACGATTCAAACAGTTATACATTTATTTGAGATGACCTGTATTTACAAGCCAAATACACCTAAAAATAGTGCCGCGATATCACGTATAGGTGGGATGCGTAGCGTGTTCTTGGAAGAGTTTATTAACTTTATCCGTTGTTGTTTTCCTCTAGCTGTTTTTTTTCAGGTGGTATCCAATGGTCGAGTTGCTCTAGAGAATCTCATAAAGTACGGAATTCTCATATCCCCTGTGAAGTGGGTCTCGTTTATGCTGGAAGAATCATCGTTCTGGAACTGGCCCAATTTTGCTTTGATTCTTTTCTCCAACATAACAATTCTGGTCGTGTTTGTCACAGAGAAAATTCTTGGTGAGTTGATTGATTTTTTAATCGCGTCGTAATGGTAGAGATCTATAGCAATTTTCTCTTAGAAATGTGTTCTGCGGTGACCTAATCTATGTTACAGAAAAGGGTTACTTAAGTAACTATTTCGCTGCTGTGTTTTACCCGATTCTGGTTTCGGCTCATTTAGCTACTCCAGCGGCAGTCACTCTTGCTTTAAAGGTGGGGACGTCGTTGTGTTGTCCAGCGCTTCCATTCTAGCTGCTTGCGACAGTACCACTCAAGCGTTGCCCACTGGAGGTGGCTATAGTGATTTTTCTTTTCAGGGCAACCCACTGTGCTCTCTTTGCGCTTTGTCTGTTGTTGTGATCGAGTCGCTGAAGATTGTGTCATATGTTCATGTGAACTATTGGTGTAGATGCGCTCGACTCGAGAGGCTGGAGGAGTCGAAGAAGGATGACATTACTAGGCCAGATGTGGGTATGCTAATGCTCGTGGCGGCTTTCTCAAGGTATCCGTCAGTTAATAGCGGAAACGATTTTATCAATGGGAATTGAAGTCTAGGGACCATTTTCTGCCTTTTTCGTGTGCAGGCCAGCTAACGTTTTCGTCATATTTCTCTTATTTGCTTCTGCAGATTTCCTCACCAGAGATGGCATCCTTGTATCCAGCGTCGCTTACCCTCTGCAACCTCTACTACTTCATGCTTGCACCCACTCTTTGTTATGAGCTGAAATTTCCGCGGTCCGTTCGACGAAGAAAGAGCTTTTTGATCAAGAGGTTCATTGAGGTATAGTTGATTGCTTCCTTCTCTGACCCCTTCTCCCCTTCCCCACATGGAATGAAGGCTGCTCCCTTCAGATGGTTTTCCTCGGTTTCCTCATCGCAGCTCTTGTGCAGCAGTGGGTCGTTCCAATCGTGCGCAACAGTGTCCACCCTCTCAACGAGATGGAGTACAGCAGGTATTGTTGCTGATTATTCATCGTGTCAAACGGGAACTTCTGCTTTATCGTGTCTTGTTTTAGGTGCCTTGAAAGACTTCTCAAACTGGCCATACCAAACATAATTATTTGGCTCATTGGATTTTACACGGTGTTCCACGCTTCATTAAACTTTATAGCGGAGGTTTTAAAGTTTGCCGACAGGGAATTCTACCGGTATGCCTTCTGCTTCTTGCACGAGTTTTAACGTATTTTCGATGTTATAGATCTCAAGCACTGCATCGCCAAATGTGTGGCAACCATGTTTATCTTTTCAGTGACTTCTGGAATTCCGAGACGATTCAGTATTTTTGGCGCACATGGAATATACCAGTTCATCGTTGGGCTACAAGGCATATCTATTTGCCGATGATGCGGAATCACTACAAGTGAGTGTTACCTGGTGTTCACCCGCTATTATTTATTGCATACCAATGCATCCACATCTTTTGCCCTATCGTTCCAGTTGACCCAACACAACAAACACTTGCATATGAGGCAAAGACTGAAGATTGAGATTTGCATTAATCAATCCCTTTTGCAACGCGCCATGTGCTTTACTTTTTTTTGGTTACGTGATGATAATGGGAATGTGTATCTGGCTCACGCCTTGATTTCCGTTAGCAACAGGTGAAGATTGTGTCATAAACAACAGCTACGAAGATAGCATTGTCTCCGCATCAACCTCAGTCTCTCAGCAAAGGAACAAGTTGAAACCACCATCTTTGTGAAGGTGCTATGTGCTATATAATAATAATATATATAATAGAGGAGGGTTTTTTTGTCTCAACGTGACGGTGGGAAACTTCGTAAACTCCGCGGGCTCGATGGTTTAATCACCCAAGTTTGAGGCAGGTTCTCGACTTCTCTCTCCGAAGGGAAGCGCAGGGAGGTGAGCAATCGCCGCTGCCGAGGAGGACACGTGAGGCGTTGCGAAATAGGCCGGCGCCGCGGCTCTGCCCGCGCACGTGTTGGGTGGCTACTGCTTCGAACTGACCCCCTTGAAGGCTCCTGTCCTTGCTACCGGTCAATTAGTGCTTGCCGTTAGGTGCTGCTACAGTTGTGTTACCGCAGGGTACAACTATGCCGCCTGTGTGCATGACCGAGGTCACTGCTCATTCCTGTTCTTGCTACCTTCTCTGTGTTCGGGCAGAACATTCTGATGTGTACGAGCTTCCGCCTTCACTTTTCTGAGAACAGCTCCTGCTGTGTTAATCCATACTGCCGCTCTTCGTTACTGCCTTTGCCACCGTTTCACTTTGTTTCTCTTCGAGAGCCTTTTAAGTTGACGTCAGTGTTGTGGTGAGAATCTGCGGCCCTATTCTAGTGCTCCTCGCTCTACACGTTAGAGTATGCCCCTTGGTAGGAAGGCACATGTATGCCCATTCACAGCAGAAGTGAACTAACATGGTTCACCATAGGGCTAGAACCCACCAGTGCTGCTGATAATTTTGAATTTCATACAACACAAAACGACGGATTGGGCGTTCCTACATCGTGGGCCCTCCCGCCTCAGCCTATTTGATCACCACTGCTAGTTGTAGCACTTATATCCACTCGTGTGCTTCTTAAAGAGGCTGACAACCACTTAACACGATGAGCCCTGTCCACCTGAGCCGTTTTGTGCCTGATTCTGTAGGCTGTAAGTAAGATTCTCCCATTCTAAGTTGGTTGGATTGAGCCCATCAGTTTCTCCCGCCCACATAAACTTCCTACTTTCTACACCCTTCCAAGCTGGTGGATTTTTATTCGAGTGATAGCAGAGGTTGAACAACAAACACAACGGTGAGGAACATACATATCCCACCTTTGTGATTAAGCGGCTTTTACACTATCAGTCGATTAAAGGCTGCTGTGAACTTTTCGAGGGCATGGTGCGATCTCGTCTTTTATTGCGCTATATGCTTGCTCATAGGCTGTAAGTAAGATTCTTCCATTCGTGCGCATGCGACAGTTCCTCCCGCCCACTCATGATTCCTATTTATCGCGTGGGCCCCCTTCAGACGTTGCGATATTTATTGATAGCGTAAGTTTAACAACAAATACAACAGTGAGGAACACACATACCCCCACTTTGGTGGTTCAATTAAGACGCATTTACGCTATCAATCAAATAACCAGTGGTGCTATCGGTTTTCTCTCAGACCTAACCGATCGGGATTAGAGTTGCCTGATTATGTTGGCCGACGGGAGCGTTCCACAGTAGATTGGGCGTTTTGATCAGGCAGTCGATATCAATCGATATTATCGATCATTTGAGTGGTGCTATCGGTTTTCTCTCAAACCGAACCGACCACGATTTCTATCTGACACATTGGAGGTAGGGAAATCAGAGACAGAAAATCTCACCATATATATAAAGGAGGAAGGCATAGGTCACTGTCTGTAGTGGTTCGTCAACAGCGGAAACCAAGTTCCCGTCCCACCCCCAGTTTTCGACTCCACTAGACTCTCGGAATAATTCTTCCCGTACGTTCCCTCAAAATTAGTGGCTAATGAAGTCACCTCCGGAATTCGCCACACCTAGCGGCTCGAAGCACGACGACTGGACAGAAGTGTCAGACATTTCTTTAGGCTTGACAAGCTGCAATAGGCTGTGAATTCAACGCTAGATGAAGGAGTGCTGAGAACATTCTTCTGCGTGCTATGCTGAGTGAGTGGTACCAACAGTCTGGAGTAGGCGCAACTTTCAACGCTCGACGCTACGGATGCTTCCTTACCCAGGACGCTGGGTGAGGAAGCATCCGCAGCTAGGTTTGGGCTACGTCCCTAACGTGGCCCGCCATACCCGACGCCGGCGGAGCCGGCTAGCCTGGCGTGGCCCGTGGATGCGATGCCGGCGAAGCCGGCTAGCCTGGCGTGGCTCGCACACTCCAGCGTCGGCGCCGGCGGAGCCGGCGACCGACGCTGGGTGAGGAAGCATCTGTAGCTAGGTTTGGGCTACGTCCTTAACGTGGCCCGCCATACCCGACGCCGGCGGAGCCGGCTAGCCTGGCGTGGCCCGTGGATGCGATGCCGGCGAAGCCGGCTAGCCTGGCGTGGCCCGCACACTCCAGCGTCGGCGCCGGCGGAGCCGGCGACCGACGCTGGTGTGCTATAATAACGCCGATAGGATGTTCCGTTGGCTCCCAATTTTTTTAAACAGCTGATGTTCAAGGCTGCTGGAAAAGCAGTGGGATATCAAGTTACCGTAAACGTCCAGGATATTCCTTTGTTATAAGATGAAGCTTATCTTCGACTAGCACTAGACTAAGCGCTGCAGCAATGGTACGACTTTGCACAGTGAAATGCACTGTGACTTTGTCATGGACCTCTCTCATCGAAACAGAGATCGCACAGTGTTGCAGTGCTATTGGGTCGTGAAGTAGAGATGTTGTAGTCTATCACCCTCTACGTTGATCCTCGGATCCATCGGGAAGTCGTGAGGGCGGAGCAACTGCCTCCGTACCTGCTTGGATGCTATAGTCCGAAAATGTTGCCTATGTGCTGATACCACACACTTTGGACTACGTGTCCTCTTTTATGAGAGGTTCACCTGTACGCGTAGAAGAACGGCGTTTCCTCAACAAATCTCATCTGTCTCTCTTCTGTTACTCTAGTATTACCGTAATCCACTGAACTACCCATAACGGTGAAAGGGGAAGTATCAGTCCACGTCTCAAGCACTCACAACAGTAATGTAGTACAGTTTTAAGCCAGTGTTGGGGCAGGCTGAGCAACCGCTGTTTCAGTTTTCTCGGTACAGTGTAGACATTCTATAGGAGTGTTCTTCCTCTCTAGGTATGTTATTATTTGCGCACACCGTACCGTGCTCATCGATTTGTCGGGATGACAACTGGATATTTATTGGTTATTTTACACACTAATAATGCAAAAATGGAAGGACAGTCAACAATCCATGAAGAAAAGTACCATCGCATGATGTCAGGGACGCAATAAAAAAGAAAAAGAAACGACTATGAATAAAGACACATATTGTTAGAAAACGGACGGTACTGATGGGTGTGTAAATAGGGCTGATCCTGAAATACCTCATGAAACACGCAAGTCAAAGCAAGTCTCGCTTTTGACATGAGTATTTCAACTACTCTAGAAGAACGGAGAATACATGCAGGTCTATACGTGGTTCAACCTACATGACTTGAAAGACTTCTCAGGAAGCCACAAAAATTGACTGCACTGCGAAAGGGGTTATTCGTGGATGTTCGTAGACTACTGGTATTTTTGTCCTTACTTACCATAGTAGCATTGTGGGGTCAAATTATGCGACGCGATAGAGGCTAGGTATTTCTATAAGGAACGTTTCCATCGACCAGTACAGTGAGGTCGCGAACAGGTAGCATGATCAATGGCGCATATATAGAGATGATAGGCCCTTTCGCCTTCGATTTAGGGTGGATCTGTGCTTGAAAGTTGATCATCTGTGCATGGCTTTATGAACAAAGTATTTCAAGACGGTAATTCGGTCACATAAACACAGTATTTTCGGAAGCTTCTTATATCTGCCATTATGTACAGATGTGCAAAGCTGATCGCCAGTCGTAGACTGTTTCAAGCTGAGCTATTGAAACAGTTTACAATCGACTGTCAAGGCTACTCTCATACTATTTTGTGACGTTTCAGCAAATTCAGCGCAATGGTCGTTGTTTTCTTCGTATCTGCCTTCCTTCACGAATACCTCGTAGGTTCTATTCATTGTCGTTCTCCCCGAAACTCATATTTCACTCTTCATTCAAGGTATCCGTGCCTCTGCACACGTTCCGTCTATGGGCTTACTATGGCATGATGGCACAGATACCACTTTCTCTCCTCACCGATTATGTTATTAAAGGAGGACGAGCAGGTAAGCACTTGTCTTAACTCTATGTATTTGGGGGTAAACTTTCTGAGCTGCCCAGGAACGGTAGGCGTGAATTAAATGAAAGCTTTGTAATTGGTTCGGATACTGGAGCAACATTTACTCTTCTCAGCCTATGGTTTTTCATGTATTGGATTTACTCACAGCACGGCAATTGGAACTAGCGTTAGGATGTCTAGGGTAGACGGTTCGCTTCACAGAAGTGGCACCGGCCGCACCAAAGGCAGAGTTGGTGTTGCACCTCGAGATTTCCTTAGCAAGTGAGAGTGCTAAATTTTGAAGTACATTAAATTGCTCCTTCATCCTCATACTATGGAATCTATTGGTATTCCCTTGACTATGTTGTGTACAATTTGTAATGACAGGAAACATACTTCATCATATGTCTTACAATTTCTATTTTTTCCACGAATCCATAGGAACATTGTTACTCTTTTATTATGCATACATTCTCTTTAGTTTGTCTTTATTTTGGATTCTCTGCTTGTGCTCAGAGAATTTTTAAGAGTTTTCTGCATCTTATAAAGATACCTGCTCCTACTGCTCCAAATCTTTTGTAAATTACTTGGCAGAGCTACAATGGTATGAGAAGCTCTATAATGTCAGTGTAACCAAATGGTTCTAGAAACAAAAAACCTTTACCATACAATTTCTAATGTAGCGACACGCTTCTCTGAGCTTTTCACTACTAATTCGTGTGTTCGAATTCATAGCTACCTACACTGAGCGTGGTTTTTGATGATTGTAGGCGTTGTAGTGCATCCACTGGTGCAAATATGTGATGCATAAATGAATTTGCTTAGAATGAGATTTTAAGGCAACGTCGTTGTGTGGCTGTCGCTTATACTTGGACAACCGCTCGCCATCCTGATGTACGTCCATGATTGGTACGTAGTTCACAAAGGCTACAAGGACGCTGTGCTGGACCAGCATTAAGGAGTTTTGTTGGATTCTGCAAGGAAGTCCCTTTGAAGTTGAGATTGGAACGCGTCTCCGCGTTATGTCCTTTTCTTCATCAATTAGGTGGAGTTTATTTGACACATACAAGCTCTTCTTTGCTGCTCCCTGGATGAACTCGTCATGGCTCCGCTTCCCTCTCGTCGCCGTATTTCATTAGGAATTTATAGTGAAGTGCCAGTCTTTGTGATTATCAGCGTTGAACTCTTAGTAGTCATTCTTTTCGGTCGCTCAATATCCGCTTTGCTGTATCTCTGCTCTCCATTTTTGCTTTGTCTTTGTTCTTTTGAATTCTAATTCGAGGGCTCATTCTATAGACGACAGCTGCTTTCAGATCCTCATAGAGATTTGCCCAATGTTATATAACCCTCATGCTTGTGATACTTGTAGTGCCTTGCCTTTCATTCGTCCTTTGCATCTTCTTGGATGGTCGACACTCACGCTTTTCTACGTCATTCTATTTTTCAACTCCTCTGGTTTCCTCGGTAGCGTCTGCTTATTTACTCTTTTTGTATAGTTTTGTTATGTTGCCAAAGTCTAGAGCCATAGGTTGAATCAAGTTCTTTGCTATTGTTCGATTTCAATTGTTAGAGCTCTATCGAGATCTTTTGTTTATTCGTAGTTTGATCCGTTTGTTGCCTTAGCGGTCTTCACGAGTGCTCTGCCGTGCTGCTGTTACAGTTTCACAGTGTTCGTTAGGCGTGCGAGGTCGTGAATACCTTCATCTTTCTAACAGTGTATAGTAGTTGTGTAGTAATGTTTGACATGTCGCGATTGTCATATTGTGTTCCACATAAAATAGTGAAGTCCTTCGGCGATCCACATTTGCAGTGTTCAGAGACGCGTTTGCTACCTTCTGCAATTACAAGGAATGCAATCCGTATCGGAGAAGACATATCGATGTCATTACATCTGGACACCGTTCAAATTACCTAGGACATTTTTACAATAGACGTGTATGCTTTTCCAACAATCTATGACGTTTCGGGTCATATATTTACAACCTCATAGAACAATTTTCAGACTAAACCGAAACCCGACGCATCTATTCATTTTATACACGCGGAGGTGCGCCTCGTATGAAAGAACTTTAAAAAACTCAGAAAACTTAGAACTTAGATAGTCTTTTGCTAAAAAGTGTATAAAGAAGTTGCAGATAAGTTGGGTGCCGAGGAGTTTAGGAGCTGGAGCCTATGCTCGTTAATCCGTACTTTGCCCGCAGACCTAACCACTTCTGCTCTGCTTCTATTCGGCCTTTTCAATTCTTCTGATTCTCCAAAGTAGGAGTTGACCATCATTGACGGGAATATCCTAGTTCTTCAAACGTCTTCAGGAATGGGAGCGCCCTCCACCGTTCGACTCTGAAGACCATGTCTGTAGTGAACGAAGTTGCGAACCCACCCTTGTTGTCGATGCTCCTGTTCCTTTCCTCCTACCTACCTGAGAGTTACCAAACGCAGTGGGATCTGTGGAGTGTGTTTTCACATCAGCGACGGAAGACATGACTCCATAGCGGATGCATTCTATCACTTAGACTCTCGGGTTGCCGTTAACAGAGTCAGCTTGACTGCCGCTGCGATGAGCAAGCACTTAGAATCCCTTAGAATAGCCTTGCACAACCAGTCAACTGAGTTGAGGATGACCACAGGTTGCAAGGGGGCGTATCTAGCCTCAGCCGGATTGCGTTGTCTACATTATGGTGAAGATCCAGCTGGTCTATGGCAGGAAATCGTCCTGTCGATAACTGAACGTCCTAATAGTTGGTCCTCTTCTGCTGCTGTTCCACTAATCAAGCCTTGTTACGCTTCGTCCATGCTATTGTCGATTGACTCGATATTCTTGAATACACTATATTGTTGGTGCTGCTGGGAAGTTCTGTCAGTGGCATTCGTTCGAGGGACACGAAAAGTGTCATATCTCTCGTTCAGGACTTTCTCAAAGAGGTCTGGCCAACGCATTGGTAGCCACTGTAGCTTCCCTTTAACATACCGGTAATCTAGTGAGTTTCGAATCAAGCCCCTTCAGTGCTCATCTGTTTTTTGACGAATTGGCCTTTCGAGTGTGTCTCCTGCATCCCGTCCTGCTCACGTAGGTGCATGAAGCAGATAGCAATTCAAAAAGAACCTTTGTGGGCTAGTAAGTTAATCGAGCGATTTGATGTTTACTCTTCTAGTCTGCAGAGCATATTGACCCTGTCCTTTGATCGGTTTTTCGCTTTGATTGACGATGTTCAGACAACACAAAAGGCTATTCTGTCCAGATTGTCTGATCTTGAAGCTAAGGTGAGTTGCATGAATAGCACAACGTCTACCCAAAAAAGTTTACTTTACTCCACGTTGGTCAAGATGAGTGCCGACAGGCAGAAAATCGATGAAAAACAGCGAATGATTGCCTGGGTCGGGATCGACGAGCAGTCGAGCGAGGAGACAACTCGTCGTTTCGACTACGAAATTCTCAAGGAGGAAGTGATTACATCTGGGAACGAAGAACTCATCCGTGAGTTCGAGGCTGGAAGAATCACCTCCCGCCGTCACCCACCCGGGAAACCTAGGCAAAACGGAGCTCGAGGGCGTATAATCAAGATTGCCCTACCCAATCAAAACCTCAGGGATGCTCTTCTTGCCCACATGCGCAGTGGGAGGAAGAGCCTTACGCAGCGTTTTGTCACTCGTTTGCTCGGAGGGATTACACACCTGAGGAGCTTGATTTGGACAGAGCGCTGCGTAAGGAGGCGGGAAATCTTAATGCTAAAGAGGGCAGGCTAGCTTACATAGTTTGTGACTTCGACATTGTGAAGCTCAAATATCCACGCGATTTGCCTAGGCGCCACGACGTCATGGGTAATGCAGTGATGTCTTCGGTGCATAGTCCAATGAGCGGGGAAGGGGCTCCTAATATTCGAAACGATTCACGAACTCCTGTTCGTTCCTTTGCTTCCCCACTTTCTCAAGCCTAAGGTGGGGCTCATCAAACAGATTAAGTTGCATTCCCTCTTTACGCTCTGAGCTCGGTATGAACAATGTGACATCTAGCAAGTTGAACAATGGCACCACGTTATCTTCCACAGTGTTCCTCTTTAATGCGCACTCATTATGTAACAAACTTCCCGACTTTCAATACTTCCTCTATAATAACAACCCACTGATGGTGTTCGTTACCGAAACATGGTGTAAACCTGACATCATTCATGACGCTGCTTTATGTCGACATCCGTCTTACCTGATCTACCGATGCGACAGGGAGGGGAACACTGTGGGAGGTGGCATTTTAGCCTTAATCTTTGATAAGCTGTCACACCACTTGATTAGTACTCGAAATTTTTTTCCGTTTTGTCAGTGTCTTATTCTGCGGGTATATGTCGAGCAACACGCCGTGTATTTTATTTTATTCTATAGAAGTCCTACATGTCAAGCGTCACCCTTCAATGAAGCTTTAGCCTATGTGTCCCAATTTCTCGAAGGCACCTCAAAATGTGTCATACTGGGTGATCTGAATTTTCCCACAATCAAATGGTTTGGAAATGACAGTTCCTATATGTATATGGGTCGGCGCGACAATTCTGCCAAGAGTATGCCCTCTCGCAATATGTGACCATTCCAACGCTGGGTTCCAATATACTAGACTTAGTTTTATCTAATGATTCGAACATAATTCATGATGTGATCGTACATGCTCCTTTTTCAATATCAAATCATAGAGTTGTTTCCTTTCAAATCACGTTGTCCACAGCTCAGCTAACGCCCATTTCTTCTTGTTACGATTTTGCTAGGGCAGAGTACTCAGCGATTTGTGACAGTCTTTTGAAAATAGACTGGCGCAGTCAAATGTCTTTTTGTAGTTCGGCAGACCAATGCTACTCCATCTTTTTGCAAAACTGCCATCGAATAATTAGAGAATTCGTTCCAATAAGACAAACAATTGAAAAGTACCGCTACCCTTCAAAAGTGAGGAAACTTCCTCTTAAAGTGACGAGGCTGTACAATGCTCGCCTAAGTATAGGTTGCCAGAAACACTTCCGTTTTTCAAGAAAGCTCAAAAGAGAGCTGGCCAATCTTAGCTTGCAGCATGAAGAGAAGATAGCGCTTTCAAGAAATCCTAGAGCGTTTTACAAATACGTCAACAGCCGACTTAAATTGAAAAGCAGAATTGGCTCTATTTTTAATTTCGAGGGCGAGCTCTGTCAATCGGAGTTGGAAAAGGCAAGAGTGTTTGCAGCTTTCTTCAAGTCCGTTTACAAAAGCCATCCGACGGATCCATTAGACTATCCACCTGTAACCGCTTCTAGGCTTGATTTTCTAGACATGAATAGCGAATTAGTTTATAAAACTCTTATTGGCTTACCAGCTCGCAACTCCACTTCTCCTGACGGGATACCGTATATTTTCCTCAAAAGAGCAGCTGTAGGACTTACTTCAGCCCTTACGCTACTCTTTAACTGGTGCCTTCTTCACGGAGAAGCTCCGTCAGCATGGAAGAGTAGTTTTGCTAAGCCGATATTCAAGAAAGGTGATAGAACGGATTTTAGAAACTATAGACCCGTGTGTCTCACATCTTCGATAAGCAAAGTTTTGGAGAGGATAGCACGCAGCCGGATTCATGGTTACTTGCGAGATAACAATCTTCTCACAGAGGCACAGCACGGATTTCTTGAGAGAAAATTAACCCTAACAGCTCTCATCTCAACGGTCCCAGTTTGGCAAAAGATAATCGACTCTAACGGCTACGTTACAGTCTGTTATCTTGACTATACCAAAGCTTTTTCGGTCAATCTTGCTTTTTTACTTGCCAAACTAAGAGCATACGGACTTGATGGTTGCCTTTTTCGCTTTCTGGAGTCGTTTTTAACTGAGCGGACCCAGACAGTCTTAGTCAATGGTGCCACATCGGACACGTATGAAACCAAAAGTGGAGTTCCTGAAGGGACGTGTCTAGGACCGCTCATGTTTCTAATTTTCATCAACGACCTGCCCAATTGTCTGCCTCATGAAGTGTCGTGTTCTATTTATGCGGACGACTCCAAAATATACTCGTTTAGCAACACGAATGCCTTTCAACAGGCTCTTGATGCTATTGATATGTGGTCTAAAAAATGGATGCTTGATATATCGCTGGAAAAAACAGCTGTAATGTGCATAGGGAAAAGGCATCCGAGAGATTTAGCGTTTCAGTTAGGGCACACTTTAGTGCACACCACGTCATGTGTTCGAGACCTCGGCTTACTGTACTCTGATGCCCTTTCGTTCGAAAAATACATCGACTGCATAGTAATATCTGCCCATAGAAAATCAAACTTTATTCTACGTGCCTTTCAAACACGTTCAATGTCTACACTTTTCCAACTTTTTACCACTTATGTTAGACCAATGCTTGAGTACTGTACACCAATCTGGACGCCCTCTAAAGTAGTATACATTGAAAAGCTCGAAAAAGTTCAGAAAAGATTCACGAAACAGGTATTTTCCAGAAATGGGTTGTTTAATGTGAACTACCGAGAGAGATTAACTCTACTCGGGAGCACGTCTTTGCAGCTAAGAAGCGTCCTATATGACCAAATTCTTATTTATAAAATCATTTCTGGGCGCTTTGACTTCGATAGACATGAACTGTTTGATTTTGTAGAATTCAATCACCGCACAAGAGGACATCTTTCGAGGTTGTCCACAGGAAGAGTCCGCCCTCAGCAGTTCTTAGACTCATTTCTTGTACGAGCTGTAAAAGTCTGGAATAATCTGCCTGCAGCTGTGGTGTCGTCGTCAAAATCAGCAACATTCAGTTAAAGATTGGAGTCGCATTTAAAAGAGCAGGGTTTTTCTGAATTCAACGTATTTTTTAAAGTTTTGCAACGGCGAATATTACAGGAACGTGTCGGTACCATCTTCGAGCAGAGTTTCCTTCTCGTGATAATCTGTATATCCCAGATATGTTTTTCACACCTTACATCTGTTAAGCATCAGTTTTGCTAATTTGTGTTGGTGTTCATCTCTATTGTTTTTTTTAATTGTGTGTTACTTAATTTTCTCTATTATAAGCTCGTTTTTATGTTTCTACCTTTCTCTGTGAGGTGACCGGCACGAGCGCAGCGTAAGAAAGCTTAGTCCTTGATTACATCTGACACATAAATATTTTGATTTACATACAATTATCTAGACGTAGATATTTACATTATAATATACTTTCCTTGCTGTCACTTTTCTACAATTCATACAGCACTCGTCTCGTGCCTCCCTACCAGGCAATCGCTGGGGTGCGTACCAGTTTAAAGAGGCCCTTGAAAGATAGGACCCGCCCCAGAGTGACGTGCTTAGTAGATCGTAGCGCCAGCGGCTTCCGTAAATTTGAATTTTGTGACACAATTTTTGTGACGCAAATTTTTTCTCTTTTATTCAATTTTTTTCTCAATATTTTTAATGCCACTGAGATCTTGGGCTGCTCTCGAGCTGTGCTAATCACAATTCCAGGGTTTTTGTTCATGTTGCTACATGGTCAATCATTGAATTTCTTGTTCTTATGCATAACCGTTTCTGTTATGGCTATTGGCTGAAATAAACATAAACATAAACATAAACAAAAAGAACAATTAATTAACAATTAACGACTGCTTTTCTACTTCTCGTTCTACTTCCATGAAAGCTATAGAAGCCGCTTGCCTCATTCTTCTCTTAAGGACATCCGGTCGTTTGCGATGCTGATGAGCTAGGTTGTTGTGTATGAAATGACCGATTTTGACTGAAAACTTTGACAGATCATTATTTCGATTGAAAACAATTTTATTAATCAAAATAAGCACCACTACAATGAATAAACTTTTCTTAACGCGACAATAGTTTAGACATTCCATCTTTGTGAAAATCAGAACTACGAAAATTAATAGAACATATGAAATCATTTTCGGCATCTTCTTGGTTGCTGAATTTTTGATCCATAACTTCTTCTTCTTCTTCTTCAGCGTTTGTCCCGCTTCGTTGCGGGGTCCGCTCTTCTGGTGTTACGACGCCATCTTTCCCGATCCTGCGCTTGATCAGGGTGGACACCAGCTATTTTCATGTCGTGTGTAACGTATCGGACCATCGCTGCTTCGGGCGTCCTCTAGGCCGCTTTCCAAATACATCCAACTCAAGGCCTACCTTGCGGACGCTGTCTTCTTTCCCACGCAGAACGTGGCCGTACCATCGCAAGCGAGCTTCGCGCATCTTGTCCGCTATCGGCGCGACACCGAACTTCTGCCGAATAGCATCATTTCGAATGCGGTCCATGCGGGTGACTCCAGCCGTCCAGCGCAGCATCTTCGTCTCCATGACACTGAGGCGCGTTTCAACTTCCTTAGTCGCAGGCCAACACTCAGCGCCGTACATCGCTACCGGCCGCACGACGGCTCTGTAAATCTTCGACTTCAGGTGCTCTGGTATCTTCCTATCGCAGAGCACTCCAGTCAGCGAACGCCAATTGGACCAAGCTGCACTCACGCGTGAGTTCACTTCAACCATCAGACCGCCGTCAGACGCTATTGCTGATCCCAGGTATTTAAACACCGAAGTGCGTACAAGTTCAGTACCGTTAATCTTAATGGAGCCGGACTCGTTCACGTCAGTCGTTAGGTACTCAGTCTTTTTGACGTTCAATTTGAGTCCGAACCTCGCCAGACGGTCGCACCAAGCTTGAGATCAGAGATGGGAAACTCCATTGAGGTACCAGCTGCAGCTTGCACTCTACTCTTTGGGCAAGAATAGAGCATCCGCACCCACTCTAATAGTTCCTCAGGTACGTCGTGTTGTCGCAAGGCGTGCCATAGAAGCTCACGCGGTACGCTGTCGAAGGCTTTCTCCAAGTCGAGAAAGGCGATATGCACTGGCTTTTGTTTCTCGCTTTGCTTCTCCACCAGGAGGCGGGCGGCATGTATAGCTGGTCCCACAACTAGATAAAAGCCGCACTGGTCGTCGGAGAGCTTGACGATTTCACGGGTTCGTCTATCGAAGATTCGCTCGAAGCTCTTCATGCTGTTCGAAAGTAAGCGAATCGGACGGTATAATTGAAGCACTCCGCAGGACTGCCCTTCTTCTTCCAAATCGGAATCGTCGTACTGTTGTACCAACACTCGGGTACTTTCTTCTCTTTTACTACCTGGTTGAAGAACTCAGGCAACCACTCAGCAGGATACCAGAGCTTCGACTTCCAGACATCGACTGCCAGATCATCCGGCCCTGTTGCCTTACCGGGTTTCATCTTCTTCAGAGCCGCTTCTGTTTCCTCCACGGTGATCTTGTGAACGGGACCGTGAACAGAAGCCACAGAAGGAATGGCCGGATGAGGAAATTCCATAGTGGAAATTTCCTCTAATCAATCACGCCATCGCTTCAGCGCCTTTTTGCGGTCTGCCAGAAGATGGCCGCTCTCATCATTGATGCCAAAGAATTTTTCAATATCCTTGGTTTGGCGATGGCGGGTCTTAGCGAATCGGTACAGATACCGCTCACCATCGCGCGACTCGAGCTTTCGGTAGACATCACCATAATTCTTCTTCAGAGAGAAGTGAAAATACTTCCAAGTAAATATTGGGTCTTTAAGCCATGTAGTGCGAGAAGAGATGGGTTCAACATCCTTCATTCAAAGATCCACAATAAAAGGTACAATATAATGTTCAATAACATTTTTGTCAGGTGTGCAAGGTGGTTTCAACGACTTCCGGCATCTCTATTTGAGGCTACCAGTGGGAGCACCTTCAAGAGTCAACTTCAAAAACCCGATCTGAGCAGTCTGTTAGCTAACTAGCCTTTGAAGTTCTGAGTTTCTCTCATCTTTTTCAGACCGTCCACAATGAAAGGTTACGATCAGGTTTGCCCTTGTGCGTGTCTCATCAGCTACGAAGCATCAGGCGCAGAGAACTCATGAATTCCTCCCTGTTCTTGCTCTCTTTTCCGTTTATGGTACCTTTTTTTGTGGTTGCCTAATTTATTATTCAAGATACATCCCATCTGAGTGATATTTTGCTCAAGAATTGAAGGCTTCTCTTCTTTTGTCTTCTTTTTTCTTCTTAACATTCTTTACTGAGTCACTATGCCTGCCTTCTTTTTTGTTTTCCCCTGATGATAGCGGCTGTCAGAAGCTGAAGTACGGAGAAGCCCGGGGAATCCCTGATACTTTACCCGTTAATCAAATAGTTATATTGTTTTCATATGCTCAATTTGGATAAGTCTCTATATTCAGACAATGTTTTATTGCAAGTCGGTTAGGTTAACGCAGCTCCTATGGAAGCGGCATCGAATGGAAGCGTAATGTGGCTGTGGCCTTCCTAGGTATGACCGGAATTAAGACCGGACTCCTAGGTGTTCCATCTTTTTGGCTGCTCGAAAGTGATTCACTCATACAATCGGAATCACACCATAGCTATACTGGTTGCCTATCCGACCTCTGCACCGTTCTACTACAATCAAATTAATTCTTTAAAATTTGATTAGTATCAATTTACCTATTATTTTTATTATAATTTTTTGTTATACATTGTTTCAGGCTACTTGTATTTGAGCTTCTGATGGCTGTAAAGTATACAAAATACTAGTTTGCAGTGCATAGCGATATTTTTTTGTTCTCCATGTGTGTTAACTGAATTTATGCAAGCTTGCCTTGTTGTTTTACTCTGTTTTTGGGCGTATTTAAGGTGCAGTAATAAATAAATAATGAGTGGCTTTCGCAACAGCCACGGCTTTCTTTGCAGCCTTCTTCGCCTTCTGATACTCCTGCCAGTTGTCGGCTGTTCTGTCGCCGAGAAACACATGATAGAGGGACTTCTTCTCTCGAACCTTCGCTTTCACATCGTCCGTCCACAGCCATGTCTGCTTGTCGACTTTGCGTTGCCCAGGCTTCGTAGTGCCGAGTTCCAATTTTGGAGCTTGGCGTATCGCGTCGGTTGCTCTCTTCCAAGTTTCATCGACAGTCGTAACTATCGGTAACCGCACGCGAGAAATCACAGCTGCTTCCTTCTCTTTCATTCGCCACCACTTGATTTTTGCAGCACCGCATCGCTCGACCTGCTTCTGCCTCGGAGGGGCGATCTTCAAAGTACAGATCAGCGGTCGATGCTGTGGGGCGACCGTCTCATACGGCACGACCTTCGCGTCTGTGACAAGACTCCGGTCACGATCCTTCACAAGCACAAAGTCTATCTGAGACTTGGAGCTCCCACTATAATATGAGATGAGATGGGAGTCGCGTTTTTAGAAGACGGTGCTCACAATGGTGAGGCTGTGCGATTCCGCATACTCAAGAATACGCCCACCATCGGGATTACGGGACCGTATCCGAAACCACCATGACAGCTGTACCCGTCCTTCGCAGCACCTACGTGCCCCTTAAGGTCACCAGCGACTATAATGACATGTTTCGACGGTACCTCCGCTGTCTTCTCATCAAGCAGGCTCCAAAACTCATCCTTAGCTTGATCGGAGCAGCCACTCTGCGGAGCATACGCAGAGAAGAAGTGATAGAGTCGCTCCTTAGCGGCGACAACGATCTTCATCAATCGATCGTCAGAGCGCTCGACGCTTACAATCGAGTCACGAAATCGTTCGGAGACGATGACTCCAACTCCACTGGTGGTCCTGGGACTTCCACATGGAACGGCCTTGAAGCTTCGTCCTATGTCCCTTGACTTGCGGCAGGACCACCTCGTCTCCTGCACCGCACAGATATCAACTCTTCTACGCTCCAGTGCTTCAACCAACTCGCACGAGCGGCCCGTCAACATACCCACATTCAGCGTTGCTACGCGGGCCCTGCTTACGTTACGGGACTTTCGGACTAGCTCAGTTGCACCCCCCCCCCCCCCCGATGCCGTCCTCGCACCAGGCAGGGACCCTCGCATACTTTCCACACTCGCCGGGCTTTGCGAGTGCGCGTCGGCTCCCGCGGACGCCGTAGCACTATCTCGAAACACTTGAGCTGTCATAAACCATGTAATGTGACATGGGTCTTCGTAGGCCGGCCTGTCACAAGTGCCTGTCGCCTGCATTCGAATGTCCGTGATTAGCTTAGCTCGCAGAGCGAGCAGTTTCCAGTGGCACCACGTGGAGGAACGGACATCACCACCATTTTTTATCCATAACATGACTATCTAAATGCTGAAAAATCGATAATCGGTAGGGGACAGGTCTAGCGAATATGCTAGATACGGCAGAGTTTCGTATCCCAATCCGACCAGTTTCTGGGCAACAATTTTTGAAACGTGCGGACGCGTGTTGTCGTGCAAGAGCATTGGGCCTCTTCGATTGACCAAAGCCGGCTGTTTTCCAATCAGCTTCTGGCGCATCACTTCAATTTTGGTACAACACTTCTCCTCTATTATAAGCCATTGTCCACCATACGGTCACCATGGTCTTCTTTGGATGGAGACCTGGTTTCGGCGTCTTCTTGGGACTCTCATTCTTGTCCAGCCATTGTGCAGAGCCAAGACTATTGTCATAGAAGATAAACTTTTCATCGCATGTCACAATCCTGTCCAGAAAAGGCTCCCCAAGATGGTGCAGCCTTAACGAAACGCAGGTATTGTGGCACTTCGGCGGTCATCTGCCCGGCGGTCAGTTCGTGCGGGATCCATTTATCCAATTTCTTTACTTTCCCGATCGCATTCAAGTGGCGCCTGATAGTGCTGCCGTCAACGCCGAAATGCTTTGCCAGCTCCCCCACAGTTTTACACGGATCCGCTTCCACCATGGCTTTGAGTTGGTCGTCGTTAAGGAGTGATGGGAGCCTACCTGGGTCTTCACCTTTGAGACTTTCATTTCCCGATCGAAGCCTTTCCTACCAGTCGCGAATTGTGCCTTCCTTACCGAAATCCTCCCCAAATGCGGCGTTGATATTACGAGCTGCGGCCGCGGTGTTGTGTCCACTTTTCCATTCAAATGAGTAGAGCACCCGAACATCACGTTGATTCATACTGTATAAACGACGTCAAAAACTTGGCAAGAGGTAATTATGTCACAAAAGCTAGACATGGTGAGAAAGCGGAGACTCTGCGCTTTTATAAACTATATACAATCCTGAAGGGGGGCCTTCGTAGTCACGAAAAATCGATCAGAAAGTGAGGTAGCTAAACCGGCCATTTCATATGCAACGACCTAATACAAGCGTGTAGTTAGATCATTCGGAAATGTTCGTTCGTTGAGCGTGAGTGAAGCATCAGGAACTCTTCCGTTCCTCATTGACATCGTTTAAAATTCAGCTGTAACCGTCGTAGTAGCTATGGCTGCTCTACATACGCGCTCGTGCTAAAGCACGGCCGTGTGAGTGCGATCGAGGGAAACGTAGATGTAACTGGCGTTTTGTTGAATTCCCTTTGTTTCTGTTTGGCTTACGTTTTCGGGAGCGGCATTGATTCAGCTCGATTTTTTTGCAGTAGCGTTTCGGAGATATCTATTCTTTGATCGATTGGATCAAAATCGGACGGTCTCCTCGATGCAAAGTATTCTGGGTGCGCTGTCGCGCGTTGAGTTCCGGAATGTGTCGCTTTCTCCCCTACAGGTTGTGACAGCTTTTGCAGTTGACAGGTCCCAAACCTATTGCTAGGAGGATGCTTATGTCCTGCTTAATATGCTCCTTCTTTACGTAGTGGTTTTAGCCCTCCTTCCCCGAACCTGAAGCTGCTACTGGTGGCGAAAGTGTGAAGATAAATACTCCGCCGTTGTAGGGATTGATCAACCGTTAGGGCACATCCACTCCATACAAAAATGGCTTTTGCACGTATACTGTCGCCATGAATCAAATGGAGCCAAAATTCGTCCTCAAAGAGTGAAGCAAATGAGATTTTCCTTCGTTAGTGGCAATCTCTTCTAACTATAACATAGCGGACTGATACTTGCCAATCATGCAGCGAACATGCTGTCCACCGAAATCCGAATGGGAATCGCCGGGATTGAATAAGGTATCCGCCTCACCTTGTTCACCTGTTCCTGTGCTCTGCTATCTTCCACGTGGCTCGTATTTCAATCCGCTCGTAGCTGTGTGTTCTTCAGGTCTGCTATGCTGCATCCGTTCTAGGGGCGTTGTACCAGTCATGTCTGGAGGAATTCAAGATTTGTGATTCTCGGGGCTGATTTTCGTTAAATTGTATGTTCAACTTTTCCTACTTTGCTTGAGTGCAGGGAAATTCTTTAATTTCTCTTCTATAATTTCAGTTCCGCAAGTTGGTGCTGCCACAACCCTACTCACGCTATGATTTCTATGTATAAAACGTTTTTCGAGGATCGGCTCTATTTTGTGTACTGGCTTCCCGAGTTGAAGGTACTAGGTAAGTGATTTACTGAGCCACGCGAGCTTTTTCAACATCAAAGTGATGGTGAATTGACGCAATCGTTTTGATTTCGAAAAGACAGTCTTATTGATTGATTGATTGATTTCAACAAAAACAGTCTGACTTATTAGGTCATAGGATAATCTGGATGAGCGGGCGGCTGAACACCGTAGGCAACACATTTGATCGCTCCTAATTGTATGCGTCTGCTTTAGAGCAGAATTCAGAGAACCAGCTGGGAAATATACCAAAGAAGGTATTCGCATTTGAAATCCACTAGTGTTGATGCGGTTTCCGTCAAAGAGGTCAAAATTTGGAAAGGTTGGAGCTTGTCTAAACAGCCAAAGCCTTGACGGGATACCGATGGTTGGAACAGAGGCCAGCTAAAAATTTTATCATCTCGAGTGCGTTATGTGTTGTGTCACGGTGTTCTATACGTAGCACTGAAGAGATTTCATATATACTTTTTATCCTTTACGCCAGGTCACTGCTGTATGTCAAATCTTCTACCATAAGTCCCATTCCGTCCTTCCCTTGGAATGCCACACGATCATATCTTTCCAAACAAATCATGGAGGTCCCACCCATTGGTCGATTTGATGTGCAGGGCTGACCGTAGATGGAATGGAGTTTTTAAGAAAGGTATCTCAATGATTTACTCATTTTTATTTTAGTGGGCGGGTGTAGTGCAACGTGGGAGGCACTGGCTCCCTTATGTCCCATGAATTGATTCAAGGCTCGAGTAAGGCCATTGGCCGTTTATACTTCTGGGGACGGCGTTTGCTAGCAGATTTGTCTGGGAAGGGTAAACGCTGACTTATACTTTGGCTGACTACCACAAGTTATTGGGCAAATACACCGCACTTAAGGGCCGTGATGGGTAGCAAAAAAATCAAAGAGGAACTGTTGTACTAGCATAAACTCTCTGAAGAAAATGAAACGGTACATGCAAGGAACAACGAATTGGAAGCCGAACTCGCCGCATCTTCTAAAAAGAAAGCATAATGAAAAACTGTAGCTTTTCTACGGCATCTCACTGACCTGTGTTAATAGATAAGAGGGTTTTGACCATTAGTGAAGGGATGAGATGCTTCGCTTACCTAATAATTCAGGGGTCTGCAATGGCAGCAGTGAGGTGTACGAGCTGATTGTTAGCGAGAAGGAGAGAGCGGACTTCGTGAACGCAAGCGAAACGATTCTCCCCTCAATATGGAAGTAAGTCGACGCAAGAGATTCGCGACACCTCTTCTACAGAGAAACGTTAAGGGAGAGCATGGACAAGAAGCTGTTCACGATTTCGTCACTGTCGCGAGACTCTAACTGTGTCATTTCGTTTGGTACGAGGCGAAATTTCACCCTAAGAGCCAATCACGGTGAGCTGTTCTCATGAAGAACTACGGAGTGGCTGTCAAGTGCCTTCGTTTTGCAGACCTCGGTAGACTAGCATTCATCATGGAAGAGATGCTGAAGTGCATTGAGGTGATACAATCTGCTTCAAAATTGGAAATTCAATGCGTATTTTGGCTGATTCGCCGTTTTCAGAAGCTAATTGTCGATAGCAGTCAGAAGGTGCAGTACAAGTCCAAGGTTGGTTATCACAAAAAGGATGTCCGCGTTTATGTTGTAAGACGAGTGTTATATTTAGAAGCCAGTTGCCGAGGTTCCCGTTAAGAGGAGAAAAGGCCCTGCCAGAGGAATTCAGTGGGATGAGGAGTGAACGGTCTTGTGGACGATGTTTCATTTTTATCTAAAACTGGAGCTTCTTATGTCTCTTCTTCCTTTTACTTACTGCTGTTCTGCTTCTTCTCTTTTCATTCCTATCCCTTTTTCTTTAGCGCGTGTGTCGTGTGCCCGCGTTATTCGCTGTAATATGTATTTGCTATTTGATGTTCTGTGAATGGACACACTTCCTTTTGTACTCGCCATACTAGTCGTTAGTCAGCGAGGCCTTTTCGTTTGACACGGCTTAGAATGCAGCCAATGCGATTTAGCAGCGGATGCGGTTTCGAAGTGGCAGACGTCTGCTCCCTGTTGAGGAGCAAGGAACGCATTCTTTTGCGCCATCATTAGGCGTATCGTTAGCAGTTCTTCAGCTCCCTTAGCCGTTTGTGGATGGTTCACTTCGTACGTTCCTTGTTCTGCATACTGCATCCCCTTGTTCTGTGAATGATTTATTGAACCGTCGGCGAGTTGTTGTTCCTGTAATAAATCTCCTCTCATAAGGTTACCTTTTCCTTGCGCCCTCTGTCTTTGTGCAGAATTACAAATTGATTATAAAGTTCTAAGGAAAGTTTTGGTGAAATTTCGAAAGAGGAAAGACTATTTTATGGTGATTTTTTTTCCAAATGCTTCCTTCACATATTTCAAGATTGAGAACTGTTAATTTACATCCAGATTTTCGATCCATGTACATTTTTGCAGGCTTTACTTTCCTTGGACTTATGATTCATCTACCCAATAATTGAACAAATTTATATAATTTATATAATATAACTTATAATTTTTTTGAGGAAACATGGTTGAATGCTTGATTTAAAGAGCAGGAAGGCTTCCATTTTTTAAAGCCAAAAGATTTTGCGAGACGATTTTTATTCGATTGATAGCGGAATTTCTGTTTGCACGAGGTTTGATACCTGTAAACGATACAACAAAAGCAACAAAGAACACACATGTCCTCACCATGATGGTTCATGTAAGTGTCATTTACACTATCAGTCAAAATTGAGGCGAACTTGTTGAGTGCAGTCTGATCTTTTAATGCGCCATATGCTTTCATCTTTGCTGTGCTTTAAGACAAATTTTTTAAAATGTTTTTTCTCTACGAATAAAAACCTTACAGAGTTATTACACTTGTTAGGGCAGGTAAACGAAAAAAATTCAACGAATTTCGAACCAATTTTTCCTTGAAAAAAACCTATTCTAACCATCCTACTGAGTGTAGTTTAACCTGCATGAAGGTCATTTCTATCTAAGAGTTCGCTTTGATTTTAAAAGTCTTAAAGCTGGCTTGCAATAGTGCCCAATTTGATTTGAAAAGAGTCCAATTCGACATGAAAATGGTACATTCTAGTATTATTACACACGCAACTAACACGCACAAGCTTCCCATATCTCTATTTTTGCTTGTTATTTTCCTCATCTAATAGCATGACTGTCCCCGTCATAGCTTCTTGTTGTTGCTTTCGATATGGGTTGATATAGGTTTTTCTGCTTGATCTTGTCGTTGAAGTCGACGATGATCACCTTGTATCACCTTACAGAATTTGTCCAGCCTCGCGTATGTTTCTCCACGTAGGAGATCGGTTCAGTCGCAGTCGTCCGATAATGGGTTGTCAGATCCTGGTGGTCGATGCTCAAAACTAAGTGCGTGTAGGCGGATGAGTAGTCAATGTCGTCTGTTCCCTGCTTCCCCTACCTACTACCTGAGAACAAGCCGCATTTCCCTGAGGCGGCGTCCCGAGCGCCCTTTGGCAGGAGAGACCAGGGGCTCGCTAAGGAGTAAGTCCATCAAAATGGAAAACTAGCAGTCTTGAAGCCTTCAATCGGAGTTCGTCTCATTGTAATAAAATCGTGGCGTCAAAGAGTCTGAAGTCGTGCCTAGGTTTAAAAAATTCTGTCAAATGAGACAGAATTGTCGGCATAATCCTCAAATTCCTGGTTCCCTATGAGCTTTCCGCCTTATTCACGCATTTCCTCTGAAGATCCCTAGGTGCGACGCTGAGCGTGATACCTTGAAGATGATGTTGACGAACTCGTCGTCTCGCTTTTGCATCCAGCTGTAATTTGCGCAACAGCGAAGAACGCTTGTAAAAACTAAATTAGCGTATGCCTCTATATCCGGCGCTAAGAAGTGCTCAGTAATGAATGTCGTGCAACAGTATTCATAGCACAGAGGAGAGTTGTTTTATAGATGTGCTGGAATGAAAATATTCGAGTAATTTATTCGAATCTTGGTGCGAATAGCTGATTACTTGAGAGTTCTTTTGTCGGAATACTCATTCGAACCTAGAAGTTGGTGATTTTCGGAAAACGACTTCGCGTTATGTGGCGTCCAGGCGCTTATATCAGGGGTGCACATTTACCGGTTAAAGATTTCAACGAGTTAGCGGCATTCTCCATTAAAAACGGGCCAAATGGCAAGAAGCGAATCTATCACAGCTACAACTGACGGTGGGAAATCGCTCCGCAGTGCTCTCTTCCAAGAGTGTTTTCGCTCGTATCCCGCCTGACGAAAGACAGCTAAAATTTACATTGGGTCGAAGATTTGGAAATTGTTGTTTTCGACCTTGTAATATGTAAATGAAACATTTCGGAAAAGGCTTATCATAAAGTAGCAAAAGATTGATGTTAGGAAGGAATTAAGGACGCTCTTGTCCATGTGGAGAGAGCGACAGCCCTGTCTGTGGCATTGTACGCTTCTCCCATGCTCCACTATTTCTCCACAGAATTTGGTCAATACTCCTCATATTTTGAGATAAGCACTGGTGAACTGGGGCGAAGAATGTAGTGGCCGAAATCGAAATATACCATTTCTGTTTCAGATTGGACAATCTTTAAAGCAGGCTAAATACATTTGGTACCGAGCGGAATGCCTTCGAAATGGAAACAGCCTCCTTCTACATTGAATTGGGCACTCTCTAAGAAGATAAAAATAAATTTTCGGTTTGAAAACTAACCAAAACTTTCCTTGAGAATTTATGATCATTTATAGTGTTACCTTTAAAGAAGTGAACGCATCTTTTGAAGTGTTATAAAAGAGATGCAAAAAGGAGGAAGTATGATTTTAGAGTTTCCAAAATGCAAAAAAGCAGCCGTTTTTTGAATGTGCAAGAAGGGAACAATGCATTCGTCTCGTACATAGCTCTGTGAACTTGACTGATAGTGCAAATACTGTTTTAATAGAAGCTAAAGTGGACATATGCGACTTTTGCTCAAGCATTTTTGTTCCCACTGTTTTTTAGTACGTACATAACTCCGAGAAAAGAGAGTTCAATCAAATTGAAATCGTGGCATGCCGAACAAGAGCGTGGCTCGATCTCTTGTCAGCGAAAAACTCCTGCTTTCCGCACTTCAGAATAAGTTGAAGCCACTTTGGTAGTCAGAAGCCTAAAAATTTTACTGGAATACAAACGCTGTACTCACTGTTTGGGACACGTGAATGATAGATCTTCAAAGAAAGCCGTACTTTGTTCCCTTTGACTTACGATCAGGGGACGGATTCATCAACGACTTAAAGCAATTTAACAGGGAAATACAGCCGAAATCCCTGATAGCGCATATATCAAGTGACATGGTGGCGATAAGCCGCGTTATCCGAGTTTTCCGCTGTGAATTCTCTGTTAAAGTTATGTAAGTCGTTGATGAATCCGACCTCAGATAGCATTCAGTTCGTTCTCGAAAGTGAAATGCGTGCAGCTCGACGTGAAAGTTTCATATAAAATGCTCTTCATTGTCTTTTCTTATTGGCAACAACAATGCAAAGGTAAAGTACTTTCTTAACGAAATTGAACGATTTAGCGGAAACCCAGCGTAGATTGTCGTTTAGAAATTCGCAAAAATTATCGATCAGAATTTAACGCACGTCTTTCTTTTAAAATGCTGTCGGTCCAATGATAGCCACTCAAAATACGTCTCTCATTCCAAACAGTCCACCATGGTCTTTCTGCGACCAGTCGCCTACAGACTGATGAATATGATTGCTTCTTGTGAAATGGTATGTTCACTTCTGCACTACGTGGTGCCACCGAAGAACGAGCAATCTCGACTAAAGGGGTTAAGGGAGGGAGGGGATGCCCAGAGTGGGAGGAGGAATCGAGGGATTGACCGCTCGGAGGTTCACGCCGTAGCTGGGCTGGATACCAACGCGAAGAGGGAATTCGCGAATTCAAATACCGACGGTCAAAGTAATCTCGCAGAACGAATGTGAATCAAAATCGATAAATGCTGAAGAAGATCATTCCGCCTTTCAGGAGCAATTGATTCTGTGACAGAGAGGCCCTGCATCGACGACATGTCCGTTCCTCTGCAGATTATGTCAACGAAAATACAAGCTAATATGGAAATGTGTGGGAATAGAAAACTCTGCTATCTGGTGTATTTGGAGAGGCATTAGGTTTATGCGGGACTATGTATTTCTCGTGTAGATGGAGCTTCACGATTTTCCAGGCTCCTTCCGGCTACCTAAATCACTCGAAGTTCCATGGGAGGTTGAATCCCTTTCCTGGTAACCTCAAAGAGTTATTGTGAGTAGGAAGGAATTATTTCAAATATGAAGAAGATAGTATTTTCTGGCGAGTTAGATTCCACTTCTCATCCGGGCTTGTTGAACATTCCGCGTAGAAACACAACGGGCACTATATGATTATGTGGTTGCAGAGATTTGGAGAAAAAATTACATAGCTAATTAGATAATTGTGTAAGGAATTTAGTGACACTCACCCTTCCCCCGAAAATGAGCGCTGTGACACTCAGCAGGGAGTCCACCGTCGCATACCGTGGCACACACGCGTCGTGTATAGCTGTTGGTCGTAGTGTTGCTGGTGAGTGGAGGACAGCAAATGATAATGATAACGATTAGTACCTACGCTGGCAAGGTGCTGTTCATCCACTGCCGAATCTGACTCCGAGGCTCTCACGGACATTTTCGTTTTAGCGTATCAGCTTCTCTTTTTCCAGGACACTCATTCTGTCTTCTAGCTCAACCAAAGGTCTTTACATGCCATAGCAGTGGATTCCAGGTGAAATGTCAGCAGCTAAAGAGCTGAAAAGCCTACAGACATGTCGTTTTTTCCTACCCTTCAGTTGCGCTGCTAGGTTGTTATATTAAACATTAATCTTATTTAGTTGGATTGCAGGATTCCGGAGAAAGGATGAGTGTTTTTAGATTCCTTACAGTTATCTAATTAGCTATATTTTTTTTCGCTAAATTTGCACGCACTATGATCGGATAGCGCCAAACAATGTTAGTAGCCTGGAACTAAGTAAGGAACTTTGAGGCAAATTGATGCTTCGATCTAACCTAAGGTTAAGGAGATGCATTATCCACTCGAAGATTCAAAAGATTTCTTCTAATGACTCTAAAGATTCCTGATCCAGATGCTCTCAAAACGTTTTGTGGCCCCAGAGTTAAGTTAGCAGTGAAGTTTGGAGTCCCGAACACCAACCAGGCTTTCCATTCTAAAGTTGTGCCCACGACAAAGATTTCCATCAAGACATTTGGCGCCCTAAACCAAATGAGTTGTAGATACACAATTTATGATCACTGAAACAATGTACATGTATATACACTTTTGGGAAATGTACACTCTCGGCTACCGGGCTAGTCTACGTCTTGGCGATTGCAGCCAACATTTTTTCTCGGGTAATCTGAGCTCTACTTCCCGACAATGAAAATACAGAACGATATCTTGTTGAGTTGCCAGCCGAGATTGTCATCAACCTTGTTTGTCGGATTACGTTTCGGCGACTTCACCTTCAACAGAGCCTGAAAACGTCCAAAAACATTGGCAAAGCTGACCTCCCAAGAACCATTTCGTCCTGCAGGAATACTATCTCCTATCAGGGATAGAGACGGCATGCGGTATGATATGTATGTGGTTGCGAAGGAGTCAGACCAAGCACGCCAGAACTCGCGGAGTTAGACGAAAGGCGCAGGCTCTTGGATCACAGCTAGACTCTCCTTCTTTCGGTTGATGCGGTGGTTCTCAGTTGTGACGCAGAGTGCTCCAAAGGTCTTGCGAGCAGATGCACTGCTTCGAGCCATGATCGACAGAGACACCTACAGCATTACGCCCGCATGACATCAAACCCTGCATTGACCCCAAAGAGTGCGGACATTGTCCTTCTAAAGCCGCCCGAATACGGTTAACAAGTCACCTATTATATTCCATCTTTCTTTCCAAAAGAAAAAAAACAGAACAAGAAACGAAAAGGAAAGTCTCAAGATAGCCGGAACCCTTACGCAGAATGGCGAATTCTCCAAATCAGAATCGGGTTGAACATTTGACCAATTCATGAAGCCAAGCGGACCTCCTGCATTGTCGGCAATCTGCGAACGCATGGCAAAGAAAATTCTTGACGAACGAACACATACCGCTTTTACACATTCCTTTTCCCTCATGAAAACAAGGTTCATCCTTTTACGAATGTCACTGAACTGCTATGAGTGCAATGCTTTCCATCGCAGGACCGAGAGTTGTGCTGCAATGAGCGATAAAGTTGATAGAAAGTTCTGTGAGCTGGTGGCGGTTTAAGTGCTCTCGTGTCTGCTTCTCAAAAGGTTTGAAATTCAGCTTTTCTCTCGAACAGTTCGGTTGAAGTCATCCTTGGCAGGCTGTCATGTGGGAACGACGGTGAATTCTTCCGCTTTCCAGTCCAGCTAGTGCTCTTGTTGTCGAAACGGTAGGTGTGACTCGGTGATTTCCATGTGCTGCATTGGCCCTTGACCTTGGAGCTCCAGGGAAGGGTGGTGAGCGATGGCGCTCATCGATAATCACATATGCACTCATCGTTAGTTTCAAATATGATTGAATTTGTCGCCGGCGCTGCTTGTTCAGCAATCAGACGCCACAACACGGTTTCCGGGTCCACTCGTCACGGAAGTCATTGGGCTTCTGATTGCGACGCATCTCCATTAGGCTGGCGCCAACTCTGGAGCTCCACTATTAGCCTCCTCTGCTTCGATTCGTCGCGGCTCGCAATTACTAAGCAGCTGTTCTTTCCATTGGAAGGTTAAGTAGGGGCGTTTAGGAATTCAAGGTGCGAGCTAACTGTTTGGCTGAGGTGATTTGTTCAATGTGTGCTATCCCTATTTTGATGCCTTTTTCTTCATGGGTTAAGCGCTTCTATTTCTAGTGAGATGCTCATTGTTAAAAAATTGCAATTCTTCATTAAATGACCTTTCAAAGTGCAGCCTGATAGAAATTGGTACTGAAAGGATTAGAAACTGATGAGTTGACTGATCCTTTCATGTTGAGATGACTGGTAATTTTTTTCTAGGCTGCAACTTTGATCGCGCTTTCTTATTATTCTGCACAGCGATCGGAAGTGGCCCAGTTGTGTCTCATAGTTACCTTTCGATGCACGAGGTCAACTCCTCTCTTTTTTTCATGCTGTGGTGCAGCTTACTGCATACCGAATGATATGTTGAATGACAAAGGCGATAAAACCTGGGAAAAACTTCCCGAAAACTTTTGTCCCTCTACTAGCTGTTGTGGTTTCATGGGCAACCAGTCTGTAGTTATAGAAGCAACAAAGGCTGTCACTGAAAGAAGCGCTGCCTCGCTTAAGTTTCAAGAGGCTACATCCTCACGCTTAGGTGCGACCAGCCTAGAATGTTGCTCAAGAGTGGTACGAATTTAGTAGATTCCATACAAACCATACTATAACTCGGTTGGGTTTTGCGAAACCGCTCCATTCTGAGCAATATTTTTGTGAATTGCGCTAATCTGCCTCCAACAATTCGTTCGGACACAGTCAAATATTAGTTAGGCTAAGTGTGAATACAAAAGATCATACGCCTTCCCATAATTAGATATTGAGAGGACTTCAGTGGAATCAGTGGCTGCATAAGGATGAAGGGTCTACAACGTGTAAGCATTGAACAATGTTGAATAAACTAACTTAATTCTCGACCTTTGATGAAATGGCATTCTGTTCCGCAAAGGTCGACAGAGAATGATAGATGCGCGAGATGTCACATGTTTCTGAAGAGTCGATTTCTACATGCGGTCGAGCATCATACCGTTTCGTGTCTTCTGACCAGACTTTTGATAGAACTCACAGCTGCTGATAGAAATTTTACAACTCGGGGATGTTCTGTGCTAGTGCATCTGATTCTGGAATTCCTGTTGCAGTGAAGGAATCTACTCAAACAGTAATCACAACCATTCTGACGTGCGAAATTGTCGTTGACGGCGTCCATAATTGTCGTGCGTCTGCCGATTTCACAAAACGATTCATGTCGTGCAAGAAGCTGCTGGTGATTGGTAAAATTTTTATATAGCTTGCTTGGAAACGATAGAATGTTCTATTCTTCCTAGGAGGATAGAACATTCCTCCTAGGAAGCTTTAGTCTTCATGCATGCAGCAAGTCGAACATATATGCATTAGCAAAATCCGACGTTATTTTTGAACCAAACTGATATTTTCGTCAGGCTCAAAGACGCATTCCATATTTTTACAAATCACCCATGACTGTTCGGATCTGCAACAACTTCTCTTCTCTTATAAGAGCCTTATTTTATTTGATCATGTATTACATTCCGGAAGAGATAGCCAGGACGAAGCTTGATCCGGCATGGTACCAGGGATCAATTTTATATTCGTGCGGGTCGGGGTAGCTGCACTGGAGGGTAATGATGGCGTGCTTCAACAACGGAACAGCGGCCGAGCACCGTGCGCAATTATTTGTGAATAGGAGTGCAAACGTATTAGGAATTGCTTCTATTTTTCAAAGGACTCAAAAGCCCTTCATTTTTTCGTCAAAGGGGCTTATTAGGTGGTTTTGTACATTTAACCGGGAATGATAATGATGTTATTAGTGATGTCATCCTGAGGAATTCAGTGCCATTTGGATAAAGCAAACCTTGATGAGGAGCGCGGCCAAGCGTATTGGATTGGAATGTAAGGTGAGGAGTCAGTCCGCTCCTAGGGCCAGAACCCGTACTCATTCGGTATCACCCACCATCAAATCGTAGTTTCTGATGGATCACAGTGACCCCATAAAACAACTCCTCAAGCGACAGATGTCACCGCGTCGACCACATGCGACACGTTGGTGAACACCGTTACCATGCACTTGTGCTTGAAAAGGAAGCCCTCGCTGATGAGTGTGAATCCTATAAGACAGTTGGCCTTTGTGAGCAGGGGAATCTCTAATCGTAAGTGGGTTGTATCGAAATAAGCGTTAACCCTTGGCTAGTTGGAATTTGCGCCCAGGGGGTAATTGATTTTCCAGTTTTCTTCTTCATTAGTGGATGCATGCGATGCAAATCATACGATGCCGTCGCAGACACTCAATCAGCAACGTCTTACTTGATTTAGCTGCGGCTCCAAGGGATGGGGAAGACAGAAAAACCTCTCACATCCTGTCCAGTCTTTGATGTAGAAGTAATCAGCGCCAGTGGATTCATCTCTCGACGCTTAAACTCTGCTTGCATTTCTTACGAATAGAATTACCATGTTCTCCAAATCAGTCGCTTCCTTCTATCTGCCGATAGAACAGGGCGAACCTAGTGTTTCTTTTGAGTGCGTGTCATCATCACATGTAGAGTTAGGAAAGCTGGATTTTTTGTTGTGAAAGCATTCCTCCTTCAATTCTTGCAGCAAAATGCTGTTTGGCTTCATTGTAAGCCTTAGTGGTCCTCTGAAAGTGAAGAAAACCTCCCTTTCCGATCTTTCCCCACTGGCGAGTCACCTTTAACGGAGGTACGGCTCACTTTCACTCACCGTTAGTGCAGAACCTTAGAGCCTTTTGCTCATTCAGTGCTTTTCAAGCTGAAAAACGCTGGGCTCTGGAGGATAAGAGAACGTCTACCCGCGACGTGAATGGGTTCTGAGCACATTTCGTTGTTTCGTGGAGGCAGTCAAATGTGGCAATTAATGAGAGGCAGAGGGCACAGCTCTCATGCACACCAGAAATTGATCTTACGTTTGACTCGTGCTCGGTGTGGCAAAGTCGACCCCTCATGACTTTGGAGGGCACATGCTGGATGCAGAAGAGATAGATAGAGCAGAGGATTTTTTGTAGAACTTGACCAAATGTGCATTGAAAGTGAAGTCGCATTAACAACTTTAGGAAGATTTTTCGCTGGCAGAAACTCAGAGCGAATAGCTAACAATCGCTTTGCACTCTAGTTTTCTTCTGCATTAGTGGACTTGCGGCGTTTGTAAGATAACACGCGTTTGTAGAAGACGAGACGGACGTTTGCAAAACAGGGGACAGATGAGCTGCGGTTGTGCTTAGAAAGACACTTTCCCGACTAAGGAGTTGTTTCTTCCAAAGAGGCCAGGTGTCCCCGAACGGCACTGCTCCTCTACAGTGCGTCTACCAAGCACACGAAGAATTCCGGGGCTGAACGTTTCAACGAATTTTGTTCTCGATTTTCGCCCGAGCCAGGGTCTTTTCTCCCATATGCTATCTCCGGGCTTTGTTTGCGTTTTCGGGATCTGCCCGCTGCTGTTCTGATGGACAGTGTTCCTCGGTTACATATTCACAATGCCTCCCAGAGGACTTCTTGATGTGGCGAAGATTGCTCTTCCCCTTTGATAGGACAACGGAGCTCGCTAAAAACGGCAAATGTCATTGTTCACCACTGTCCTCGCCGTCGCGGCGAGGGAGACGCGCGCGCTCTGCTCAGATTCTCCTCCGAGTCGTGGCTGGCTGACTGCAGCAAGCGAACTGCTTGGACATCCCACAAAAGAAGAGCAGCAAATTGCTCTACGAGACTGGAGCACTCTTTCAGCAATGTATCCGCGTGATTCGTTGCTCCAAACGCACATGGCGACCAAGGACCATTCCTCGAAGTGATGCCATTGTTTGGTAACTCGGTTAGGGGTGTAATGATAGAGATGCATCTGTGAAAGTGACCACTGTAAAGGTGGTGTGTAATGTAAGAACCAAAACTGTAGCCAATCCATTTAGTCTCCTTTCTTTTATGATTTATTTCCTCACCATTGCCCAAGACTTAGAGCTCCTCTATTCCTGTTGTTTAAGTGGATATAAATATCAGCGTCTACTAGATCAGCTTCAAACCGTCGGCCTGCTTTGGGTGCAATGAACACGTAAAATAAAGAGGAGGAGCAATCCATTGTTGCGAATTGTCGCGAGTCGTGCTTTCCTTTTAGGAACGGCACGTGTTGACGGGACAGGGCATTATTATGTCGCGACTTCTGGCTACGTTTTTTGCAAACCAGACCTTACTCATCCGACGTAGTTGCAGTGTTGAGGTGGGCCTTACTAGGAAGGTGCACACGTTGCCTAACGTACAATACGTAGGCTGTAGATCCACGCCTACGAGGGCCTGCGCAGGGGCGTGCGTAATTACGATTCACGGCGATTTTTGGGATTTTTTCCCGATTTACGATTTACGATATTTTGGGTCGTAACTCGTAAATGTTCGTAAATGTTTTCTTTAATCACAAGACCCTCATTATTATATATAGCCCGCTCTAGTTTGGGTGTAATTTGTCTCCTTTGCAATGTTAGACTCTTCCCTCAAGCCTTTTGTGTCTGTGCGTGGAGTACTTACAGTGTCATGCTTTGATCAGCTTTTTGGACAAAAGATGGGGTACTGCAGGCATGCGACCCATTCAGATTCGGATCCACGACTAGCCCAACGAAGGCCTTCTTCAACAGTTTCTGGGTCATGCCTGCTTGCAATGGATAACGACATGTCCTCAGCTAGTGCCAGAAAATTGGTGACGCACGATGAAAACGAATGTACCAGTGTGAGATGTGAAAAAAGAGAGGATCGGACGACACATCTAAAAGCATCAGCTGGTACCTTGTGGTAAGTACGTGACAAGGCGAGAACTCTGGGTTGAACTACATATTAAGCGCAATCCGCTAGTTCAAAACTTGGTTGGCAATTATGGAGTAGTGCACGGCCGACCAAAAATTTGCATAAACCATACATGCTGGCATCGAAGATGTGACCATTGGGTAAAGGGCAGGATCGTCAGATAACTTATTTAGTTTTATTTACTTATTAAAATCATTCACAGGTAATTACGATCGTGGCGTAATTCATGATTCTCTGTCGCTGCTTAAGTTCTGAAGCGGCTTGATGCACTATCCCGGAGCAGTATTGCTCAAGCAACATCCTGTAGTCACATTTGCTACTCAATAATGTAAATGGCGCCTACACTTCTAGACAACTTCATAGCGCAACGCACTGACACGTGTATGGCGCGATAACACTTAATTCAGCGAAAGATTTCAACCTTTCTCCTTCTTAAATAAGTAGGAGGAAAAGCGATAACATTTTCTGGGACCCCTCTCTGCTTTTGCGCAAAAGGGCAGCTGTTCATCATACAAGAGCCCCTTTCGGTATCAAAACTTATTATTGAGCAGAACTCTGAGGCTGATTGCTCATTCTTTCGTGTAGATCTCTTCGAATTTTTGTTTCAGTGTGGCTCAACAGGGCTCAGTAGTGGCAAGTATCGTCTGATTTTCTACCACCTACCTTATATTTGAAGCAGGAAGTTCTTTTAGCACCGAACTCGTCACTGGTGGAATTCAAATAATTTGGCGCTAGGGAAATGTCGATAATGGAGCAAAGTTGAATCTCAGAATAGAGCTTTTGCTGCGTAACATTCTATAACATTAACCCTTTTGTGATACGTAGCGTATTTTATATGGTCATTCTAAGATTCACAAGGTTAAGCAATAAGTAAATCAATACATGCTCCTCTGAAACCCGTACTACCAATTTACGTATTATATACAGCCAAAAAGGATGGAGCTCTTATTCGCAGAGGTGCTTGAAAGCATCTCTTAGACACGTTGGTCGCGATACACTTTCTCTGAGACCATCTCCCAATCTCCAGCCTTGATACGATTTACGGTTAACGGAATTTAGAATTTTATTTACCCACAACCTTGACCTGCATACCTCCTCCAACCCTTCCTGAAAGTTCTCATTTTGCCGAACTTTTTCCCAAACTCCGAAAGCACAGAGAATAATCTATTCACTCTTGCTCCGTTTCAGGTGCTCTTCTGCGCAGTGCTCACCTACTGCACTACCTTCCACTAATTAGTCCGAGGTTTGAGGTATCATAGAGTATCCTGCTAATCCAAATCCTTGCAGTGGAAAAAGAGAAAAGTTGGTTTAGTTCGCTTGTACTTACGATCTAGTACCCCGACAGGGTATAGTATATGGGTTCACGAGAACCTCTTTTTCTTTCGTTAGTGAGACAACAACGGGAAAGTAAAAAAAGCAATGCATTGCCTTGGGCAATAGTATGGAATGATGTGAAAGAAAACGTAGAAAAGTGGGCCTACTAGAGCCACCGCGAATCTTCCGGGATAAAGATCACTATTGATGTATTTAACGATTTACTATAGGTTAGTTACAAAGGGAAGGCAACCCGGTAGATTATCTTGGTATATGTTGATAAGGGGCGCGTGTAGCGCAGTCGGATGAGGTGCCGGCTATCGCGTGCACCCGACACTAGGTTTCGCGCCCAGTCCAACCAAGCCATCCATCCCTCCGGGGTCGGTGAATTTGTACCAGACTTGTCTCTCACGACTTTCCGTAGAAGTAGAATGCGTGGCGCATCCCAAAAGGGATTGAGTGACGACGTCCTTTATCCTTCATCTTTTGTTATATGTTGATGAAAATCTGAGAGCAAGTATTGAGCATCTGTTGCAAATGTGTCATTCTGTAGCAAATAAAGTGTCCATTCCGGTCAAAGCAGCAAAACCAAACAACGAACCTTAAAATCAGCAAAAGCTGTAGAGTTTCCATTTGGAGTCTGTGTTTAAATGTCTCCTGTTTTATTGTTATTTTCTATGGCTCCCTAGAAAACATTTAGAGGAGACATCTCACCATGTACAAGGGGGATGTTAAAAATGTTTTCCGACAGATATAAGATTTAATTGCCCAATGCTCATAAGCACTGTAGAAAACACTTCCTAGTGGATGTCATTGGCAGAGGTATGCGAAATGTAAACAAAAGTTCCACTCAGATAAAAAGGTTAATTCTAGACGAAATTACGAGTATGGGAATCTTTTATAGAAGTCGAGGAGGACAGAGATTTTCGGTCCAACCCCATATTTCGATCATCTGCGCTGAATGCTCAATTGTGCCGTTGAAATCGGCTCTTCAGGGAGGAAAGTACACTCTTGCCGAAATGGATGAATTCTCGTTGTACCTCTCGTAAATCGCATTTCCGCTGCTTTCCCAGTCAATGAAAAAACCCGGACTAGGCGGAGGTCTTCTCGGTTACTTGCGAATTAATAGGGAACTTCCAACATTTTGATTTATGTGTTGCTATTTTCCGATCTTTTATTTCTCGGTTTTTTAAATATAGCCCGAAGCATATGATATGAACGATCGCTGTACAAGACACAGTTGCAAATTGCTGATGACAGTAACTTCTGGAAGTTTTATGCACCGACAGTGCTTCGCATCTGCACATGTGGATTTTTGGTGCACGGGGAACTTTCAGGGTCCTTCCTGATAACATGTCAGCACTAGGAGTTCGTTATACTTTTGGAATTTATGAATTTGCGGAGGAGTTTGGTTTCGTCACGGCTCAGTATTCGAAGTATACCATTAGTGAGAAATTTGAGAGAATCATGGTTAGATAGTAAGTAGCTCTGAAGCAATCTAAAGAGTTTACAAGGTGAAAGAGATTTTCGATGCCCGGTTTGTCCGGATTTTCGAGAGTCGATTTCGAAAAGTGTTGTCGGGCGTCAGTGTGCCGCTAAACCTCTTCGTGTCGCCTGATCAAACTTCTCACCGGTGTTGCAGATGCCGGATAAGCTTTTACGATGCAAAGTGTGCCAGAGGCTGTCGAAACTTACCATTAGACTTCGGGAATTTGTAACGAGAGGATTTGGTTTGAACAATGACCACCGCCATTTTTGAGGATGCAAACTCGTCGTTGAAATTATTTATGATGGTCATACGTTAACCTGTTCTTCAAGGATCTCGTTTAGTCGTAAAGGTTCACTTCTACAGTAGGTAACAATAGAGCTGGGAAATAGCTTCCTGCAGTTGCACAAAAATAAGGAAGAATTTCCTCTCCCCGTTGGTGCTACCCATTCAACAGGCTATCTCATGAATGTCGGAGTTATTAGGCCTCTTCTTTTTTGTATCTGCTTCTTACTCTGTGTTGCAGATGGTCTACGTTCGCTTTGTCCTAGCTAGTTCCTTAACGAACTCACCAGTGAGTGCGAACTATTCGCGACTTATCTATGTGCAAGTGAGGACGGTGGTTTTCTCTACCAAACTAATGATGTCAAAGCTGTTCTGTACTGCGTGTTTGCTGAAGGCATCCTATTTACATGCGGTTTAGGTTCCTCGATTAGCTTCGATTCGATTAAGCGAAAATATCGCGAATCCGCCTTTTTGTGCGTCAGAAAAGCCGCTCCGATAATCGTATGGACTCCTACACTATCTGAACAACATTCAAATGCTTGCTAGCCAACCTAGTGCTCTGAAAAACGCTCGTAGAAAATTTTTGAATCTTAGTGCCATAGCAAATTGAAAATGGAGCAGCAAAATCTGGCACTATTTCAGGTCAACTTTTTATAATACATATGTATCGATTGAGGCCTACTTTAAGAATTGTGCACGATTCTTTTGTGTTACTGTTGTGTGATCTCGCTAGGGCTTATCATAGGTGAAAGTTAATCCTATTTTCTGTAATATTCTCAGTGTATGATTTATCGAGGACGGTAACATGTTAAGGTAGGCACATACGTAGTACAGTAGTCAACGTCAGGCATGTCCGGCTAGGTTGAACCACGCCAGTTCCTGTGCTGCAGAATTAAAACGTTGCTTATTAGCCTCGGAATTGTCTTAAACGTGCGTTCCGTTAAGATGTTGTGGCTATGCCAAAACGTTGGCTACCATGTGTAGTACCCACTGCAAGGTGAAGCTTGAAGATATGTGGAAATCGTTCAGTTCGTAATTCTACTCGAGTTCGACTTCATGACAATTGGTTTGAGCGGCGTTTAAAATATGAAAACCCTCTATGTGTAAGTCTAGAGCAGGGGTCCACTCTCATGTTTATTCGTCACATTCACAGAAGTTTCACGAAAGCTTTTAAGTCGAAAACACTAGGCTCGGCTACGTATTCACTGTACCTGCAGATGAGCGCCTACTTAGGCTTGCTGCGGCTGTGGAGAATGTACAGGGTGCGCCATAAATTTGGTCACTCAATAAAAAGCGAATTACTCACGGGGAATTTGTCAGGGAATAGCGAAACTTCCTCAACAATTTATTAACAATCTAGTTAACACGCAAAATGGATATCATCTAATATGATCTTCCTTGGCACGAATGACAACCTTCAGACGCTTAGGGTAGGACTCAATGGCGGCACGCAAGGTTGCTTGCGGAATTTCCTTCCATGCTTTTTCCCGTGAAGATTTCAATCCTCGAATCGTAGTGCGCCTTTTAGCGCAGGCTTCACCCTCTAGAATGAACCAACGCAGTAATCCATAACATTCAAACCTTACGAGTTTGTCGGCCATTTAGAAACAGGGATGAAGTTGGGAAGATTCCTTGCGCACCACTCCTGAGTCTTCTTGGACTTATGAGCTGGTGAGGCGTTTTGTTGAAAGGTCCATGTTGTATTTCCAGAGTGTTCTTGAGCCTAGGGAAGCAACTCCTTCGTCACAATGTCGTTCACGTAGACATTGGTGTTGACCTTGGCTCCTTTTTCAACGAAAACCAATCGTGTCCATCTTGTGGCGCAAACTCCGGCCCAAACCATCAGGAAAGCTGCATGAGAGTTTCTGTTAACGGTGTCTGCATCCTCACCACTTTCAGCCAATAACCGCGAGTTTCGGCGGTCAAAATGCTGCTCAATTGAGAAAAGTTTCTTATCAGTGAAGAGCGTCGTGCAGTGGTCGTGCCGCTCGAAGAGTCTTGGACATTTTTTTCTTCTTCCTTCCATCTGTGCAGGCGTTTGTCCGTGCAGTTGACGGAACTTGTAGGGGTATAGTCCAAGTTCATTCTTAGCAACTCGCTTCATCGTCGTAACCGATACGTTGAGCTCGGATGCCATCTTTCTCATGCCGTGGCCTGGATTCCACTTAAATTGTTCTTTCACGATTTTCCAAAGACTGCTCGTAGCTACGGATACCGGGCAGCCAGGTCGGGAACGATCAACGAGAGAGCTACGTTCCACACAGCGATAGACTGTCATCTTGTGCAGCTTCAGCAGACGAGCGATGTTGGGAACAGAAAGTCCTGCCCTTCTCGGATCCAAGATTGCGCCTCTTTGACAACAAAACTTTACCATTTCTGATAGAAGCAGTGTGGAGATGCAAAAAACACTATATACGGTTAAGATGACACGTAGAATCCGAAGAAACAATGGAAACATAAAAACGTTCGCAAACAAATACAAAAAATGACGCGCGAAAAAGTGACCATATTTATGGCGCACCCTGTACAGTGCCCCACCCCTCCCCCCTGACTTGCACTAATTCTTGATCGAAAACTGTTTACGGCAGTTGCTAAATATTTTCGTTACTGCCACAGCTGAGATTTTTGAAATGCCCATCAGAGTGGGTTGCCAACGCTCTACGGGATTCTGCTTCATTCATACGGTAGAGAAGGCTTCAATGGATTGCTGCCAGTGCGACTCGTTGTTCGCGTTTACCCCTCGAAATAGAACGGCCATAGTACTCACGATCGAATCTGAAGTGATTGAAGATTTTTTGCAGCCCTGCAGCCTAGTGGGGTTCATCTGATGTCACAGAGGAAGATACCTGTTTTTGTTGACCCAATTCATTAGGCAGAGTGGGCACACACTGAAATAAAAAATGGTCCTGAAAAATAAAATGTTTGAAAAGTTTTCCGTGTGGATAAGTTTCTCATCGATTGTTAGAATCTACAAGTGGCCTGCCTCAATCAACTGCACTCAAGAGAACTTCTTGAATGTTCCAATTTATGCTTCCTTTTGCGTGATTGGCGGTCTGCACCACTTATGGAGCTTTCTTGCATGTCCTGACATCTGTTCTCAAAGCTTTGTGACGATGCCTTCAGCATTCCATGGAACTTCGGAGAGAGATCTATGCAGTGTGAAAGAGTTTGAGACGCTGTTTACAAGTATGCAGTGCAAATTTGGACCTTCTAAGCGAGTTCTGGCTAGTTAAGTTTCGCGTTGTTGATTTCTTGCAGCGCACTTTTGGCTGCAATGACAGCTACGGCGGTGGCGCGGTGGTAGCGTCCTCGCTTCTAACAAGTAGTCAGTGGTGGTGGGTTCAGCTCCTTCCAGAGACGGCGGTTTTGCATTTTGCGATTAGCGGCATGCCGTATCAAATTACCAGTGCTTGGTGTTTGGTGAGGACAAGGGACGTGCGGAATTTCCCTTTCAATGTTCCGCATTTCTGTCCACCTCCGGAAACAGGAATGGAAAAGGCGAATCAAGACCCTTGACACAACATGGATGGCAGGGAGTCGTTGGATACACCGCCCTCAGAAAGGGGCGGGGCGAGAGGCGCGGCGAGGACAAGATGTCCGGGTTCCTGCCTTCACATGGAGGCATCGCATTTCTAATCACTTCCCTTGGCCCTGCAGCTCTATCCTGAACTGATTTCGTTCTTGAGAAAAGAGTCAGAATCTTGCTCACCATATTTGGAGGGAAAGAGTTTTCAGCTGCAGCGCCAAGGCTTTCTTCAGGTTCCGCCACATTACTCAGTACTAAGGCGTCGTCCGCATTTTCCGACAAGTACAGCAACATCTTAGGGAGATATGTCATGACAACAACACGACCATCCATTAGAAAGTATTTCAACACAAGGAAAATTGTCTGATCTTGGAAAGAGAGGACGGTGAGCCGGTTTTGCGCACAATTATGGATAAGCCTTCAATGTAGAACTCCTGACAGGAATCACCCATAGTCTCTAGTTGAGGAAATTTAAAGAAATTGTGGTGATTGTGGAAATTTAAAGAATTGTGGTGAAAATTGAAAGAATCTAGAGAGAAGGGCGACGTTCTCCTTTCCTTAACTGCCTTCGTAGCCGAACCGAACTAGAAGATGACTTCAGAGTTCCCCGAGATGCGCTTGCCAATCGTCTCCTATCAGCTGTTAGGTTTCTAGACGACGTCACGCCAATTAACGACCGTCTCGCGCGCGGCAAACTTGTCCAAATAGGGCGGCGCGGGCAGGGGGAAGTGGGCGCCGGTGTACCGAACGACTGCCCCCGCGGTGTGGCATAGGAGCGGTGTGATAAGCGAAATGAATTTTTATTGGCAGGGAATTAGGGCTCTATAATTTCCCGAAGAAACGTTGACTGCTGGACGGAAAAGTCATTCAACTTAAAGTTTAAAGTTTATTTATTTATTTATTTGTTTATTTCATTTAGTTAACCATCGACATTCGAAGCAAATTGCTGCATTAAGAAGCACCTGGAAAAACCCACTTTCCATCAGGAGGTAAGTTTCTCAGACTAAAACGTGTGAAGATTGTTGAAAAGTGTGGTGACATGGATCAAACTAGTCGCTGTAAGGCTTCTGCTAATCGAGGTCTATCTCTGAACTGAATCGTGCGCATAATAGTGGAAGAGACCGACTGGTGTTCGGCATCTAGGCTCCGAACTGCTTGGAAATGATGTGCTCTAATACCATAAAGCACCAAGAAGTTCTAAGTGTGTGAAGGCAGAAACTGATCTTTTAATCAGAAGACGACACATCTCCTTATTCCTAGGTCTAATTCGAAATATAACTTTGGCTTATGCATCTGTAAGTCTTCGTAAGGTACCAGGCTGTCCCATAATTCCTGTCCGAAAATATTCAAAATTCTATAATTTTCCTTAGAAGTGTTATAATATCAGGCAAGTGTAAAAACCTTCTAGAAGGTTCTCCAGAGTTCCACGCTAGGGGTATATAAGGCGCAGTCGCCGCGTCTAGCTACCAGTACTAGCTAAAATGGACCAAGGTCGAATTCATACGTTCGTGTACTACGAGTGGCTGCTGGGCAACGACACGGGCACCGCGGTCGCCAACATCTGCAGAGCGTGCAAGGAGGATGCAGTGTCCCAACGCACAGTCAGGCGCTGGTTCAATCGTTCCGAGAGCGGCGACACGAGCCTCGAGGACAGGGAACACCCGCTGAAGATCATGCTCTGTTGCTGGTGGTTGCTGTACTTCGAGCTGCTCCCGCAAGGCAGGACGGTCACCGCCTCCATCTACACCGATCAGCTCGAGAAACTAGCCGCCGCCATCCGAGAAAAGCGTCCCCGACAGGCCTCGGTCCACCTGCTGCACGACAACGCGCGCCCCCACGTGGCGGATGAGACCCAGCAGAAGTTGGCGACGCTCGGCTGGGAGACGGTTGCCCATCCGCCGTATTACCCGGACCTTGCCTCCTCCGAATACCACTTGTTCCGCCCGCTGAAGCACCATTTGGCCGGAAGAAAATTCACCAACTACGACAACCTCAAATCCGACATCGCGGACTTCTTCGAGTGGCAGCCCCCGGAGTTCTGCGCGAAGGGCATCGGCGACTTGCCCAATCGATGGGCCACTGTTGTGGATAACTGTGGTGATTATATTGTTGATTAGACTTGTTTTTCAATAAAGTTGAAACAAAATTAAAAATGGTGAAATTTTCGCACAAGAATTATTGCACAGCCTGTTACTATCGTTGCTTTCCACTTGAAGTGTTCACGAAGTCCGGAGCGAAGGACTTTGTATCATTTCGGTCTCTGCGCTCCGTAATCCGCCAATTTTGTGCCCTTCCGTTCCGTCTTTCGTCTTCCGCTTTCTTATTTTTTTCGTACATCACTAGTGATTAGTCCATGATAGTGTGCGTATGTGAGCCAGAGATAAGAGGAGGAATGCCGTACATAGTTATTGGAAGAGGTTCTCCACCACTCACAGTCTTTCCTGCCGCGAGCGCGATCACATTCTCTCGCGGACGATTGGTTTCACTCAATTTAGCTGCAAGTGCGTCTCCCCTCACATCCCCTGGAAGCAGTTTGCCGAAACGAACACCGTTCGCTCCTTCGCGTGACGTGCCACAATGTCAGCGCAGCGTCCTCCCAGTGGCGGCAATCCCGAGTACAAGGCGGGGATAATCGCTCGCCGTTGATAACGGCTGCGTTTCCGGCAAGTCACGTCGCTGACTCGGCCACCGCTTCTACGAGTCCTGCTTCTTGAGGTCGACGGGCGTCATCGACTTCCACTACGTGGCTAATCGTTCCGGAAATGTAGAGGACACACCTGAAAAGGGCAGCTGAACTGACGCGTCTTCACGGTCTGTAAGAAAGCGATTGAGACGCTACAGTTTCTAGAAACGAACCTACTCAGTCTAGAAATTCGGTCCAACGTAAAGCAACGTTGCCGTCCGACTCCACAGACTTTCAACTTTGCTTTTAAGTCCGCGACCAGTTCTCACGATCGCGTTCAGTTCTTACGATGCCAAAAGGAAACCTCGAAGGCGCACCGAAACCACTTCGCGCGGAGCAGCTAATGTTGGACTAGAGTACTGAGGTCATTACTGATAACTGTTTACTGATAGATTTTTGCAGAAGCTTCCAGATCAAGCTTAGGATTTTGCGCGTTCGACGAGATGTGGATCTATATGAAGCTGTTTTAATGAATGGAAGACAATCAGCGCAATCATTTCTGAGGATTCACTGGAATGAGTGTTTTGCGTCTTTAAGAGACTCGATGCAAAAACTCATTGTTTCAGAAGGGAATTATTTCATAGTAAGACTTATGGTTAGAGAAGAAAGGTGCAGCAAAATGCTAACGCAACAATGCGTTCCAAGAGTGCGTATTTTGCCTGAGATTTACGACACCGTCCTTGAGAGGAATTGTCACAGAAAATCACTCGTGTCATCTAACTTCCTTAACAGATGCATCGTGAAGGTGATAGGAAAGAATAGAAGGCGTAGTAGCGTAAAGGATAAAGGATAATGGACGGCTTTACTCAATCTCTTCTGAGATACGCCACGCTTTCTACTTCAGCGGGAGTCGTGGAGGGGATTTGAATGCATATTTAGCCAGCGCAGTGAACTGCAGGGGCCAGTCCAGCCGATGAACGAGTCGTGCTTTATCCGTCTCAGACTATTCTTGTACCAATTCACCGACCCCCGGAGGGATGGAAAGTTTGATTGGTTTAAACGGAAGATCCGAACGAAGAATCTGGTATCAGAAGCACGCGACTGTCGCCACCTCCTCCGACTGTGCTGCACACGCCTTGTAGTAGCACATGCCCTTGGTATGGCTGTCCTAATTCTCCTTGGTTTATGTGGACTTGACAAAGGCAACCTTTTCATCTCGAGATCATCTACAACCCGAAGATGGATGACTTAAGTTTTTTTATTACAATAAAATCATCAAGCCGGCATAATTTCTTTGTTAATAGAGCTACGAACTACGTGAAGCTTGACAAAAACACAGTGATATCGTACAAGTTAAATTCATTTACTGAGAATGCAAGTCGTCTCATAAATAATCCTGGGAACGGGATCTCGGGCTTAGAGCTACTATTGGCTTGTTCTCGTTTCTGTTTTACAATTATCTTGGGGTGTTTCTTATTACATTATATGTTCTTTCTAACTATCCTATTTTGATCAAGAACGGTAGCAATCTTATCCTGGATTTCGTTTCATACCTTTTCTGATTACATTGTTCTTCACGTTCTTCATATAAATTCCACCCACGTATAGGTTGGTGCATACATTTGATCCCTCCTGAATTGAAAGCGCATTTTCCCGCCAAATTTCTCACATGTATCTACGCGTAAATGATCGTTCGATAGAGAAAGGAAAGGGCTACAAAACTGTTTCTAATATTTACTTCTGCGTTGTTACCGTCAGCTACTATGGCTGAGCAATTCATCCCAACTGAGACGCATATTCGGCACGTCATATTATTTCTGGCCTCAATGCCAACGAATCGTATCGTCGCCTGAAGGATGTTTACAACGAGAATGTTCCTGCTCGAAGTACTGTGTACCAGTGGTTCTCGAAGTTTGCAGTTGGTGAATTCTCCGTTGAAGATAATGAACGAGAAGGGCGCCCGATGGCACTGGATTTAGATGGCCTCCGAAGTAGAGTGGAAGCGGACCCATACCAAACCACTCGCGAACTATCAAGCACTCTTGGTGTTAGTCACTCAATCGTTTGAGGATTGAAGTCGATTGGCAAGGTGCAAAAATTGGGTCGCTGGGTACCTCACGGCACAACATGACATGGATCGCAGAGCCGATGTCGCTCTGTACCCAGACGTCAGACGTACCCACGGATGGCTGGACAATCTTGTCATCGGGGATGAGAAGTGGATACTCTACTCTAATTATCACCGGCGCGCACAGTGGGTTGACGCAACTGGGGAGGCAGAGGACGTTCCGAAACCCGACCTTCACGTGAAAAAGGTGATGCTATGCATTTGGTGGAGCGTTCTTGGCGTAGAATACTGGGAGCTGCTGAACGAAGGGATAACAGTGACGGCAGAGGTTTACGTCAACCAACTGAGGAAGTTGAGGGCCCACCTTCAAACCACACGAGGAGAGTAAGTGAAGGTGTATTTTCAACGCGACAACGCTAGACCGCATATTGCTGGAGCGACGGCGGCTGAGTTGGCGGACTACGGATGGACCGTTCTTCCACATCCACCTTACTCACCAGATCCCGCTCCTTCTGATTATCATTTGTTTTCAAGCCTTCTACGCTATTTGGACGGCCAGCAATTTAGGAACCGAGAGGATGTCAAGGAGGCACTGCTCACATTTTCCGAATCACAACATGCCACGTTTTGGAGAAAAGGCATCCGTGACTTACCAGCACGTTGGCGAAAGACAATTGATGTAAAGGGTGGTTACTTCAAATAATTTGATATTGTTGTTCGTATGTTGTGATAATAAATATTTCATGCCCCAAATGTCCGAAAACTTATGCATCAACCTAATATGTATCCGTTTAATTGTGTATCTGGGGAAGCTAGCAGAATATTGGAATGTATCCCTATCCATCAGGAAAGCGAAACAAACACGAACACTGCGCCCTCTCCGGCTGGGAATTTTGCAAAGAAGGTGCTCTCGTAGGCTACTTTAGTGAGTCATCATTGTAAAACCGGAACAACTAACAAAAACTTTGCTTCCAATTTTGTCGCCGTAGAAAAAGACAGAGCGAAGTGCTCCCGCACTACCTGGATAGATCTTCTAATCAGCGTTTGTCTCACTTAAATAGAGCCCGCTGTTTTGCTGCATTGCCGCCACTTTTCTCGATCCACCGCATGACCAGGGTGGACAACAGCTGTTTTCAGATCCTCATGTACCACGTCAAGCGAATGTTCGCTCTTCGGCTGCAATCTAGTCCGTTTTGCCAACAAGTCGAAGTCAAGAACTATCCAACGACGCCGTCTTCCTTCCCACCCTGAATGCTGGATGGATCTTAAAGATATCACAAAGCCTATTTTATTGATATCTCGTAAGTTATGCTTAAGGTTGTTATTACCTTGGGCATATGGGATGGCATTTTGAGGAGCACGTTTTTGGAGCACGACTTATTTCGCTCTCAGGTCCTGATGCTCTGGCCATTAGTAGGACAAGATAAAAGGCAGAGCTTTTCCATTCCACTTTTTGGAGATCCTAAAAGTGAATATTAAGACTAGAAGGTCAAGGATAACTTAGATTTGCCATTCTTCGAGTGTGACACCTCAGGAATACAAGCTTTTCAGCTGCCGCCTTGACTGTGGAGTTAAAAGGAACAATATGGGCCGCTAGCAGCCAGTGCTTGTCAGTAGAGTTCAGCCTTCACTCTTGTTTTTTGCGGACAATTGGAAAGACGTTTTCAGACTGATGAGAGAGATACATCCGCTGTTGACATAGCGGTCTCCAAGCGTTTCAGCTATAATTCAGGACCACTAGGTGTAGTTCAGATTTCTGTTTTTGCATGAAATTCACTCATATCTGCCGTCATGAATTCCCCATGCGTCTACATTTAGCCGAGTTCTACTTCGACAGCGTACAATGAATAGCCGAGCGCATTGTTATTCTTGAAGATGTAGCCTAGTATTTTCTCACATCTTCTGACTGTGATAAAGTGAATCAGATCAGAAAACCGCCTATTCGCCTTATCTTTTGCTGCCCATAGAGAACGTGAGCTAGAATTATTGGCATTTAGCGTCGTCGTGATGTGCATTCGTCTTTTGTCGTTCGGAACTTGGAATGCCCAAGAATCGGCTCATGGATATGAATGATTTCCAGAGCCTGCCAAGTGTGCCAACTAAGAATCTCGGCCATGAACCCCAAGTCCTCTTTCTCTGCTGTTCGAAAGCTACCGTTACACGCGAAATAAGGAACAAAGGAAAACGAAACCCTGCACCGCTATAAATAGCACTATGCGCTTTCCCATTGCCCTGCGTTACTAGGTGTAAACGTAGGCGCTGCGAATGCAATTCACATTGCCTTACAATCGTGAAATGTGCTACTTTTTACGTTCGGCATACCGACCTTCACCACATTGACCAGCAACTATGTTTCCGCCAAAACCAATTGTGGAGCTTCGCCCAGGAACTACCTCTTCGCTCTAAACGTTGGGCGTAGAGTTCTGTCAGTTTCTGTCAAAAATTATCTCTGCTTTTTCTTAAGCCAAGCTCTCTATGCTATGTATACAACGCGGAAGGCCCTAAGCCCAGTTTATACTTGCGCCGCTGGGCGGCGCGGCACCATGGGCCGGATAGATATCGACCGGGCGGCGCGAAAAATCGATAACTATGGCGATCGTGGTGCCGCGCCGCGTGGCGGCGCAAGTATAAACTAGGGCTAAGAGCCTTCGCATAAACTCCATATTTGGTCACCCCTGTTTGGCTCCGCTATTTTGAACAGCTGGATGCACGCCAGCAAATGCATTTTCTTCTGTTCTTCAGATCAGATCTCAGCTTGCATCTGTCCGCTTTGTCAAGGAAACGTCGGAGTTAATTGCTCTTCGAAGCAGCGCAAACACGAGTCACAGTAGCCGTAACCGCGTGGCAACACGGGCTTGGCGCAGTGCGATGCGAGGACTTTGACGAGGTCAATAAGTGCGAAGCCTAGTCTCCTAGAAAAGAGCGAGTGAATAAGTTATGGGCAGCGCAGCAGCGCAGTCGGAGTGATCCCTGGAGAGCTGCTGGCCGTAGGGTCGCGACGGCTCCCTACTCTCTCTGGCCCTTCCTTTGCTTGCCCTGTTCGAGTCGAGGCATTCTGGAGCCGTCCCTCTCACCTCCTCCCTCCCATACAGCCGTTTAAATTAAATTAAGGTCTAATTACCGTGTAGTGAATTGTTTTGGTGAACTCTCCAGGGATTTGCGCTCGAACGACAACCCATCTCGTCGACGTGATGTTCCCTCTTCAATTGGTCTCTCCGCATACCCTACCTTCCTCTCCGCAAAGAGTTCGTGCTTCTCGGAGGCGATTCCAGAGTGCCTAGCAAGAATGTTGGACAGTAATTAGTTTTTTGTACAGCAGATGCAGCACAGAGCTTCAAGGGCTTCAGTTCTAATTATTCGAGCGCAACCAGTTTCTGTCGAGAAGATCCATCTTTTATAGTTTGCAGCCGCTCACACTTTTTCGAAATCCAGCGGGATACAACAGACGCTTGCAAAACTGACTTCGTAAAACATAATCGCGAATCATAAATCCCGTGCGTTAACATTTCATGGTGCTACGCACGTATGTCCTGGTGGCTGCGACATTCTACCATTTTCTGTCACTCGGAGGCGATTCGGAAGTGATTTGAACGCATTCTCCCCTTACAAGCGTCCAGTTATTCTGTTCGTGCCAGTCTAAATAATTTCATACGCTCTTCTTAGTAGGTTTTGCTGTACACGCAGGTTAACACCTCGTCCTAAGAAAACGAGACGTTAAACGGCGTGTTCAGCGAAGCTTTCGTGAAGAACGCCTGTTCTCGACAGAACTTTGAACAAACAAATGGAATTCAAGAGGGTAAAACGCTCTTCGTCATCAGCCACTCAAACGGTCGAGATCATCACGTAGAAATGACTCAAACTCTCACATGCCTCTGTAGGGGTGAGCGGCCATTTCCACTTTCACGTAGAATGAGACCTATGTTACACTTCGGCGACACTGCTGTCGACGACGTCGGTGACAGGTTGCGCGGGCTGCTACGCACCAAATACCACCCGCTCAACACTGCCGCCGACGTCGCCGCCAGCAGCGTCGTCGAAGTATAACATAAGGCCCATGCACACTTCTGCGACACCGCGGCGCGGCAATTGGGGCGACGGCTACCTCCGCGAAATCCGACGGTCGCGGCGCGGCGCGTTAGAGCACCGTTTTAGGCAATGGATGCCGCGCCAAACCAGGAATGGTTTGAACCATTCCAGCCTGCGGCACTCAGCGCGGCGTCGCCTGCGATAGCCGCCGCGACAGTCGCAAGAGTGTGCATGCCCCTTCCCTGCGGCACACTCTTGGGACTGTCGCGGCGTGTGTCGCGCCACGGCCGTCGCGGCCCTGTGCTTCATCATGGCCACGCCGCGCTGTCGCAGAAGTGTGCATGGGCCTATAGGCCTGACAGTGAGACCTATTCGCGCCAAGGTATAATCGCGGCGTCAACGTCGCTGATGATCACTTTTCTCCGTTTCGGTACGAAACCCTATCGACACTAAACTGCTCAAATAGTGGGAGGCTTTGATTCGTTTGCACTGCCTTTAACAGGTGTATGCGCGTAATTCCTCCTTGGTTTTCATTCTCGATGTAAGTATTGGTTCGTTTCACTGTTTGAAGCGTACCCTTTTTGCTACACTATTTGTTACGCAGCATAAGTCTTACTCTATGTAGATCCTAACTCCTGCGTAAATGTATATGTACAACAGAACCAAATGATTAATCGATATCGAAAATTGCTCGTTTTCAACACTACCGTTCTGTTTAAACTGACTAAAAAGAACACATTCTTTCGCAAATCGAAAGACATTGATTGCACTCTGGCATCTGATTCAGCATAGGCAATTTGAACAAGTTCTGCTCCAAAATCAACCTACTGTAAACGGAACATATTAAGTCGCAGCTCTCATAAACTGACAAAAACTGATTCGAGTGTGGGTTACTTCACTTTGTTCGAATTTATTTAATTACCGCACAATAGTTTAATTACTCATTTACAACACTTCTCGCGTTTTAGTTCAACACAGTGGAACCATCATTACTACCAACATCAAGATGCATGCTAGGCAATATCTTATCACCAGTCATCCTGAAAACTGCGTCGTGTAGAAGTCATCATGTACGCCGTGAGTCGGCTAAGATCCATAACTCTCTTGCGCCGCTGGTAAAGTTCGAGACACGCCCGACTCCTTGTTGCTCTGTTGTCCCGCCGAAGAAGTGGACGTTCCATCCTTGTTAGAAAACGTTCTGCCTTACGATCTACACCAGTTGAATCCCGGAAGTCGAAGGGGTGATCGACAACGGCGTTAGTCGATTGATTGGTGATTGTGCTCCGCGAGCTATGCAATGCAGCCACCCTCGGGGTCCCTTGATGTTGTCGCGATCTTCTTCGTTGGTGTCCTGCTGGGTCGGTACTCGAGGAAGACTCGCCTACTGGCTTCATTTTGGCTCCCCATGACGAGAAAAACATTCCCCAAGAACTTCCCTGCCCACGTATGCCATTAGAGAGGGCATCGAGAACATCTAGCAGCACGCTTGAATAAATCCAGAATCTGCTCGAGCCTGTCTATTATATAACATAATAAACACCTGATGCAGAAGCGAGAAATTATTATGCGACAGCCCCTTATTAACGGCGATCCTGAGGGGAGCGTTGCCCATAGCAAACGAGCATGGAGACAAGACATCTAACATCGGCTTTTTCTGTCTGGAGCTTGCTTCTTACATAACCTTAGTTTGCGATTTTAAATCGTGTTTCACAACCACCCGAAACAGCATATGTAATATTTTCAATCTAGGCTAAGCAATGTTTGGGGTCTTAGGATGTCTCTCAAAGCTCGCCTTCATCTTCACAGTCGTCTGAATTTTTCTTAAATTTAGATTCCAACCCAGTTCCTTTTCGTGTAATCGATGAAAGGGCATCCTAGCATCGGTTCCTTCGAATTCGGAGCACCTTTCGTGCATCTTCCATATTGTGTCTTCCCCTATTACCGTTTACGTTTGAGAAACGCAATCTCTATGGAGCTTTCTCTATTCAACCTGCGTAGATTTTGCGGAAACATCGCAATTATTGGTGACGCTTTCCTTCGGATTAGTTGTTTTGCTCAAATTTCTCATCAGCTACCCTCTTCCTTAACTGCATATGTATTTAGAACTCTTGGCAGGACAGTATCAGCGTTTTGCAATGGAATCGTTTCGATTCCCTTAGAAGTTTTCAAAGGACTCCGTATTATGGATGACCGGTGTGATTGTCCGAAAGCACACGTGATCTGCCTCTTGCATTCGCTTTGCTGTACTGAAAGCCCTTTGAGAGGCAAAACTGGACGTCAGCCAGCGAATTAATCGAGAGACAAACTCTGGACTGGTTTCCCTTTCCCGGAAGGCTTCCACAGTTGCTCGGCTGCGGCTCGCGAATACCTTGAAGGTGCTGGCTCGCTGACTTGTGCTGCTGCTTTATTAGTAGTCGAATATGGTAATGGAGCGATCTGTGGCGCGTCGTTGCTGGCGCTCCTCTCATAGCGGCCCAACATAGCGCAGCACGCGGAAATTCAACACTTTCGCACGCAGGTGCGACGGCTATCAGGTGGCGTCGGGAGATCGTGTAGCGAGTGCCGCCGTGGGCGTCGTCTGCCGAACATCTCCAGGTGGCTGACGGCAGGACGGCCTCCGGGCGCCTCCGCCGTCGCCGTCTCGCGGCTGGCGGCGGTGATTGTCGACCGCGAAATCTGGACCGCTTATGCGTTTAGGGCCCTTCGGGGAATCCGCGACTGCGCGTGTGCAAGTGGCGTGCGGCGCCGACGAGCCCGAGGTCGAGGCGCGGCGGAGATCGCCTTCCGCGGTTGTCACTTGTTGGCAGTCGTCGTCCGTTCGGCACTCTTCTGGACGAGCTCCGAGCACTCCACTTGCCCCTCGTGTGATTTCGAACTTTCCGACACGGAACGTGTCACTCGCCTCCAGTAGTCTTGATTACTTATTAATAGTCTCGTAGAAGTCGTCCCGCTTTCGAGAATTACCTTTGAATAAAAGGTTCAATAGACCCTTCAAAGAAAGACGAAAGCGAAAACGCTTTCCCAACAAGAAAAGCTGGAAGAAGAGAGAAGTTGGAGATTGCTTTCTCGTCAGTATTTTTTAAAGTTGGATATTGTTTCTTTTTTCTCACAAATGCTCTTGACTTCTTAAATGGAAAAGCTATGGGAAGCGCCTATGGATTTGACATGTCCACAGAATCTTAATATCTTGAAAGCGTTCGGAATGCCTTGTGGAAGTGGGGGGTGGGGGGGGGGGGACAAAAGGGATAAAAATTAGTGACTAACGTTTCAGGTTTAGCTCCAGAACTTCGTGCGGGTATATATGTAGCATTTTGGATACCACCAGAGCCTCAGTAATTGTATTAGGTTGTCCGGAAACTACCGCATGTTTTGCACCTCAAACTTTAAAACAACATATCTCAGCTCAAATACAACGTTATTAATCAAAGTAAGAGCCATTCGAGTCTAAACATCTTTGCCATCGAGATTCTAGCTTACTTATCCCTGTTGCTTGGAAGCCCGGAGTTCTGGAGCGGATGAATTCGTCGAAGGCAGTCTCCATCTGGGATCGGTTATTGAAGCATTTCTCGATCAAGAGCTTAGCCAGATGCTTGAAGAAGTGGTAGTCTGTTGGCGAAAGGTCCGTGAATATGGTGGGTGTGGTAGAGTTTCGTAGCCCAACTCGTTCAACTTCTGCAGCGTCGGATGCACAACATGTGGTCGCGCTTTGTCGTGGAGAAGGACCGGTCCTTATCTACTGACCACTGCCGGGTGCATAAGTCTGAATTTTTCGTGCATTTCGACGATCTGTTCGACGTATTTCTCTGCCGTCATTGTTTCGCCCGAATTCAAGAAGCTGTGGTGAATTAGTCCAGAGGCAGACCACAAACAGTTATCATGACCGTCTTTTGGTGCAATTTCGGTTTTGGGAACCGCTGCGGAGCTTCATCGCGGTCCAATCACTGAGCCGATCGTCGCCGATTATCGTAGAGGATCCGCTTCTCGTCACAAGCTACGATACAGTCGAGAAACGGATCGTTTTTGTTGCAAAGAAGCAGCGCTGACAACACTTGGAACCGACGTTTTTTTTAATGGTCGTCCAACTCGTGGGGTACCCAATTGTCTAACTTCTTCATCATTACAAATTTCCGCAGATGTTTCCAAACACTTGATTTTGCTTAAGTAAAGTTCCTTCGCAAGTTCTCGAACGGTCACACGTGTGTTTGCTTCCACCCAGGTCTTCAACTCGTTGTCATCAATTGCAGAGCGACGTCCGCGGCCTGCCTCACCTTCAAGATTGATTCCACTTCAACGACATTTTTGAAACCAGCGCATCACTGCGGATTCTTGAACACTTTCTTGTACCTGGTTGATGTTCCGAGTTGTTTCCGCCTCAGTACAACTGAGCTTGAACTCAAATCTGCCGAAATCACTGCTTTGACACGTCCTCTTATAGCCTACAAAAGTCTGCCGTAAGTAATCCATATTGAAAACGAATAGTACAGTGAGAAAGCGGACAAAACCAGCTTTGTAACAGTCGACAATTATGCACTACTCCAAGGTAAAGTTTTGCCAAAGAATCCCGCTCTAAAGTTGGAGGTCCAAACATGCATTAATTTCCGGACAACCTAATAAATTGCCATTTGTCGCCCATAAACCAGATGGCAACCATAACCCAAAAACAGTTCCCAACTTCTCACCTCTTGAAACATCGGCATGGTGGGTCATTCGTCTCTACTGGTCTACTTAGCGTGGGCGAATATCAGCTCTTACGCTGGATCCTATGCACTTCTGAAGACGGCGGAAATTCGAAACGTAAGTCCACGATAATAAAGATCCACCTGAAAACCTAGTCTGGAAGAGCATACTGACAACATTCTAACTCACCATAACGAGGTTTGAAGAAGAGGAAAGTTGGGAAATTCCTCAAAATGTGCCGCTGCGACTATTCTCTCTTGTGCGGGAAGCAATATCGCTTCGTCAGAAGGTGGGGCGGACCCGCCATGTGCCAGAAGTTTTCTGTTCAGCATATAATGATCTAGAGAGAAGGTAAACGGTACTCATCAGTATGTCACTGTATTAGACTCTCCGAAAAATTAGTGCCTAAATTCTCCGAAATGGTAAAACTCCTCTCATCAATTTCTACCGCCAGGGGCCAGATTCATCAGCAACTTACAGCAATCTAACGGCGAAAATACTGCCGAAATCCCTGACAGCGCGGTTTTTCAAGCGATATGATAGTGATATTCTGCCAGATTGCGTATCCGTTCTCAGCATAAGAAAATTTGGAATCTTGGAGTTTAAGACGAAGGATTGGTAGCTGCGGATCAAGGCGGCGCTGTAGAGCGTTAATTTTTTAACAAGGAGTTAAAAAGCTTTCAAACCAAAGGCCAGGTGGGTGTGACGGGGTCTTCTATAACATCCGTTTCATACGTCCCACCTCTGCCTTGATTGACTTCTTTTGCTGGCGTGCTCTAAAAATATTCGAGCCTACGTTAGATGACAGCCAAGAAATCGAGGTGCGGCAGGCTTTCGTGAGTGTTTTTCCGCGAAAAACGTTGAAGAACAAGCTACTGTCACGCGAGCTTCTGGAGGACTCGGCCGCGTATTTCTGAGAACCGTTGGAAGCTCTCGTCGTATGTTCACTCAAACGTGCTCGCCTCCCGTCTCCTCGCCTTTTTTCGCCGCTTGCCGTCCGTCCTCCTGATAGATGATCCGATGTGCCACGCAATTTGTTACGTCTGACATTGATTCGCTGCTTTGTTTGTTTTTCCTCAGAACGCTAGACATTCACCCGCTTTTTGAGCTGACGTCGGGCGAGCTTTATCTCTCACCAACGCAGCCGAAGAGGATCAGCGGTAAGAGGCACCTCGGCGAGCGCAAGTGTGTAGGCCAAGCGGCGAATGCTGACGGAAAGGCCTACCATAGCTAAAAATGCCTACCATAGCAGTGTATTGCTTAAGCACTGAAGAACGAACAAACTGCTTTCGGAGAGGGCATCCCTTTCATTCTAATCCTTTTATTACTCTGTCTCTATTCTTCTTCTCCTCAGCTTTTGTCCGCTCAGACATCGCCACCGACTCTGTCTCTATTTGAAATGGTACAATGGCGTTTGGTAGGATAAGCTCCCCACGATAAGCAATGCTCTGACACGGCTCTTCACATAGCTGTCGTAGTGCAAGTTCCAAATCACAGTGGGAAGTGTCTCAACGATACGCTGGAACGGCAAGTACGAATACCATCGAAAGAATCACAAGACATGTTCGGTTCTTGCCGAATCCTTGACGCAAACGAGTTTGCTGGGGTATGATGTTTTCACTACATGCTCCTTGAAGACACCTCGGGACGGACGAGCAAAGTTCCGAAATGCAAAATGCGATGAGGCGTGAAACTTTCATGCCTATAATTAGTACTTAACGCCGAGACATTTTGACTCGGGAACAGGAAAAGCCGAGACATTTTGACTTGGGATCCTTAACCATTACAATACTGCAGTACCTCCTACAACACGAAGCAGCGACAGAAGTCTAGAAAACTGCAACACATGCAATTCAGTCGTGTAGAAATTCAGATCTCATCATCGTACATATTTTGCATGTTTGAAACACTGCAGCTGCATCAGGAGGGGTCGAGAAGAAATATTTAGGGAAACGTACCACAGCAAACTCAATAAAAACGTTCAGATAGCGTTTCCAATGGAAATTCGATGCATGATGCAAAGTGCGAAAACTAAGCATAAGCGGAACCGAACCCTCGACCTCATGACACAATCATCACCCATACTCCTGCGCCACCCGGACCACCCTAGCAATTCTTTGCGCCTCCTTCGTAAGGTCGGTTCTTAACCATTACAACATTGCGGTACCTCCTACTTGTTTGCGTAAAGGATCTGCCAAAAAACAGAACATGTTTTGTTGCTATTAGGTTGGTGCATAAGTCCTCAGATATTTGATCCCTCCTGAATTGAAAGCGCATTTTCTCGCCAAATTTCTCACATTTATCAACGCATAAATTATCGGTCGATAGCGAAAGGAAAGGGCTACAAAACTGCTCCTAACATTTACTTCTGCGTTGTTATCGTCAGCCACTATGGCTAAGCAATTCATCCCAACTGAGACACATATTCGGCACGTTTTTTCGGTTATTTCTGCGTTTTTATTTCTGCATCAATCTGGCCTCAATGCCAACGAATCGTATCGTCGCCTGAAGGATGTTTACAACGAGAGTGCTCCTGCTCGAAGTACTGTATACCAGTGGTTCTCGAAGTTTGCAGTTGGTGAATTCTCCGTTGAAGATAATGAACGAGAAGGGCGCCCGATGGCACTGGATTTGGATGGCCTCCGAAGTAGAGTGGAAGCGGACCCATACCAAACCACTCGCGAACTATCAAGCACTCTTGGTGTTAGTCATTCAACAGTCCTTCGAGGATTGAAGTCGATTGGCAAGGTGCAAAAATTGGGTCGCTGGGTACCTCACGACACAACATGACATGGATCGCAGAGCTGATGTCGCTCTGTACCCAGACGTCAGGCGTACCCACGGATGGCTGGACAATCTTGTCACCGGGGATGAGAAGTGGATACTCTACTTAGTTATCACCGGCGTGCACAGTGGGTTGACGCAACAGGAGAGGCAGAGGACGTTCCGAAACCCGACCTTCACGTGAAAAAGGTGATGCTATGCATTTGGTGGAGCGTTCGTGGCGTAGAATGCTGGGAGCTGCTGGACGAAGGGATAACAGTGACGGCAGAGGTTGACCTCAACTAACTGAGGAAGTTGAGGGCCCACCTTCAAACCACACGAGGAGAGCAAGTGAAGGTGTATTTTCAACACGACAACGCTAGACCGCATATTGCTAGAGCGACGGCGGCTGAGTTAGCGGACTATGGATGGACCGTTCTTCCACATCCACCTTACCAGATCTCGCTCCTTCTGACTATCATTTGTTTTCAAGCCTTCAACGCTATTTGGACGGCCAGCAATTTAGGAACCGAGAGGATGTCAAGGAGGCACTGCTCACATTTTCCGACGTTTTGGAGAAAAGGCATCCGTGACTTACCAGCACGTTGGCGAAAGACAATTGATGTAAAGGGTGGTTACTTCAAATGATTTGATATTGTTGTTCGTATGTTGTGATAATAAATATTTCATGCCCCAAATGCCCGAGAACTTATGAACCAACCTAATATTTTGGGATGGAGATTCTCTCTATGGTAATCGTTCTTGTCGCTCCGGCGTAAAGTTGTGACAGTTCCGCTGTCTGGAGGACCAGTTGAACCGTCTTGCCGTATAAGAAGAAGGGCGTGCACGACATTGACCACTGTCTCCGGTTCGGCCCCTGTGCGTATTCTACAAGGGTTCACTCTTGTCATCCTGAATGGGATCAGCAGAACGATAGGGGAAGGTCAACCATGCACAAGCAGGAGAGGGTTCTACACGATCACACTATGAAGCCTCCGTTAGGAAACTATATTATTTCCAGCGCATAAATGCGCAATGAATTGTTCATCTAAATCTAGACAACCACCATTTTTCCTATTCTCTATTATTTGTTGCCGACTTGCCACTGTTCTCAAATATTTTTCAATTTTGTGGCAGCTTTCTCACCTTTTTGCAAGATGAATAGGTGATAAACGAACCATATCTTTGGCTTCGCATCGACATCGAGAGAAAGAAAACCCTCAAAGTGCGGAATAAATGGAAATCAATGAGAGGCATGCCAGAGCTTCAGAAAGGGTACTGGACAGTCTCCACTCTCTTTGACGTTTTTCGGCCATCTCCTAGTTAACACAACCCTTTGATGCCTGGAAATGTGGAGGAAGCCTCGTCGGAACGACGCTGAATTCGGGGCACCTCGCCACTTTTGCTTCCTACGTTACTTTATCCTTTGGTTTTCCTCATCTAGAAGCGTTTAGTAGACCATTATGCTTTACTTTCAAAGGAAATGAGGGAATTTTATTCGTATGGAAACTCCGTCTCAGCAAAGTGAGGCAGAACGCTCGTCGGAGTGGCTAACGACTTAACTGGCTTTGTGCAATGGTGTTGCTCAAGGACTGCTTCCAAGAGAAGAGAAACTGAAAATATCTTCCCCGAGTTTCCTGAAAATTGCATCGCAAACCACCCATGCCAAGCAGGGTTGATCCTTTACGGAACTCTCCTAAATGTCTCTAGAACCCGAGTATCAATCGCAGAAAAACCTCGTTATCAGTGTTTCTAGAATCCTCCATGTCCTATCTATGTAGGATCGACAGCCCGACTCACTAGAAGAAGTTGCGGCAGCTTTCGCAAAAGGTAACAACGTTTTCTGCCGTCCCGAAATAATCTCTGTTATCTTCCTTCCGATCCGGAAGCCGGCATCAAACATGACTGCTGCCCTGTTTTTCGCACTCTTCTCGCAGTGGCATCCGACTCGCTCCAAACTGGCTGTGGCCTTGCACTATGTGCTCACCAACGGCCCTTGGTTGTTATCCGAATGTCCGTTGCAACAAGACGATCACCCGGAATGGCGTGCTTTTTTCGCGATTTCGACGCAGTCTCCTCAGACTCAAGGGATCCCATTTGTCCCGAGACTATTCCCCTCATCATTGCCGCACGCCTCGCATTCCACAGACACTCCGGTGCCTTCTCGTTTTCTTTTTCGAGCGTGTCTTCATCGAACGGCTCTACTCTGTTTATACGCTACTTCTCCAATAGGAACCTGAACATTCTGACCGTAGGTGTCTGCCGTCCAACAGCTAGCACTGCTTTCCGATTGTCTTCAGACATATTCTTCCTCAGCGCTGGTCATGTATCGTCGCAGGGTCCGTTCTTCTTGTGTCGTGCGCTTGATCAGGGTGGGCGCCAGCTACATTCCTATCTATGTGTGGCGCATCCGAGCAGCTCTGGTCTGGGACCGCTTTGCTGACACATCCAACATCTTTCCCATTAAGAAAGTGGCTGTACCACCGCAGGCGAGCTTGGCGCGTCTTATCAGTTATTGGCGCGGCATCCGAATAGCATCATTTCGGATGCGGTCCATGCACGTGACACCAGCCCTCCATCGTAGCATTTTTGTCTCCATGACACTGAGGCGCGTTTCCACTTGCTTGGTCGCAGGCCAACACTCAGCGCCGTACATCGCTACCGGCCGGACGACGGCTCCATAGATTTTTGACTTCATGCGCTCTGCTATCTTCGTATCACAGAGTACACCTGTAACTGAGTGCCATTTGGACCAAGCTGCTTACGCGTGCGTTCAAGCCAATCAGACCGCCGTCAGACGCTATTGCTGATCCTAGGTACTTAAACACCAAAGTTCGTGCAAGCTCAGTACCGTTAATCTTAATGGAGTCGGGTTTGTTTACGTAAGTCGTTAGGCACTCGGTCTTGTTGACGTTCAGTTTGAGGCCGAACATCGCCAGGCGGTCGAAATCACCTTTATCTTAGCAAACGAGCATCACATCACCAGCATAATACCTATGTTATACTTCGGCGACGCTGTCGTCTGCGACGTCGGCGGCAGTGTTGAGCGGGTGCTTCGCAGTGCGTCAGTGTTGACGCGTCTGATAATGAAGGTGTCATCTTCCATGTTTCGCTAGCGTAAATTGCAATAGGGACGACTATCGAAGAATACAAACGCAGCTTGACGTTATTTCAAATGGAAGACGACGCCCACAGTGGCTTAAGTCTCCGGAATACTGTTGTCGCCTCCGCAGTCCTGCATCGAACGTCAGCCTCAGCATCTCCGTTAATGGTGATCGTACTTCCCAAGTGGGTGAGGCCGTCCGCTACTTCCAAGCGACCCGTTCCTACGTAGATGCCGTCTCTTGGGCACGTATTTCCTGCGTGCATGACTTTTGACTCTTCGGGACTAATGCGGTGACCGATCCTGCCTGCTTCCTGGCTAAGGCGTTTCGTACTTCCTTTGTATTGGAGGGTATCGTTGTCCCTTTACGCTAGAGGCTCTTAAAAATCTTTAGAATACTGTTTTGTCTAAGTGAAATGTAGTACTACTTCGAAAATTTTAATTCAAATACCCCAAAAAGTGAACACACCGTTTGAAATTTTATAGAACTTTCATGTTTAAAGAAAAAAGTTCTGAAAGTTTTCTTCTTCTTCCTTCTTAGTTTAGTTTCTGTTCTATTCTGAAAGTTATTTCGGAGTTCAGAAAGGGAGCAAGTTTATCGCGTGTTAAAAGAAAAGAAGAGGCCAAACACTTTACAACGTCTTCGAAATTTTCAGTTGACTAATTGAGTAAATGCTGCTCACTTGAATCAGTAATGTGAGGATATGTGTTTTTTAGTCAAGTTTACACGTTTTACTACACGCAAACAGAATTTCTCCTATTAATCAAAAAAAAAATCACGGTGATACAGCCAATTGTTAGGTGCGTTTCCTTTTTTCAATACAGATTACCCTTCGAAAGTCGTTCGATGGACCTGTTTCCTCAACGTGGTTTTTGAGGGATCCTAAATAATGTTTGATCGGGGTATGCATGGATTGAAGCAATAGGTAAGTGGTTTTGCTGCAACCCATGTGAGCCACATTTCACATATCCTATCTCTAGTGAAGCATGACCGTCCCCAATCGTCCGGCCTCGAAAACCAAACCCAAGACACCAAAGAATAGTTATTAGAGTACGACCACAATTCCAGCGCCGTGTACGGCTTTTTGTCGTGTACGGCTTTTTGTCGTGTACGGCTTCTCTGAACTGATTGAGAGAGGGTGATAACTCAGAGCGGAACTCAGAGCGGCCTAATGTCCTTCACAACAATGAACATCGCGATAATTTTTTTCATCGCGATATCGAGGGGGAGACAACCTTGTTTGTGTTGCGCTTGGATGACACACGTTGGGAATGCGCAACAATACGTCGGAATCCAAGTGCGCTTCTTTCTCTCTCAATGGAAGAAACTGTGTTGTGAAGGTTTCCTTTAATTTCCAACCGACCGCTATACAACTGTGGGCAGGTGTATCACTCTACTCCAAGACCACTCATTAATCGTATTGTCAGTACACTGCATCTTCAGGCGAAGTCTTCAAAACAGGGGGAGTACATATGGTAGACCCACACAGCGCACCAGAGTCGGGTCCATCCAAGAAACCAGCTTGTGACGTACCTTTGGTCAATGTTGGCTCTTTTATAGCGGATGGACTACTGCACGTTTTCCTTGTCCTTCGCAGAATTCTTCGATATAGCTGCCTACAAAACTATAGCTGTGCAGTGTCGTGTATAGGGGCGACTTCTCTGGCTGTTTACTTGTCGGCGAAATGATGTTCCTCTTGCTAGGGACTCCGTTTTCTGCCACGCGCTTTGGTTTTGTTTCAGTTCTTTTGTTCTCATTGTCATTTCCCTAGTTAATGTCACCACCGCGCATCGATGCTCCTGCTGGGACACAAGTAGAGGACGACGGCATTCATCTGTTTTCACGGATGTGTGATGTTAAACGGTGTTAACCATCGCTGCACCGAGAAACCTGATGTGAAGCAGGAGACGACGAAGAGTCTTACGTTGATTCCCACATTTCACCTATGCTTCCTACCTTACAGTTCCAAGAGGGAGACTAGAAAAAGAAGAATATGACTTAAGAAGTACAGTATAGGAAGTGACATACTCTTCATCGATTTTCTATCTATGGCCCAACTTTTACGCTCATTCTTCCTGTTGGAATGTTTACAAATGCTTACCTAGAGTTCACGTGCATAGGCGAGGATTAAAAGGCGGTCAACATTGCACAAGGAGCAATTAAAAAACTACATTGATACATCCATTGCTTCGAGCTCTGCCAGAGATGCAGTCAGAAGAATTTAGGCAGAAATAAAAAATAAAAAGGAAATGAAACGAAACTTTTTGTGGGTCCTGACGGCTTCTTCAAGTTGTCGGGGGAAATCATGACGCCTGCCAACACTTTCTGCTAATTTTGGTACAATCCTGAAAGGTAGAGTGATATGTGCCAGTTCCAAGAACGTTGACCATCTAATGGGCTCCACTGTCAATTGACAAGCATGATGAAGACATTTGTTCATGTAGGTACAGGTCTGTATGTAGGTCAGAGAGAACGGGATTGAGCTGCATAGCAGAACCCCTATGCATGTCGTTCAGGCTAGAGACCTCCTTTTAAAGTCGTTCTGACGCGCTCATCACGCCCTTTATACTCAGTGTAGGCAGAGCTTCCTACCGCTCGGACGCAGGTACCAATTCTCTGAGTTTGAGGCAGTTAACAGCTCTCCGAAAGAAGGACCGCGCACATTCGACAGCGAGCTGAGTCCGCACGCACTTCCGCTCCCATCTCGCTTTGCCGCTTGTAGGGAGCTCGTCTCCTGGGGTCAACAAAGATTCGCTCAGAACACTTCAACGGCTGGTGCTAGATGCGCAATTCGCCTGGGAGACGTAAAAAGGCCCTGGTGGCGGAAATTGAAAATTACAATGCTATCGCCCTTATTGAGCAGTCGAAAAGTCCGTTTTAGGGGCACTCGATCTTGGGACTATTTCTCATTTTCACGTTGCCATAACGCTCTTCTTAGCTGACCAACTGCTTCACACTGTGAACCGCCGTATGTCCGACTCTGTCCACAGGATTTTTATATCAGAGAGGGCTTGCTCCAGCGCATTGAACGACGCGCAAAACGTCTAGTCCTGCCGGTTTTGAAGCTTGGTATCCCCATGTTTTATTCGGCTAAAATTTGGAAACATAGTGCGCGTAGGGAAATTATTCAACACCACTGAAAGTGTCTCCTTATATCACTGATATAGACCACTCCATTTTACTCTCACTATTGACGGCTGTGGAATATGCGAAAACAAGCATTGCTTGTGTAGCGGGTTAAGGAGGACTCGCTCGAAGTCAACCTCATCGTTATGCGAGCGGCGGTTAGTTTGATAGACCTTCCTATGAAGAACACACTGGAAGTCAGTGCAAAGGAAGGGATTCAGCTCACGAGGGAGGGCCGCTCACTTACATACCATTTCTATTCACGCTCGGATATTTGCAGTGGTAGAAAGCGCCTTTGTCTTGCGCATCCAAGCACTACGCTCTGAGTTTAAAGACGGGGCATCAAAAGAATACGGAACGGCCCTCTGTCTAACTCTGGTGGGTGGAGGTTGAATGTTCTGATGAAGATGAGGAGCCAAAGTGTTGGCTTAATAAGTGAGCGACTTCTTGATCAGGACTCTGTTGGAGTAGTGACGCTTAGTCAATAGTTATGACGTTATTCAAGAAACGGGAAGTGTCCGCTTGCATCATGAAGGATGAATCTGCTCGGTTTCTTGAAATTAGAACGTCACGAGTTGAGGTAGCGCATTAACATTAGCATTATAAGCAGGTGGGTGGAGGAGAGGGGAGGGGAGGGGCGGCTTGGTCACATCGTCACTAAAGCATTTAATTCGAAGACATAGGTTCTTTAAGATGTGTCTAGTGAGTCAGGCGCCGAGATCCTAGTTCTGTGGCTCAATGTCCTTCTCCAGATTAACGAATACTTTAAGAGGCGCATATTTTAATCTCCATTCAAGGCCAGAGTGTCAACGCCTGTAGTCCGCCCTGTACGAGCCTCGTTGAGGTATCTGGTGCAGGTATCTCTAAATCATTTTAAGGTTTCGGAGCGAACGAGGTTCAAGCCGGCAATAGGAGCTCGTCGCGCGGGTGTCATTAGCTCGCTGTGAGAGGCTTCCGCGAAGGTCGCAACAATTACCCCCCCCCCCCCCCCAGAATACGCACAGCGATTAAAAAATCTTTTGACGAGGATCGCTCTCGCGGCTTAAGTCCGCGATTTCTTACGCTTTACCACTCTTCTCTGAACCGTTGGTTCCGTGAGCTTCATTATTGGTTGTCCAATTTTTCTGTTCTTGAGCGAAGCTCGTACACGGCGTTACGAGCCATAGGTCTTCTTCAAATTTATTACTACAACATTGCCTAAACAACAATCACACTAACATGGACCTGAAATGAACAGTGGTAGGGGAGGACGAGAGCGACCTGCATGAGTCAGCCAGAAAGGAAGGAAGCCGGCATAATATCGTCATACATGCTCGAAGCTGTAAATGAGGCGAAACGTCGTTCATCGTATGTTCACCACGTCCTGTGATTTGACGAATTTTCGAGAAGCGAACGAAATAGTGAGGAGAGATCCAATGGGTACGGATCATAGGAATGTCTTGTCGGAAGCCTCAGCGATCACCCTTCAGTTCTTCACTGGCCATTCCCTCGAAATCGTTTACGATGGACGTCAATCGCGCCGTAAGGTAGTCAGGGCTCCCTACATGCCTCGTGTTCCAACCGCCTCCATCTCTACGACGACTACTCGCACGACTTCACGTCCATATGAGAATCAGTGTAAAAGATGAACTGCACAGCCTGCCGAGGTGAAACCTAATATGCCAGAAGAGGTGTGTGGCGTACAAGGTAGCTTGCTTGTCGTGTGAAGAATGTTATGTAGGCGAGACGGCAAGATCACTCTGGGTGAGAATGGAAGGGCATCTCAGAACTCTGCGTAGCTCTCAGAGCTACCCGGACAGTACATTTTTGGAACGCCGTACCGAAAGGCATACTCGAGATCCACCTCTGCGGTTACGTGCGTCAATTCTCTACAGTAACTTATCAGGTACAGTGGAGAGGAGGATCAATGAAGCACTGGAAATAAAGCACTGCAAACCACCGATCAACAACAGGGAGGAAATGAAGCCTATGAACCTTATCGCTCTGTAGGCAAAACGGAGTGACCGCTGATGAGGATCGCGACGCAAGAGTGACTGGTCACAGTAGATCGTCATATAAATAGCCACCCCACCCCTAGCCCTTAATTTATGGCTGACTCTTGCAGTAGAGTGCTTGACCTTCCCTACCCCTGTTGATTCCACGTCTGCAGAAGTTTGATTGTCATTGTCTAGGCAAAGTCGACCTGAAGGAGGACTTGTGGTCCAAAATGTCATCAGCAAGCACTGACAACGAGCTTGGCTCAAGAACGGAGCAACCCCCTTTGACTAATGGACATCATTCAACGCCGGAGTCCAAAGATTTGTCAGCAAATTCAACGTAAATGTAAGATGAGTCTTATCTAATGCTATTCTTTCTTGTGTAGCGTCAGTTGCATCCTGTTTTGCAGTCCTGCTTTTTTCTTCGTTTGAAAAATCCACACGAGCAAACTATGCTAAAAGATACCGCTGCTTCACGACAATTTTCGGCTCACCTTGTGTTGGCATTGATTTCTGACCATTTGACTTCTGTTCAGCATGAGCATGCAAGCCGCACCTCGTGCCTTCAAAGCAGCTTCAGAGAGCATAACACTGACCCTGTTGCCTATTTAGTCTCTTTGAATGACGTAGTGAACGATTGGTCACGTAATAGACCACGATCGCGCCTCGTCTCGTCCAAGCCGGGCAAGGCTTCCTTCGTTGTCGACGAACTTCGGCGCACCAAACATGGGCAATGGGTAGAGCAGTGTGCTGACCTGTTCATTGGCTGACCACAGCTTTCCACTAACATCGCGGATTCCTGAAAACAACATCGGGGCGCCCAATTTTACCAGTGAGTAACACACATAGGCAAGCGAATCTGTGATTTTCCATGCCGTCGGCCAATTTGCCATTCATCAGACTAATCTTGCTTGAAATTTATCTATTCATTTATGTGTGCGTGGAAAAGCAATACAATACAAAAGTAACAAAATCTGTATACTGAGAACAAAACAAGACAAGGCGAAAAAAGTTAAATCAGGACACTGAGAACAGCATTAATAGAACCAGTAAGATCGCATAGTTAATGTGACAATACGATTGAACAAAAGCAAGTGCTTATAACCTTTAAATTTTAAAACTCGAAAGCGTACAAGACAGCTTTACGCGTAAAGACTTGATTCGCGTTTTGGGATATGTACCTTTATGAGGCTATTCCTAGAAGTGATTCCAGGAATTTGAATTTTGGATTAAAATCTCTCCAATGGAGGGGACGCAAAGCTGACACTGTTTTGTGCTACAAACTAATTAATGGTCTTACTGGGCTCAAGTTTAGCGATTTCCTGCAAGTTATAGCCTCTGTCACTAGGGGAGCATCGACAAAATTTGTGGTTCCAAGAAGTCGGAAGAATATTAGAAAATTCATTTTTGTCAACAGAGCAGGGTTGGAGTACTCTAAATTTTGCAAAACACAAACTGTACCATCTAAACTTCACGCATTCAAAAGCATGTTGGATAAGCATTTGGGAACCTACATAATTCCAAAGTTATACCTGATTCTCTCGGATGTTCATTATTGCTCCAGTATCATTTCCTTTCTGTTACGTCATGTTTCTTTCTCTACTTTAGCATTCTGTTTTAGCTAGAGGTAAGTCTGTATTGCGCTGGATAGTTCATCTGATGATTGTTATGAAACAGTGTTGTAGCATGGAATTCCATTTAACAAATACAGAATACAGGAATACTATGGAGCTTCCTGCAGGTACCTGTCGGTAGGCAACTTATTTAAAGAGTTTAGCAACACACATTTCTATATTAATTTCAGGAATACAGTTCATGCTCGATTTGAGAAAAAGTAAATCTTATATGGCATTAGCTCTAGGAACTTGTAACCTCTACTGGCCAGTCATACTGCTGGATTGAGATATCCAGTAGAAATCGTTAAGGGAAGACCCAGCATACCATTCATCATGTCATAGATTGAGACCAAATCACAGCTCCTTCTGCGACAAGCGAGAGAGACAGGGAGCGCGTAAATCAAAGAAATTGTTCTTTTCAAACGCCGTAGGAATGCTGTTGCAGTCAAATATCAAGAATATCACCCAGTAATTTGCCACGAGCACCGTGGTAGAAGCAATTAGAGATCAAGTCCTTTGTAGGTCCCTAGCGGGCTAGGACTAATTTCTCGTCTAGGTGGTGCTGAGCTACATAGGGTGTCACTGATATATCCCATATTGCAATGGGATGACGGGCAGACCTCGGCCTCAAAAAATACTATCAATAAATCTGTTCTAAGAGATTGTGGAGGAACTGGCGGGAAGCGCTCCTCTTGCTGAGGTGAGTATTCCTTGCTTCCACCTTGTTGAGAGCTTATTCGGTTGGTCGCAATGCTGTCTTCCTCGAGGGTGTGTGGCTTGCTTATGAAGGGGTACTCAATGCAAAGTTAAGAGTACTATGGAGATATCGCCGTCTAATATTTTAGGTTGCTTCCCATCCAAATTTGATTGAAAACTGTGAGGAATTCGTGTTATTTGTACAAGACGTACTATGAAAGAAATACATAAGTACTTTCTTTACGAGTCAGCGTTCAAGAAAGGCTAATTTAATTTAACTTTAATTTCTTAAATGCGGATTTTGAAGGCTGTTCTGTTTTTATAATTTGACAACTAGCTCCTGGTAACATCTGGTGCCTCTCTTCAAACCTTACAATTACTGTATAAAGGCTTAAATGTGGAGTGCGTGGCGCATCCCAAACAGGAGCAAGCATTAGGTAAACTAACGCCGACCTTATCCTTTCAAGCCGCTTCATCCCCTAAAATTTGTGGCGTTGCTTCGTTTCCTTTACTCTTTTCTCCGTGTTCATATTGACGGGTTTCCTATGCCGTAGTGCTTTCAAATTATTTAGAATCTTGTTTATTTACGGAGTATGTCCGGGAATCGTTTTGTCCGCAAAAGGTGGAGATATTGCGAGCGGTACAAAGAGAAAGTTAAAATAAACAGAGAATGGCAAAACTGAGTCAGGGTCCTCAGCCGGTAAACGCGCTCCAGCTTTTGTAGATAGGGAGGAGGGGGGCCAAAAGTAATGAGACAAAATGAAAAAAAATCTTTATCTCTTTATAACTCAATTACAACTCAACGATGCTGAGGAGTAAATTTGCCATTAAGGGCAAGGACCTTGCTGCCATCGCTCAGCCAACTTCCTGATCCCATCCTTCCAGAACTGCTTGAGCCTAGTGTTGATCAACTGCTCGATATGGTTGTCAAGGACTGCTTGGGTTCTTGTGTACCTTCCGACTAGGAAGTCCTGTAGGCTCAAGTAGTAGTGGTAGTTGCATGGAGAGATGTCCAGCGAATACGATAGGTGAGGCATGTGAACGTAGCCCAGCTGGCCAAGCTTATCCGTGGTTACTTGTTCCCGATGGGATGCGGCGTTGTCGAAGAGGAGAACCTTCTTGAAGCGCTGCGAATGAATAAGAGCGAGTCGCCGGCCCATCTCCTCTATTTCGTTCACCATGGCCTTGGAGTTCATCGCGGTGCTCTTGGGAAACAGCCTCCGGTAAACCGATCCATGGGCGCAGACCCAAAAGCTCCAAAGATGCTTCTCGCCGTGAACGTCTCGCCGAACGAAGGTCGGTAACAGGTCACCAGGCCTCACCCAGACTCGCTGCTTGGCAGGGTTAAGGTGGAAGACGTACTTCTCATCCTGCGTGAATATTGAGCCCAGGCTGCTCGGGGTTGGGAAATGGGGGAGATTTGCGCGACACAGATCGACTCGTCAGACTGGGGTTTCGGCATGAGACAGGCTGGAGTTTTTGGCATGCTTCTGGAAAGGGCGGAAGTGGTAACTTCTCAGATGATCTTCAGTAAGTAGCATACAAATATACACATACAACAAGTACAAATCCAGACTCCAGCCACGAGATATATGGACACGGCATGGGGTGTCTCATTACTTTTGCCCCCCCCCCCCCCCCCTAATAACAGCTTGCTCACCGGTTGCCTTGCACAATTCAAGTCATGCACCAAGCAGATAGGCCACGGAAGCACATTGATCGACCCATCCCACAGTGCTTAATTTTGTTCCTTTAGTCTTATATATAGAGCTCGTTTAGGAAGGCGGATTGAGTGAGATGGCTGCTGCTTCGGACCAGCTCCGACGGCCTGGCCTCTGTCAGCTCGTCTCGAAGTACGGGCCTAGTGTCTCCACAGCCCCCGTGCGCAAGCACGTAATTGCCGGTCGAACCCGTTGCTTTTCGCAATTATCCTGGAACAACAGTGACTTCTCTGCTGTTGCTTTCCACCTCTGCTTCGCCCACCTCCTATGCTTTCACCTCGTCTGGACCTTTGTTGAGCTATTCCGAGGATGAGCACTCTAGATCCATGCTATATATGCGTGTCATTCGCATGTTGTCGTTCTCGTTGTTCTTCCTTTCCTAAGCCTCCACTTAGCATAATCTTCACGCTTCGACATGTTAAGCGAAGCGCATGAGAGCATTTGGCAGAGCAATAGAAGGTACCCATCCTGCAAGTCCTTGCTGCCATCAATCCCTCTACGGCTTAAGGATTGGTATTTCTCCGCTGAAAGAGCTAACTAGCTACCGATCCTTTTCGATTCGCTATTGGAAATCAGACCAAAACGCATTAGGTTTCATGTCAAATCCGAGTAGATGACATAGACATAGCTTACAGAGAGCTGAAGAAGTCAGCGATTTATTTTTGCCCTTACTGACAGGCACTGTATTTATTTATTTATTTATTTATTTATTTATTCTGGGCGTAGATATGAGTCCACGCATTACAAACTAACAGAAGAACTGAACGAAACTAACATACGTGAACAACACAATTAGGTTGCAGTTCTTGTGCAACGTTATCAACACATCTCATATAGCACAGTGTTGAAATATTTGTCATCAAGATACGTTCTACAGGTACGCGCAGACAGACTCGCCAGATCATCGTGCCTCCCAAGCAGCACATTAAAATCCTTCAGGATCCTGTACGTTATGAAGTCTGACCTAGCTCGCGTCCTTGCTGTCGAGATTCGAAGTTTGAGCTTCTCCCTTACGGATCGCGTCAGCATTTTCTTAGCAACTTTCCCTTCCGTACAGTTTAATACAGCATACTTCAGAGCTTGGGTAAGATGCTCAAGAGGTAGGTCACCTTCTGTTATTCTTGTTACTTCAGTCTAGCGATGTCGTTGCTTTAATGGTTCTGAATACGGAACAGAACAAGTGCCAAGAGAAAGAAACCAACGTAGAGGAGTCCTTGCTCGTGAACTCTCAAAATTCGGAACTTCAACCCTACCTTTCTATTGCTACTTGCTCTGTGCTGGGTTCTCAGCAATCGCTATGCTCCTTTTCGACTACCCACCCGGCCGAGTCTCAAAACATGATTCTTTCTGGGCAACCTGGCTTGCTCTGCACTCCGTTGTTTCAGTCACAGATGGCTGTGTTGGGGAGTTGAGAGGATAATTAAACGAGCGCTTCATCGCTGCATAGTCAAACGTCTCCGCAAGCATTTGTTCAAATCAGATTCCTGCCCTGTATCGGCGAGCTGTCCAGATGACCATAAGGAACGAAGCTGAGGTCACAGATGTCTGTGAGCGTTGTGAAAAGGCATAAACTGAAACAGTAGTGCGGTAATTCCTATTCTTGCAAGAGACGGTGAGCGCTGGATGTGAATAACGTGGTCCCAGCAGATTCATTTGCATCCGAGTTCGATATTTCTGGCTCAGCATTGAGCCTCTCTAAGCGCAGGATCTGAACTTCGTTCCTGCTGCATATTCGCTTCCCATCTATGCAATGTCCTTGTAATCATTGTTTCCATGTGACTTCCATGTAGTCCCCAGCTGTTTTGAGAATTTTCCGGAACAAGTTGCTTGACAAAAGGTGGCGACGTATTTCATCCCCATTTCTAATAGTTTTAATCGTTTCACATGATGGTCGAGAATAGTATCGCGGATCGCCATGCGATCAATTTGAGCGATAAAATTTCTTCTTTTCCTTTAAAAGACCTAAAACCATGCTCTCACTACTCGCCGTCCAAGACTCGACCGCGCTCGTTATGTGTGGTGAGGCGGCAACGCTGAACTTGTGAAACGGCACTGATTCGGCTTCCGGCCGCTCCTCTCGGCCAAAGTGGCGCCCTTTCTGGAGTCTCCGTGGCGGTTGAATAGCGTTTTATTAGCGTCGAGCAGTGGAAGAGGGATGTCTCTGGCCGACGGCGGCACGGATGAGAGGGCGGCCGTCCGAGGGAGGGGTGGTCCACCACGGCCATTGTCCTGACACTAACAAATCGCAAATCAAACTTGTTCCGTTCGCCGCAGGCAGCTCGAAAAACACCCGGTCGCGCAGCCCGAACCCCAGAAGCCCCGCTGCCACTCTCCAACCGAGATCACCTTTCGCAGCGGCTATGCGGTGCATTCCCTCGGTGTCTTCGCCGGCAGTCCATCGGATTTTCTCCGGCAGCCTGACGATGGAAATCCGCGGGCGGCGAAATTCGGGTTTTTCGTGGAGATCGCCGCCATTGGCGTTTTAGCCACCAACCGCTAATCCTGGAGCCGGGCATTTCTCCCGAAATTCAAGAAAATGCCCTTTCTCCCCGTGAAGTTGTGTTGGCTTCACTTCCTAATTATCCCACTCTACTCACTACTCCCTCTAATAATGGAAGTGATATGCTTTCGTGTATATCCTAATGTGTATGTCCTAATGTGAAGTGAAATAAATCTGTATTTCTATATTATATTCGCTCTCAAAGCTAAAAAGCAGGGTAGCTCCGTTATACTATTTTTATACCTTCCTTTGAATTTGGCCTAGATTTAAAAAAATAAGAGGCTTAAAGTTACTGAGACATGGTGCCGTTCACTCTTCATCAGTTAGTAGCGTCACTGATTTCTCCCTATACTGTGTCCGTCAGCCTCTGGTAAATGTTGCCGTTTGTTAGCGCTCTTTGTAAAAGTCGCAATCATTTTCAGGATTACCAAAAACGCCAGTTTTATTAAGGGATGTGAGGGAGGACATAAAGTCCGATAACTGGAGGTAAGATCTGAGAGAAAGTTTAACGTTCCGTTGAAAAAGTTAGAGATCTGTTAAGGTGCACGAATGGGTAGATTTTTGTAAATTTCTCCTAATTTTCAAGCAAAAACTGTAAGGTTTTCGCGCTTGTTACAATTATAGACCTACCGAGCGCGTTTTGCAGACATATCGCTAAGACTAATACTTTGCCCTGAAAAGTACATACATATATATGTAAAGAGCTGAGACGTCTCTAATTTGGGGACTACGTGTAGAAAAAGGAACCAATGTTGGCATGTACACGCGTTCTTCGATGATTGTTTTCTCTTCCTTGCATTTAAAACGAACTGCTTTTCGAATCATGCGATCACGCTGCAGAACCTCGGTCACACATTGTTCTCCTTCTGTCAAACAAGGTTTGGATGCTAATCAGACAACTAGTCGCATTTTCTTTTCGATGCGCCTTCGTATAGGGGTGCAGCACGGAAGAACTGTTCTTTCATCCTACGGTTTTCCTCGCTGCTACATCGCTGCATTTGTATTGTATTCTATTTCGTCAATGTTTCCTGTCTCGTGTTGGTTTGCTGCAAAAGTTCTACCAGTTCTCTTATGCACCCTAAGAGCACACCTCGAAGATATCGTCATGGCTGCATTCTTAAATCCGTCTCTATACTCAGTTATTTTCTGATGTGGATGGTGTAGTTCTTTTTTTGGGAATCTTTCTCCCAATTTACTACAAGAAACGCAAAAAAAAAATTGCGTTTTTTCTTCGTGTATTTTAAAAAGAGTTTGTCAGCAAAACCTATAAAGTTGTGCGTCACCTTTACTAGCGTTTGCGCATTATTTATTTACCTAATTTTTACATCTACAACCAAGCAGGCAATAACTTCCTAACTGTTGTACAATAACATAAATGCCTTTATAACATTGCATTACGACATTGTTTTACTTAGAAAAGTTTTATACCTTTGAGAAAAAATAATAAACTCAATTTTGATTTGAAGCGCAACAAGGAAGCAGTTATGTAGTGCATTAAAAGACTGGATCTCGCCAAGCACTCGAAAAGCAAGTCCCAATGTTTATTTGATTCACAAGTGCTCCGTCACGCCTATGGGCGTGCCTCGCACTTGCGAGCTTCGCGCGATGGCGCAGTATCAATAAGCTAAGAAGAATCACATCAAGCTAGCTGCTTTGCTTGTACAGCTTTCTTCCCTACCTAGGAGTACAAGAGGCTCGCAGTACTTACAGTGTATAGAGCGGTCTATTGGTTCCTCACTACTGGTCCTCCCCTAGTGAAACGGTCCCCCATTACAGGAACTGGTCCCCCTCAATGACCCCCCTTAGCGGACGACGTCTTCGGCACGCCTTCTGATTCCACAGGCACTTTGGACGTCGTCGGCACGTCTACCTGGATCCCCAAACACGTTAAGCGAAGTCCCAGGCACGTCATGCGACGTATTCCGCACGTCTTCTAAATCCCCTGGCACGTAGAAGATGTCGGGATATTTTCCGCTATTTTCGTGCCCCGTAACTTGATCAGTATCGATTGATGGTAATCGATACTTCAAAAACGAATTTCAGATTTGTGTTGAGCGACCTCAACTACCTCCAGGGCTAAAGTTTCGGACCGCCTGGTCGAAATCCACAAAAATCGATAGTTTGATCAATATCGATTGATGGCGGTCGATACTTCAAAAACGCACTTCAGATTCGTGTTCAGCGACCTTGATTGCCCCAGGGTTGAAGTTCCCAAGCAGGGAGAAGACGTCTGGGTATTTTTCGCTATTTTCGTGCCGTAATCCCCCCCCCCCCCTATTTTAGGACTAATTCCTGCGGCGGCGGCGCCGATCGATATTATGACTCGCGCTTAGCGCGTTATTATACAGTATGATAGAAGATGTCGGGATATTTTCCGCTATTTTCGCGCCCCGTAACTTGATCAGTATCGATTGATGGTTATCGATACTTCAAAAACGAATTTCAGATTCATTCGCCGCCTGTGTGGTCGTCGTGAGCGGTTGGCTATTGACCGGCTCTGCATCGGTTGTCGTATTTCTGTCCAACCGACCTCCTTCTGCCGCTTCAACCTCCCTGGTCATCGTCATTCTACTCTATTCGCCTCCAGTGCTGTCTACCAATATGGATGCCGGGTCTAAGCCTCTTAAGACCACACCCCGTGCGCATCCGAAGACGGGGCGGAAAGTACCACCAGGGAGGCGCCCTTCCATCGATCTGCTTGACCCTTCGACCACCACCTCGGCTACCGACCTAATCGCAGGAAGTGTCGGCGCTTTACTGAACGACTCGACTATTCCCGACTATATTCGTGCTATCATCTCTTTGCTGTTAGAAGAAAGGAAGCGACACATCACCATCCTGGAGAAACTTCGTGAGTTAAGCGACGACAATGGCCTTCTTCGTGCTGCCAATCTGAATGTTCGATCTATGTTGGCCGTTTCGCAGGACCAGTCCTCCCAACATACTCCTGGTTCTTTTGAGCGCTCCTCTTTGCAAGTTAACGTGTGCGACTGTGCTGAACGCAAGGAGCGTGCACGTTCAGTAATCTTCGCCAATATACAGGAAAGCTGCCTTCATTTGCCTTCTGAAAGAGTTCAGGATGACTTTCAACGTGTTCGTTTTATTCTAGATTTCCTTGGTGTTGACTGCCCTGTTATTGCCGCCTATAGGCTAGGTCGTTTTAATGCACGTAGGCCTAGACTCATAAAGGTTCTTTTACCATCATCTATTTTTGCGTCGTTAACTGTCAAGCGTGCTCCTCGACTAAAGCACTTGCACTGGCAAAGGCACCCCTTTGTTCGCCCTTCTCTTCCCAAGGAAGAAAGGGAAAAACTCAAGCATGGGCAAGGAGCACGTCACTGCAGTAGTACTCGAAACCGCTCTTCATCTGTGACTAGTGAGATTTCAACTGAAGTCTTATTGACGGCAGATCGTGTTTCTGATTCCTGTGTTACTAGAAGCATCGTGAGCACTAATTGCTCTCCACATGCTGTAACTGCTAATTTAAACATCTGAAATCTCAGCGGATTTCGAATGATGGATTGTCATGCTTCCTTGCAAATATTCGCTCGCTAAACAAAAACTGCAATGCACTTGCTTACCTGCTCAAACGCTACAAGCCGGATGTCACCGCGCTTTCTGAAACTTGGCTCTCTACTGATGTGAATAGTGGCTCTCTCCTCGGGGAATTTACTCCTCTCTACGCAATCTTTCGATGTGATCGTATTAACAAGAGAGGGGGAGGTGTTGCGCTCATATTAAATCATTCTTTGTCGCCGCATTTCGTTTTTCAGGAAGCTGTCCCCAATGCATATGAACTTCTCTGCTGCGACATATTTGTAAAAAGTCATTCCACGAGGCTAATTGTTGTCTATCGTGCCCCGTCCTGTCCCAACCCAATGATGCTTAAGCTTGTTAAAGCCCTTAGCGACTTAATATCATGTGACAATCCGTGCTTGGTTATGGGCGACATTAATCTGCCCAAAATCGATTGGTCGGTTCCGTATGCTCCCAACTCCTCCATGGAAGCTGTTTTTGTGAGTTTCTGTGTTGAACATATGCTCACTCAGCATGTTCTTCATGCTACTCTGGGAGCTAACATTTTAGATGTGGTGTTAAGTACGATTCCGCATTACGTTTCTGATGTTATGGTTACTTGTCCGTTAGGCACGAGCGACCACGCTTGCATTTCCTTTAGGTTAGACTTTCCTAAACCGAATGAAACTGTTGTATTGAAAAGGGATTTTAAGGCTGCCAATTTTGAACTCATCAGGCTTTATCTTAGTCAGATCGACTGGTATGGATCATTTTCAACACTCGAAGCTGTAAACGATATGTATGAGATGTTCCTGGCAATTCTGATCCACTGTATTGACATTTACGTTCCCTTAGTCTCTGTGAAAGCCCACTGCGGTTCCTTACCGACACATTTGCACCGCTCTTTCCTCCTCAAGTCCCAAGCTTGGGACAGGGCAATGGCAAGTGGCAGCCGCGAACATTGGGCGATGTTCGATTTCCACAGAAATAAATTCGAAAAAAAGCTGGCAAAGTACAACAGGCATATCGAGAAGAAGCTGATTGAGTCAAGGAACAAGGGCGGCTTTTATAATTACCTCAATGTCAAGCTGAAAAACAAACCCAAAATTGGTCCTCTACTTTCAGATACCGATGTCTTCTGTAGGACTGATAGTGAAATAGCCGAGCTATTGGCTAATAGCTTTGAGAAAGTCTATAGTTGTAAGGACGACAGTACCAGTTCTCACACCGCCCAGGCACTGGTACCTGTCATGACTGACTCGGCGTGGTTCTTCGCTGAGGAAATTCGGAGTATTATCATCAGTTGGCCGAATTCATCTTCACTAACGCCCGATAACGTCCCCTCACCGTTTATCAAAGCAGTTATTGATCACATCGCTGCACCCCTTGAGTTCTTGTTCAATCTCAGCTTCATGAGGTCGGAGGTACCCGTGAGATGGAGAAAGGCCATAGTCATCCCTATACCTAAGAAACCTCCTTACTCGTCACCCGAAAATTATCGCCCCATTAGTATAACCTCAGTTTTTGCTCGTACTTTTGAAAAAATCCTCAAAAAGAAAATTGTGGATCATTTAATGGAGCATTCGATTATCTCGCCCTACCAGCACGGGTTCCAAAAAGGGAAATGTACGGTAACAGCAATGCTCCAGTCGCTAAATGACTGGACGTTGGAGTTGGATAAGGGCAATTCTGTGGATGTTATCTATCTTGACTTTTCTAAAGCTTTTGACAAGGTATCTCATGCAAAACTACTTCGCAAACTGGTTTTGGTCGGCATACATCCAAGGATCATCTCTTGGCTCTCGTCCTTTTTGTCTGACAGGAGCTTCCAGGTGCGTGTGAACGCTTCCCTTTCTACACCTCGATGTGTTGTCAGCGGCGTACCACAAGGTGGTGTCCTCTCCCCGGTTCTTTTCAACATCTATACGTATGAGCTTCCCGGCCTCCTAACTTCTACAGGTGTTGGCTGTTGCGCATATGCGGATGATGTAAAACTTTACCACAGTGTGATTGATATGCAGTCGCATGATAAACTTCAAGAGGCTGTCGATGTCGCACTGCAATGGGCCAATGACTGGGATCTCCCACTGTCCAGCTCTAAAACCAAGTTCTTGCGCATTGGACCGTCAAGACTAGAATGCAGCTATGTTCTTGATGGGTCTTTGATCGATAAAGTTGATAGCGTTCAAGATCTGGGCTTCTTAGTAAACGAAAATCTTACGTTTGACAAGCATTGTGAAATGATAGCTCTGAAAGCCTCTAGGTTGGTCTACAATCTCTTCAGAGCCTTGACAACAAAGGATTCTCGTATCCTAGTTCGTGCTTTTAAAACCTATGTACGGCCATTGCTTGAATATGGCACAGCTGTCTTTAACCCACACAAGAGAAAACTAGTAAAGAAGATTGAATCAGTCCAGAATAGTTTTACTAGGAAAGTTATGATTCGTAGTCTTGGTTTTTCTTATGATCAAATCCCCTCTTCTAAGGATCGTAATATCATTCTGGGCTTGGAGACCCTGGAATATAGAAGGAAGAAGAATGACCTTATATTGTTTCATAAAATCCTTTATGGCAAGTGTGATCTGTCTTTATCTCCCCTTGGAGAGGAAAGGGATTCCACTACTCGCGGTAGTTCACGCAAATTAGTGCTTCCCAAAACCAGAACTAGATTTCGATACCATTTTTTTGCGCATCGTGCGGGTTCCGACTTTGTAAAGATGAGCAGGAAAGCATGTGTTCCTTATGATACCAAAGGTTTCATTAAATTGTTGGGCAGTTATTTGAATCCTTGAATTGTTGTGTTTTTGTGTTAGGTCACAGTTTTTTTTTTGCACTGTCGAGTTGTTAGTTTTCTTGATTTTTCTCTTTTTTTGCTTTTCTGATTCACATGCATGTTCATGTAATAAAGAAGAAGAAGAAGAAGATTCATGTTGAGCGACCTCGACTACCTCCAGGGCTAAAGTTTCGGACCGCCTGGACGAAATCCACAAAACTTCGATAGTTTGATCAATATCGATTGATGGCGATTGATACTTCAAAGACGAACTTCAGATTTGGGTTCAGCGACCTCGACTACCCCCAGGAGTAAATTTCGGACTGCTTGGACGATATCCACAAAAAGTCGATAGTTTGATCAATATCGATTGATGGCGATTGATACTTCACAAACGAACTTCAGATTCGTGTTCAGCGACCGCGATTACCCCAGGGCCGAAGTTTTCAGGCAGGTAAAAGAAGTCTGGTTTACCCCCAGGGCTGAAGTTGGCGACGTGTTCGGTGCGTCTACGGCTCGCCATGCACAGTCGCCGACGTGTTTAGCTCGTCAACTGAGTCGTCAGGCACGTTCGGCGACATGTTCTGCTCGTGTACTAAGTCGCCATGCATGTAGAAGGCGTTTGGGTATTTTCCGCTATTTTCTGGTCTTAATTTGTGCCCCGTAATTTATCCTATTTTATGACTCATCGTCGATCGATAGTGTGACTCATCGCTTAGCGGATTATTATATAGTGTGATAGTGTAAATACTGCTTACATGTAACAACAAAGTTAGGGTATGCGTGTTTTTTCCAATTGTTTATATTGAACAGTTTGTAGGTGTGAAACTGCATGCAAATAGAAATTTTGCTACCAATCGAATAAAAATCGCGACAAACATGGCGATACATGGCGCAATCTCTGTTTTGGCAATAAAAATGGCCGCCTTCCTGCTCTTCAAAACAAGCTTTAAATCGTTGCTTTTTCTTGAACGATGAAATTTTCATAGAATTTGAAACTATGTGTTCTTTATTGAGAAGTAAATTGAAACTTGAAAGTTATACTAAAATTTTCCTTTAACAATTTTTTTCTAACATTTTTGGAGAATCTCTAGTTTAATGTAGAAGAAGCTCATTTTGATTTGGAAGAGTTCGCTTCGATTTTAAGAACCTTAGACTAGCTTTAAGAGTGTCTAATTTATTTATTTATTTATTTATTTATTTGCACTATATAGTGCGCAATAGTCAGCAAATGAACAACATGGACACGGTGTAAAGAAAACAGTTCTGTAAAAAAAAAATCAAACAAAAACTAAATCCCTCAACAACACAACCTAGTAATATGATGATAGCTGTAAATTTAACTAACAAGGAGCCAATACAAATAAATCACGATAAAAATGCAGAGGTAGGGGTTCGTGGAGTGGGTAATTTGACGTGAATACTGTCCAATTCGAAGTGAAGATGGTATATATTGTTTCTTCAGCTCTTTCTTCAACTAAATTCTAGTCATTCTTTCGTTTTGTGTGTTAACAGCGATCTCCACAGTTGCAGTTCTTTAATGGAGGAAAGCTAAAATGAAAATGAAACAAATGGTTAACGGGCAACCATCAGCTATATAAAGGGGCTATCTAAGCTTAGGGCAGATTCCGTTAAACATGGTTTCGGCACTGCGTTAGTGAGTGCAGCGGGTCGCTAGTCTTCAAAAGCTTGAAAATCAGTAGCGACTCGAAAGGCGAAATGGAGGATCATTAACATATTAATGTTTGCACTGGAAATCGGAATCTCTCACGTTCGCCCTCAGATCCATAGTCCCTTAACCAAAGTTTTCCTGTAGACCTACTTTTCCCAGATTCAAATTTAGCACTCTCTGGACTGTTTTTGAGGCAGAATGCAGTGGCCCCGTACTCGATTCTAGCTCTACGATAACTTACTATTGTACCCGGATCAAATCTTATGTGTGACTTAATTCCTTCTTCTTTTTCCAGGAGATATTGGTTAGTGCGAATATGAGACTATCAACAATTTAAGCGATCGTTTAGTGCGCTGGATTAACATATGTTTAATGCTGAAGGCCTGTTAATCTAATATATTAAATAGGTTTTTATTGAATTATATTATCTATTTTTAGTTCGTTACGCCTGCTATGACAGCTGTCTACCCGGCGATCCATTGGGCGATAGGTGTCATGTTCCAAGGTATTCTATAGTCCGCTGGAATTGCTCATATACTATTGAAAGCCTCTTCAATAGGACTTGTCTAGAAGACATGCTCTTCGTTGGCCCTCGCCGACAGGCGCGCTGCCCATAAAGGCTGGTTTATCTAATGTGCATATCTAAGCCAGCAGTCTACAAACTTCTAACGGTTGCCTTAAATCCACTGTCAGGTCATTCAAAAATCAGAGTTCTTTCTTAAGCTCTTGCAGATCCATCCTTCCACACTAGGCACCTCCGACTCGCCCCTTTTTCTCGCCTTTTGGAGTTTGTTGTCAGTGTTTACTGTACTGATAGGTGGACGACGCTTGTTTCCAGATTCCAGATCCAGAGCAGAAGAAGATTCTCGAGCTGATCTGCCTAGATCAGCTTGAGAATGTTCTTCTGCTCTTTTTTCTTATATGTCGCGTCTTATTAGGTATTCAATAAATAAATATGTAGAGTGGATGAGCCATTAACTTTTCAAAAAGTTCGGCTGGAGCTAGTGCCCTACAGTAAGTTAATCATAAAGACGGTGTCAGAGACTTTTTCCAACTAGCCGCTGTAGCCGTAATCGTTTGTGCAAACGCTCAAATGTAAGTCTCGGATAGAAGTAAAAATAAATAGTAATAAATAAATAAATAAATAAATAAGTGGCCGCTCGTGTTTAGGTGGAAGATAGTTGCTGTGCTTTCAGCACTGCACCCTAGTAGCCAAACTAGAGCTGCGGTGCTAGAGCCGAGAATTTCTTAGAGTTTTGGTCACAACCTATATTAGCTTATTTATTTATTTATTTATTCAACGCATAGACCAGAGTCTAGCGTAAGCACATCTAGAAACAGCAATACGACAACATGGTTAGTGGAGAGATGTGTAGAAAATGTATAGAAGCTTGGCTTCATCACAAGCTTCCTTCCGCCAGCACTGTGAATGCAGACGACTATACGGACGCGAGCAGCCATACATTCTTCGTGTATCCCGGAAGTTTGCTAAGCTTCTCTTCCGTTGGTTACCAAAACTCCTACCACTTTTTTGTCTCGTGGCGAGCAATTGTGTCAGTCAATGCTGATTAAGACATTTGTGATTCCCTAGCCGTGACTGGAAAGGTCGTTCAACAAGTAGCGCTGTCACAGCTTTTCTAGAACCTTTCAAAAAGGGCTTTTCCCTTTAGTCGATAATTGGCGGTTAATTGTCCGACGGCGAAAGGCTGTCAATTTAGATGCAGTTCACGATAGCGTCGCTGTACCTCAGTAGGTCAGACCGTGGGAGACTGGCTCCGAATGGGGTTCTCGCGCAGACACTTCCTTGTTTCCTCGTAGACAGTCAACCCCGAACTCTGCGGCTGGCGTCTTTTGCCTTCTAGACTTTACTAGTACTGCGCTATTGACTGTTAGCCGACTGGCGGCCGTTGATGAAACCAATTAGAAATTCGCGCTGGCCTCTCGCAGTCGCATCGTTCGCTGTCGAGGCTGGACTTCGCTGATACTAGCTGTTACGTGACACTTGCAGTCGGCGACGAAGCTGACCTCTTCATCCCGTCGATTTCGTCTTCTCCAAGAAAGCCTAACCGTTAGGTCATGTTGTTTCCTTCGATCACAATCCCTTAATCCGAGCACCGGTTTTGTTCACCTCGACCTCTCAGCTGTTCCTGGTTCAATCCGGCGCCAACGTCGAAAAACCGCGTTTGATTGTACGATTGAAAGGATCGCTGACTGTGATTCTTGAAGTGCTAGTTTGGACAGCTTTCGGTTTGCTTCCTTTCTCCAAGATGAGGAGAAAGGTTATAGGGGACCGTCGGCAGAGTCTAAAATATAGGAAGAAGCCAACGGATAACCCTATATGTGAAGGGAAAGAGAATGAAGGTTTGCAGGAATCCTGTATAAATTTTTGGAATTTTCTACACTCAGCGAGCTTTTTGAATCCAGAGCGAAATAAACGCATTTACATTCGAAAGGAACATGGGGGCTTGTCGAGTGAAAGAGCAACTTCGTGCTCTGAAAGATGATTCTTGTTGGGCTGAGCATGACTGCAACAGTCGTTTACACTCACTCAGCTTACGATAATTATTGACGCAGTCTCGATGCGGTTCTTTCGATTGGCCTTGACTGTCACTAAACATTCCTTTAACAGATATGTATGCTGCTGCTGGTCTCCCGTAGATATAAACGCATTCATACCCAGGTTCGGATGTGTTTTTTCAGTCGCAAAAGGTCTTTGGTGAAGGTGATATACAATTTATGGCAATTGTAGATACACAACAAAACGTAGTATTTTGTGTTCTATTGCTGAGAAGGCTCGAATCACCCTGATATATAGACGCTCTGGGTGACCCCAAAATCGTTAACTATCTACTCTGACTTGCGTATTTTGGTTCTTAAATCAACAACCTGGGCAAATGAGGGCTTGGAGGGTAGGATCGAGATCGTCTTCACCCTACTCTCCTGCTCCAGCTAAAAGACGTCGATTTGTGGAAGCGTCAAAGGAATGCGTGCAACAACAAACCATAAGTAAGCCAAACTGCGATCAGTAGATGAAAGCCCTCTCACGTTAGGACCACGAGTGCTAGAGATTGAAGTTCAGCGCTCCCTTAAGAATGCGTCATGTCTCGAGACATCGTTGAAAAGACATGCGAATTTACACAGGTGCGCTGATAAATGGCAGCCTACATAACGCCAGTTGACTCTCTTCCGATGGCTAGCGAGAAGTTCTATAAAGTTCCACCGCAACCCACCTACTTTATACATGATATCGGCTCGATTTCGTTGTGAACCGTTGTACTACTATTGATTTACAAGTGCTACGACACGCCTAACGGCGTGTCTCGCACTTGCCCGCTTCGCGGGGTTATAGGTTTGCGTTTTTTTTCTCAGAAAATACTCTCATACAGAAAGTACGTGTGATGCTTCAAAACAATTTTGTTAACAGAACAACAAAAAGACAACATTTACTGCAATGTTAAATACAACGTTTGGTTTCGACTTGAGTCCTGGTGTTAACCAAATTTTCAGATGGGACTTCTGTCGAACTCGCGAGCACGCCACGTACAGTTGACCAAGAGAAAATACTGGACTGGGGAGATATACTCAGAGGCGTACCTGTCGCGGGTAAACTTTGCCGTTCAACATGGGATAATGATGAGTTCTGCATGCGGACGGTCGTCGTACGACGGCGATGTGACCTCTGCTTCTCTTCTTTTCGATCTTCTGTCTCCAGAAGGTTGTGATGCGACGAAGGGAACCCGTCTTCTGGATTCAGGCACTGAGAAACGCGCGCAGACGCCGTTGTGTCAAGCAGAAGGAGGCTGCGCTTCCTCCGGTGCAGCAGCATCTCATGCTCAATTCTGAATGCGATCCCTCGTAGTAGGACGACGGTGTCTCCTCTTCTGACTCCAGAAGGTTGTGGTGCGATGAAGGGAACCCGTCTTCTGGATTCAGGCACTCAGAAACGCGCTCAGATGCCGTCGTGTCAAGCAGGAGGAGGCTACGCGTCCTCTGCTGTAACAACATCCCATGTTGAACGGCAGAAGTTACCCGCGCGAGGTACGCAGAGGCGTACCTGTCGCGGGTAAAGTTGTCCGTTCAACATGGGATAATGCTGAGTTCTGCACGCGGCCGGTCGTCGTACGACAACGATGAGACCTCTGCTTCCTTTCTTTTCGATCTTCTGAATCCAGACGGTAGTGGTGCGACGAAGGGAACCCGCCTTCTGGATTCAGGGACTCAGAAACGCGCACAGACACCGTTGTGTCAAGCAGGAGGAGGCTGCGCTTTCTCCGCTGCAGCGGCATCTCATGCTCAATTCTGAATGCGATCCCTCGTCGTAGGACGACGGTGTCTCCTCTTCTGACTCCATAGGGTTGTGCTGTGACGAAAGGAACCCGTCTTCTGGATTCAGGCACTCAGAAACGCGCTCAGATGCCGTTGTGTCAAGCAGGAGGAGGCTACGCGTCCTCTGCTGTAACAACATTCCATGTTGAACGGCAGACGTTGCCCGCGCGAGGTACGCGGAGGCGTCGCAAGGGGTTCCATGAGATTGCGCGTGGTTCCACGAGGCGTATCTCAGCCAGGTTTCCAACCTGAGTGAGATACGCCTCACCATGTACATGGCAGGGAGCTAACTCAATTATATAGTGGTAGATAGCCACCCCATATCCTGCTTCTGGGCGCATTTTGGTTTCTAGTGTCTGGAAACCACCCGCCCAGGATTCTCATATGATTATCGAATAAACACATAATCAAGGACGTCGTCTACTGCCTAATCCTACTATATATAAAGCAGCAAGCGTGTGTGTGTGTGTGTGTCACTGTGTGTGTGTGTCACTGTGTGTGTGTGTCACACCGTCACACTGTCCGTCCGTCCCACTTTGAGTTGGGGCGCGGCAGCCGAACACGTCGGCGACCGCGCATGGCGAGCCGCAGACGTGCCGAACACGTCGGCGACCGCGCATGGCGAGCCGCAGACGTGCCGAACACGTCGGCGACCGCGCATGGCGAGCCGCAGACGTGCCGAACACGTCGGCGACCGCGCATGGCGAGCCGCAGACGTGCCGAACACGTCGGCGACCGCGCATGGCGAGCCGCAGACGTGCCGAACACGTCGGCGACCGCGCATGGCGAGCCGCAGACGTGCCGAACACGTCGGCGACCGCGCATGGCGAGCCGCAGACGTGCCGAACACGTCGGCAACCCTGCATGGCGAGCCGTAGACGTGCCGAGCACGTCGGCGACCGTGCATGGCGAGCCGTAGACGTGCCGAACACGTCGGCGGTACAAAACTTCAGGCCTGGGGGTAATCGAGGTCGCTGAACACGAATCTGAAGTCGGATCAATCGATATCGATCGATATTATCGATTTTTTGAGGATGACGTTCAAGCGGCACGAAACTTCGGCCCTGGGGGTAACCGAGGTCGCTGAACACGAATCTGAAGTCGGATCAATCGATATCGATCGATATTATCGATTTTTTGAGGATGACGTTCAAGCGACATGAAACTTCGGCCCTGGGGGTAACCGAGGTCGCTGAACACGAATCTGAAGTCGACCAATCGATATCGATCGATATTATCGATTTTTTGGGGATGACGTTCAAGCGACACGAAACTTCGGCCCTGGGGGTAACCGAGGTCGCTGAACACGAATCTGAAGTCGACCAATCGATATCGATCGATATTATCGATTTTTTGAGGATGACGTTCAAGCGGCATGAAACTTCGGCACTGGGGGTAATCGAGGTCGCTGAACACGAATCTGAAGTCGACCAATCGATATCGATCGATATTATCGATTTTTTGAGGATGGCGTTCAAGTGGCGCGAAACTTCGGCCTTGGGGGTAATCGAGGTCGCTGAACACGAATCTGAAGTCGGATCAATCGATATCGATCGATATTATCGATTTTTTGAGGATGACGTTCAAGCGGCACGAAACTTCGGCCCTGGGGGTAACCGAGGTCGCTGAACACGAATCTGAAGTCGGATCAATCGATATCGATCGATATTATCGATTTTTTGAGGATGGCGTTCAAGTGGCGCGAAACTTCGGCCTTGGGGGTAATCGAGGTCGCTGAACACGAATCTGAAGTCGGATCAATCGATATCGATCGATATTATCGATTTTTTGAGGATGACGTTCAAGCGGCACGAAACTTCGGCCCTGGGGGTAACCGAGGTCGCTGAACACGAATCTGAAGTCGGATCAATCGATATCGATCGATATTATCGATTTTTTGAGGATCACGTCGAGGAAGATCAGCCGATCCATCTCGATTAACATAATGGTCAGAAGGCCTAGGAAAGAATAGGAAACCCGTAGCGGCCATGGCGTCCTATTCTCGGGGTTTGGGGGCGAAGCCCCCAACCAGTCGTAGGCGGCCGCTAGGCCGCCGAACGACTGGTGCTAACTATATAACTGATAAAGTGGGCAGAGCACGCGATTATCTGAAGAAACAGTTTCACCAGAAACATACATATTCTCCAGTTCCAACGCCACCTTCTGTAAACCTTCTCAGTCTTGTGACCTTATGAACCAAAGCGGGAAATATACCTTTAGTTCGATTCCTCTCGAATTGTTTTGACGCCAAGAAATACAAATCTTGACGGACAATACGGACCTTACCTACTGTATACTGTATTCTGAACCCGCAGCATCAACATCTCCGGTCCCTTGTTTCAAAACCTTCACGATGACTATAAGGACAGGTGGAAGTTTGCCAACCGACTGCACTTGCCCCCTGGTTTTGAGTACGTATCCAGTTCATTCGCTCCTATTCGTCAATCTGGCACCCTTTTTCTGAGGCGGCTATTCTACACAGGCAGCGGATTTGAATCGGCCCGACGGCGACCGATGATGCCGCTTCGCTGGCCATCATATTGTCTCTGGTTCTCCTATTTTTCTGTCATTTCTCTGCGCATGATTGATGTCCACACGTGTTTGGTGGGAAGTAGTGAGATCGCGCCGCCGCCTTCTCGGCTCGCCTGCAACCTAGCCCATATGCCATAACCCCTTGCCAGTCTCGCGGACCTCCGCTTCACCTTCGGAACAACAGGCTGCTCTCGAGAGAAGACGCTCACTTCGAAGAAGCACGCCCCGCAAGGAGCACACATTTAAGGGGCGATGTTGAGAAGAAGTCCAGCGAATCAATAAGTTATAAGAGGCGTTTAAAAAAGTGTCCCAACATGAGGCACAACTACCGCAGGCCTTGTGGGTGCTTTGACGTCACGGACTCTACGCAAGCTGCCCCACTGGATGCATAGCCTTCAGATGCAATTTTGAAGCGTTCTGCCAAGCAGAGCACGGAAAGATGGAGCTATTGCTCCCACTTCAGCAGTTCATCGTTCGATCTGTAATCGTTCTGTGAAAGCGGGTGTGGTAATCTAAGGGATCATGGAGTTCACAGAGTTTGTGGCTGAATTTCTCACGATTTTTTGCCTTGAACCCTCAGGGCTTGCTCTTTGTTCTTTATTGTATGCTCTCGCAAAATTCAGAATATTCTAACCGATTTGCATACTGAAAATTTTCGAGTATTCGAATTTGAATATATTCGAACAATGATGATGTTTTTCGGAACATTCTAGTTCAATTCACTTCAAAAATGCGATTCTTCGATTTCGAATATTCAGGAGTGGAAACCATTAGAGCATCTATACCAATTAGTTAATTCAAGCACAAATATGTATACACCGTATGCATACCATTAAGTTTGTATTGTATGCAGCACACCTTGCTGGTGGAAATGATTATTGATCGCATGTATGCTCTTATAACAAAAGCGTCGTCTACTATGTACATATCACCGCAAACATGTATCACATTTAGAAAATAACTGATGTCATGCTGAGGACAACTTTTCTTTAATCAGAAGCTGCTACGTAGTTAAGGCATTTCGTATCTGCAAAAACTGTTAATTCTGCATTCGATTTGAACTTGAAGATGGTTTTTTCTATAATGTGTTCCCTATTCGCCGCCAAACTTCTTTCTGAATCGCTTTTTCTGTCTTTTTCTTTCGTTTCTAATTCTTCTGCCAATCTGCACCGTAAAGGTTTTGAAAACTTCGGTGTTGAGGATCACTGCATGTATTCCTACGCCAATGATGAAAGAGATTGTTGTTCTGTTCTAACGATAAGTCTTACGATTCAAGAGTACGTTCGTCACCAGATGTCTGGTTCGACTCCCCGGTGATTCAGGATTTTTGCACATCCTAAAATTGTCACGATCAATCAAAGCTCTCCATCCATGTAAAATCGCAATGAAAAAGGTCGTCTGTAGGGGTCTAGGTTTGATATGGGTAGTAGGGGTTGCGACGTCATGATCATTAATTTCGCTCAGACTTCGCCTAGAAATGTCTGTTTTTGGTACTGATCCTGACCCCATCACCCTTGAGCACCGATAGAATCTTCGGCGATCGAACGAGATGTTAAAGGCGGAAACAATATTCAAATTCGCATCAAATAAAAACCCTACACGAAGTCTGGACTGAAAAACGTTCTCATCTCGGGAGTTGTGAAGGCAAGAATGGAAAAATTGATAAGTCTGATCTCCTTCCTGGAGGAATGTTCGTCGTGGTTGTACATAGAAAGTTTTGGTTCATCGTGGCTGCTCATTCCTAGGAAGTGCAAGACCGTTGCATCTCCGGAGAATCAAACCGCAGATCCAATCACTCCCACCCAACCGCCTATCCACTGCGCCACCACTGCTCAGCCGGCAGCTGTGACTACGGCCTACTTGAGCTCGGCGTCTATGATTGACTTGCTCTGGGCGCAAGCAGAGCGCAGCAAGGCAAAGCGAAAATGATCCGCCATTCCGCTCCCAAATGACCTTTGCAGGTGTGGAAGCGAAGTTTAGAGTCCACGTTGAAGCTGCATCCCACGATATGCTACTCATCTCAAAATTCCACTTCGACCTGGCACCCTTCCCTGTTAGGAGAGCAGTGATGTCGCTGATGATGACTCACTACACAGATTTACTACATAGTACAAGTTGGAGTGATATCGCTGCTTTCAGCGGAGGAAGTTCCAAGAAAACATGGCTGTGCTGCTCGATCTGGAGCGCCTTCCCACTCCAAATCGAGCAGTATAAATATTTATAAATATTTCCTTGGTGCGAATTGGACCGAATCCTTCACTTGCCCGTTCTGATCATACGTCCACACCATGAGAATACTTCCTCTTCAGAATGATTTTTTGAACAATTCCTGAAAGCTTTCGGCTAGGCGAATGTCGCCAGGCGCAACATATTTAATAAATTCCTCTAAAACAGTGGCGCAAATAAACATTTGCTTATTTCCTTAGCAATGAGATCCAGCTTTGTTTGAATATGGTCCACCTGGCGATCTAATTTTCAATGGTTTCTTTTGCTCCTGCTCCATTTAACTTCCGATCTTAATGACCATGAGCACCTCCATCTTCTTCGACCTTTCTATCTTTATCTATAATAGCCAGCTTAGAGCCTGTGGATCACAATCGTTTGATTCCCTTCAATTTATGTGCATTCAGTTCCATCTTAGTGAAACATGGCTCAGTCCTCGACTCCTTCTGAACTACCGCGAATGGCTCTAGATTGCATTTTGTTGCTTCGGCGAATGCCAGAATTTGCTCGTTCCAGCCTTTCTTGATTGCACATAGTCTTGTCGTATATTCTTTTGCTCATAACCGCTTCTCATCCACAAGTACGCCTAAATTGATGGGTTTCCTCGCGAGTCGATCACCGACGATGTCGTGGCGATGAAATGAAGAGCAGCTATATGAAACAGATGTCTGCTACTTGTTCCTAGTGCTTCACTCTCTCTCCTGATTCCTTTCGTCGGACTCTGGTAATTTGATAACAATTTGATGTTCTGTCTACTGGACGTGTGCAAATGATGCCCCTAAATTAAGAGGCTCTTACTGATCAAGTGGCCTGAGACTCTGTGGCGTTGAGAGCAGCCAAATCCCGTTCCACTCTCGAGCTAGCGTTCGGTGCGCCTGGAGTCGCATGGAACGCTAGCCCTCGCGTCTTTTGCCGAGAGCAGTCTAAAAACTGTGGGCCAGACTTACATTGAAGGAGTGCGTGTGATAATGATTTGAACTAAAAAATCTTTGGCAGGTTCCTTAAGAATTTGTAATTCAGTGGACAGGCTGGTATCTCCACTTACAAGTGGAGCTGAGCTGGTTTCACACTGAATGCTTGTTCATTACCCCTGACCTTGTTTTCATTTGACACTATGTACGGCATTGGAAGGGTGTGCAGAACTAACACGACCGTACTTTACTGTCGGAACTCATAAGCTAATATCGTTCTTGCCCCAGAAGAAGGTGTGGCGTGATCCGCTTTCGAGACGAAACCAGAATGGTCGGTGACGCCGGTACTCCTCTGGCAAAGCTATTCAATTCAGTCGCTCTGGACTGAACTGCGCTACAAGCTGACTAAAAGAGAATCGCATCCACGGAGACCCTGGCGGGTATAGCATGCCGTTTGTTTAAAATATCCAAAACAACATTCATCTTTCGAGATCTGCAACAGCCTGGTTCAGCTGAATGAGCACTTCGATCGAATATTCTCTGCACTGTTTAAATTCTTCATTTTAGAGGAAATTGCTTAACCTTCACATGTTGGTGGTCAAATGAAAGTATCATAGAATACAGAGCTTGAATGGGAAGGAATTCAAGAAGTGGCCAAACTTCCACTGCGCCTGTCTCGCTCACATTAATTTCTTACCTTTCTTACCTGTTTTGCGTTCTTCGTTTTCAGTTGTTATGAGTACTTCCTTCTCATCATTGTGGTACTCGTTTCTTTCTTTCGTAGCATGTAGAGCGACCTGCTCACACACATATGTACGTACATATGGCATAAATTCCGTTCAGGATTTATGTCCCCGTATGGACGATGATCTATCACGATTCTGGCGGCTGGCTAGCATTTATACTGACAATATTCGATGTGTATTCTATAGCCGCCATTATCCTATCCGGAGCACCGAATTCCTATGCTAGGTAAGACGCAATCCTCGATTACGTGGAGCATTTGGAGAAGTTGGGACTGTTCTTGTTGAAGGTATCCGAAATGGGCCCACTCGTTCGAGAATTCGCTGTCGTTCGAGTTCAAAACGAAGCAGTCGCATGGTCTCCTGCTCTATACCGATGACGGAGGTGTGAACGGCAACTTCTACGCGATCAGCATCGCCGACGGACGTGTGCAGCTCGACTTCCGGTAAATCCTTGCTGCTTGTCATTGTTCCTGCTCTGTTTACATTTCCTTCACATTTGGCTGTATTGACTTACGGCGAATATTCGAGTTCTCCCGAAGGTAGCATTGCCGCCATATGTACGCTCTCCGTAGCTGCGTCTTATACCTTAGTCTGCACTCCTTGTCGTTCTGTTGAGCGTACTGATTGTCCTGACAGAGGCATTTTACACAAAATCTCGTTCATAATTAAAGGGTGACAAGTGGCTGACGTGCTATGCATGTGATCCGAACGCGCGGAATCTAGGGAATCCTTTTATTATTCCTCAAGGCTACTACGAGAACTGGCAATGCGCAGTATCCAAGCGGTAAGGCGCGTGTAGCGCAGCTGGAGGAGGTTCCAGCTGTCGCGTACATCCGATGCCAGGTCCTTGGTTCGGAGTTCCCGCCCACGCCAACCAGGCCTTCCATTCCTCAATTCCATTTCTGTGCTCTGTGAATTGGTACCAGACTTGTCTGGGAAGGATAAAGCACTGACTTATTCATCGGCTGGCCACCGCAAGTCATTGCAGTCATTGGCCAAACCCGCATTTCAGTCGCTTACGCGACATTGCGTAGAGGTGGGATGAGTGGCGCATCTCAAAACGGAGTGATTATCCTATCCGTTTTTACTTTATACTTGATCCTTTATGTATAAAGGTGTAAATGGCTAATGTCGTTTTTAATGTCGACTCTCGGAGATCTTGAGGATTCTTCGTGAACGATGCCATATCTGAATGGCTGTTCATGAACAACAAACAAAAACCAACCTCTACTTGAAAGTCTTATCCGCGAAGCGTTGATTAGCCTAGTATGTACACACATGTGACTTGCGATGTAATAAAGTTATTCTTTGTTGCCATCTTCACTAAATGAAACAGAATCCCAAGAAATGTAGGGCATTTGAAAAAGTACTCAACTGACAAACTTCAAGGAGTGAAGCAGCACGTAGTAAGAATCTAAAGGCATACGCCGCATGCAGTGATTGAATGGCGACATGCTTCCGATAGAATTCCTTCACTACCAAACAACAAACATGATGAAACTTACAGGGTGGCTCCTTATAATTTGCGCGAAATTCAAAACGCACCGTATTTTTGAAAATGGCGGGAGATCGATTATTAGGATTTTTCTAGAATGGGGGAAGTATGTACAAAAACCAAATAAGGTAATACGCTCAATACCCTCAACAATGAAAGCTTCACCACATTGTTCCATCATCGCGCATCTCGCCGATAAAGGACATTCTGCAGCAGAGATCGCTCGACGACTTCAAATTTCTGCCGGAACAGTCCAACACATTGTGAGACAGTACAGAGAAGAAGGAACGGTCGAACAGAGGAAGAGATCTGGCATACCACGTACTGTGAACACTCTCCTCTTTCGAAAGGTCATCAAAAAGAGAATCGACCGGAACAATGGAGCTAGCATGAATCGGATGGCCGTAGACCTTGGGGATTCCCGCAGAACAATGCAGAAGATCGTCAAACAGGATCTTGGGCTTCGCAGATATCGTCTTTATCGCGGGCAAGCCCTTACGGAAGCTGCCATGCAGATTAGATTGGAAAAATCCAAGTTGTTGCTAAAGGAGATCCATCAGGGCCGCTTGTCAAATGTCATCTGGACGGAAGGGAAGATTTTTAGCCTTGAAGTGGCTCACAACTCACAGAGTCAGCGTCAGTTGCTGCCTCCATCCAGAAACAGGTCTTCTCAACGTCGTGTTCTCAACAGGACTCTTTATTCCGAAATCTGTAATGGTATGGGCTGGCATTACCCTGGACAAGAAGAGAACTCTGGTTTTCGTCGACCGTTCAGTGAACATCAACGCTGAAGTCTATCAAGAAGAGATCCTGCGCGATGTTCTTCTTCCCTGGGTTGCTGAAAATTTTGTCAGTGGTCAATGCGTGCTCCAACAGGGCTGGACACCTACTCATTCTGCGAGATCCACGCTGGCATTCTGCGAGAGTCACTTCACTGGGTACTGGACGAAGGATTTCTGGCCACCTAACTCGCCTGATCCGATGGATTTCGCTGTGTGAGGCTGCTTGCAACAGAAGGTCTCCTCGAAGAGTCACCAAAGTTTGAACGACTTCAGAAGGCGTGGGACGATATCGACGTCACCTTCCTGCGACCCACAGTGATGTCGGTGGAGAAGAGACTGAAGGCCTGAATTGCTGCAAAAGGAGCTCATTTCGAACATCTTCTCGAGTGAAAGATTGTTAGGCATTGCTCTATATAGATGTTGTATCAGATTGTATAACTGTTGTTTTTTGTTGAAGTTATTAGGAATAAACTACGCAATTAATTAGGGGCCACCCTGTACGCAGCATATGTGCCGAGTAACTAATCTGTAGCTTTACTACTACAAAAATATTTCCTTCATGGCTTACTAGTGTGCTCAGCGCTTTTAAGCTGCCTTTTTTGTGAAGAGCAGTGAAAATTGATTGGATACAGAACCGCTGTCACTTTTTCCAAATTCTAAAGTAACTGAGTTCTGTAATGCTACGCTTCTCAAGCTTTGGAGTGACATTAAGGAATACCACTACTGTTTCTGCCGAAGAGATCCTGCAAGGCGTAAGGAAGCTACGTTTCTTATGTGTTTTCCCTAAATGATGAAAAGCTCGAAGGTATTTGAATGAAGAAAATGAGGAGCCCAATACCCATCAGGTGAAGTTAGTTTCCTATCGAGAAGCAGTTCTCGGAGCCTCTTTCAAAATGGCATTCTTCTAAGCCGCCATTCATGCTTCTATCCTCTGCATTTGAGCGTCGCAAGAATTGACTCTTGGACGCGGTCATGGAATTACTCCACCGCCTACTCCTATCCATTTTCTTACCCTATTCCGACCGCCTCATATTTCAACCTTTTCTTGCTGCCATTCCGATAATGAAAGGAATTGCTGAAATGCTTGCGAAATTTACGGCCGTTCGTCTCCAGGTAACGAGTTCTTTCAGAACCCGAAGGCATTAAGGTTATGGCTGGCTCGATCTTGTATGGGGCAGCTCTTTTTCTCGGAGATTTTTCTTTACTTGACGGGAGAAGGGAATTGAAAGCTGTGAAGCCTTCTGTTAGCGATTGAAATTATTTTTGTTTTCGATTGTGAGTTCGACATATGGAATCATATGGAATTTTCGTTTTTTGTCAGCAAACATACAGGACCACCACTCGGTGTTGACCCGACTGGAGCTCAACACTGATTGAAGCTCACATCGGAAACTATGTTTCCCTGCTAATCTAATTTTGGCTGGACGTTTGAACTATCCGGATTTGCATAGGATTTGCTTAGGCCCTGGCCTCGAAGTGAACTTTCTGTAAGTGCAGTATATAGTACAATAGACGGGAAGCAGACATGCGCAGTAAGCGGTTTCGGAATCATCTATTGTGAGGGTCTTCTTCTGAGGCGCAGCAAGCCTCACTGGTAAATGTACGACAACGTCAGCAGTTGCTCCAGATACATCAGATTCTTCCAAGATGGCTGCTGGTCCCATGCGTGAATAATTTCAATGCGGCTGAGTGAATGTAAGAGGCACTACTCCGCTGTCTGGGCATAACCAGTTCCCTGAAGTGAAGGTAAACGATATGCCGCCCGCCTAGGAGTAGTTGAATGGGCATCTGTGGGCTCTCTTCTTTTATAACGTTTTTAGTCGTTGTCCACCTGCGTGTTCTGAGAGAATCTACACCTGATCTGTATGCGGTCCTCGAACACTCATTTCGTTGCCGCCACAAACGGTCGCTACTGCCCCTTTGCCTAGTTCCTCTGAAAAAAATTGTTCCAGGGTTCCTTTCTGCTTCAAAAAATTCATAAGCTATTCGATTCCTCACACACCTATGTGGACGAAAATGTAGTAGTGGTTGTTGAGTGTACAGGCTTTTGTAGTCTTCTTTTCATGACTGGTAGTGCAAATATCTTTTCGTTGACGTCTTCGACAGGAGATTGTATGGATTTCTGCGATTTGCTACACAGAACCTTCATTTTGACCTGCAGCTTTGAATTTTAAGCAAGCAGCAGATCATTGAACCAAAAAGTGTTTTCAGGTGAACAACGAAATTTAGGAGTGAGTTATTTCCTGTTAGCGGAGAAAGTTTCTTGGCTGAAACCTTTGGCCTACCATTTCTTACAGCAGTAAAATGTCTAGTCTAGCATTACTCAATAAATGGCCATCCAGCCACTCATCCATTATTGATCGTAACCCCGGTATCGAAGGCCGGCCATAAGTTTGGTTGTGAAAAAAGTTAGTTAGATAGGCGCCACCAATCAAATAACGTTGTTTATGACTTCCGGTTATCAAGAAAATTTTAGGAACTTTAAGATAAGAAAATTCCTTGGTTGAACAGAAGTTGCACGCTTTCTCAATTTCCATGTTGACCTCGACGCAACAGTTCTGGCCCAAGGTTTTTTTTAAAAAGTATTCTTAGGTAGGCAAAATTGCATATCCAACTGCGGTTTGAGTAAAGCTCAACTTGAAAAACAAATACAGCTTTTTGATGGTAACTTCCAAGTACACCTCATGTTTTCACACCTCCAGCGGGTGTGTAATGAGTAACTTTGAAGGTCTGCATAGCACAATCTCAGCAGGTACACCTCAGAAGATTCTCGCCTTTTCATATTTAACAAGAAGCTATGAAACTTCATTTCAGCTGACAGGCTGAGGAGTCAAGAACTGTATACAGGTTTCTGTGGAGCGGTTAGCGTGGGTCAAATTTCGGAGCGCAGTAGAGAGTAGGGTTCGTGTCTAGGGCTGCTGGGTGGTCCTAGATGGCCACCACTTCCTTGTATTCAATTTTGCTAATCGTTTATATAAGTCTCTGTGAATGGAATCCTAGAATGCTTCCGTGACGCTACCAGCTAGATCTTGCGCTTCAACCCATGCTTCCTCCAAGATGAACTCGGTCCATTTGTTTGCACACAGACACGCATGTTTTTTGTAGGTTTTGAAGGAACCGCAACGGTAGCCGTCTAATAATTATAGGTGTACATTTGTTACGCTGTTTAAAGCAAACGTCGTATATACGAGAAAGTAGTGGAACAGAAATACACACCAGGAAAAGAGCAAAAACATGCCAACTAACGAAGCGAACAATGCACTAATACATTGTGGCTCTACGTTTGAAGCATCTCAGGTTGTCAGTTATCAGTAATGTTAAAATAAATACATAGAGCCAGCTCTATTCACAAGAAAATTGGAGCTAAGTGAGGTCTTATCGTTAGCTCTATCAAAGGCGATTTTGTTCCGTCTACCACGACTGATAGACGGAGAAATCCTAAAAGTCGTAAAGCCAGTGTAACTTTCCCTGTTATCATTCTGATTACCATACAAGCATAAAGAAGATCCCTCCTTGAACTAACAGAGAAAATATGGAAGTATTTATTCTTAATTGACCGGTATTTTTGACTAGTAGAAAGCACTTGTATACAGTACCACGCATATCCTTTGGTCAATTGCCGAAAAAGCCGCTTTGGAGCGTTCCAAAGCGGCTTCTTTAAACAACTTTTAAAAAATCAAGTACTTGTGAAGATAAGCATATAATCGAGCTTAGCAGCACAAGCTCTATCTTTTGACATATAAATCTCAATAGATTTGAACGAAGCATATAGGCCCGACACAATCAATCGAGTGGGCGAGACAACCTGTAGAGCGCACAACAGATTGTAGAGTGACCGTTTGAGGAGTTTTGTCGAAAATTCCCAGCCGCCCTTCTTAGAAATTGCTGCACTCTGTTCCGGCGAGACTTTAGAGTACATTGTGAACAATGCATATAGAAGAAACCTATCAATCGAGTGGAGCGACCGCTCGCAAGTGCACGCACGGGCGAGTTCGTAGCGCAATATCTCTATCAAGTTCGAATCTTTCCGACTGCAACTCGAGCACTTTGCAGACAGCACAAGTTTCTTGGCGTGATTTGAGGCACAACGGTGTAGCTGGTGAATGGACTAAGTTACAGCGCTGTGAAAATGCGAGTGAGGCTTGTGTGACGCATTTTTTCCGATTTCGGTGGACCACTGCGGGAAGACGCGGCGAGCTGACGGCCTCAAAGTGCGTGAGCGAGCAGAAGACTGAAGACACTTTACTCATAGAACTAACTACTAGATAAGTTGATCACAGCTACCCAGCTGCCTAAACTGCCCAAGCCCCATCTGCTATTTTAGAATAGCGGACGGGAGCTGTAAAGTTTCTTCGGCCATTACTCGCTCATGTTTGCGTTTTCGACACTCGCGATAACATCGTTAGCTTCAGCTCTAAAAGCTCTACCGACAGCTAAAAATTTCCGATAAATCTCCCGAACCGCTCACTCTACAATCAACTGGTTGTCTCGCCCGCTGGATTGATTGTGTCGGGCCTATATGCATTGTTCAACTCCACTGAGATTTATATGTCAAAAAATTGAGCTCAAGCTGCTGATCTCAATTTTTTAAGATGTTATTTAAAACAGTCGTTTTGGAACGCTCCAAAGCGACTTTTTCGGCAATTGACGAAAGGACATGCATGGTACTGTACTCTAATAACAAGTTTTCGCGTAAAACTATACTGAATTCTTTCTAAAAGAATTGCATTTTCCTTATTACGAGGACTAAAAACAATAGTTCCTCTACTCCACGATCCGCCCGAAGTGAGTAATGTAAGCCATGATAAGCACATTTTTTATTACTTGTTGTCACACCCTCAAAAATCTGGAACGTGCGTGTTATCGCCTTTCGCGAAATTTTCTTGTGGCGTTGACTGTATCGAGCACATTTTTGTACGAGAAGCCTAAGTCTCGTATTTTGTTTGTTCTGACTACAAGATTAAGTTCAGTGTTCTATTCCAAAATATTATCGAATGAACCATTCGTAAGTGGACCGTTTTCGGGGGCAGGCCTTATTTTCCCCTCTTTCGACAATTCCATCACATTATCAACAGCATCCTGCAAAAAGTATTCTTCCTGAGAACATGCTTCTTTACGATAAATCTTTAAATCTGCATATATCTTATATTTTACGCCTTTTGCTTGCATTTTAGGGGGATAATCTGAGATAAATACGCAGAGCAAGACAGGTGATAAATCCCACCTTGCGGAAGACCGCCTGTGGCATTCCGTGAATTGAAAAAGCTCGGTCCCGCTCGGACTTGATACGCTCTACCACTTAAGAATTGCTCCATCCATATTGACCATAGTGTGGTGAAAATTAGTCTAGCGAATTTTGTAATCCCCTGCAGAACTACTTTTCTGCCTAAGCTCATTAACCATGGATTGCTTGTAACGAATTTTCTGACTCGCATCCACCTTCACATATCTCTTTGCTTTCTTTAGGTTGGGGGACAATGCGAATGACTTCGGATCGCGACGAGTGGTGAATACGATTCGGATAGAAGAAGTCCGCGTTGACGATGACCGATGGCACTCGCTGGCGCTGTTCCAGGTATGAGTACACGACGTTTCTAGAGGGGGAAGTAAATTTCACGGTTTCCAGTCGTGGGAGAACGTGAAGATGGAGCTGGATGCGTCACTGGTGTTCAAGATTCTCAATCAGCGTAGCTTCATCTTTGGCAACATCCTCAAGAACTCCGACGTCTTCGTTGGCGGAGTCCCTCAGGTGTGTCCACGTAGTATGCTGCTCTGAGTTTTGAATGGAATGGATGGCATTATGGTCGATGGGGACAACGACCTCAAATTAGACACAGCTGACCTGTGACGCGGATGGTGACAACTTAGAGGAAACTGAAGAAGAGAGTTTGTAACCACCTAGAACTCAGAAATAAAGAAAGGGATTCAATCAGCGGAGCAGTTTCAACTACTACACTAATTTTTAAGGTGTTTATTTTTAGAATTTCTAGCTCCAACCATTTTCTTTAATTTTTTAAAAACTTTTCGCTCATAGTCACTTCTTTGTTTGCTGCCTGGTTCTCGACGCGTGAGCCAAATGCCAGCTCAGTGCTCAGATTTTCTTTTTTTCCTATGTCGGTTTTGGTATGCTGGAATAATATTTTTCGGGAGTTTTTTTTTGCTCTGTGAAACTGACAATTGCCAGAAAGAAGTCCTCTCACTCTAAGCTCCTGCGCAGTGCTCTCTATTAAATGTCTGCATAAAGCCATATCTTCTGACTTCTTAAGATGAGAAAATATTTTTGAAGAAGATTGCCTAATCATTTACTGCTCATTTACTGCTTGGATATCCTTGAAAATAGGAAGGACACTTCCACTTTTTTACCTTCGTGGCGCAACATCTTATCAGTATTCCAAGAAATATAAGACTTCGGTGGCGATGTGCGTTTTTCAGGTGTATTGCTTTTAGGTGACCGGATATGTGTTGGTTCAATAGTGGTCAGCTCATTCATAGTTATCTCAAGTTGTAAAAAAACGGCAAGAGAACGTTTGGTTGACTGAGCAATGAAAGTGAACCGCAAGAACGCGAAATATTACTATAGAAACAAACAAGGTACAATGCTTTCTGTTCATCAAAGCGATACGTTTGGCAAATATCATTTAGCAAAGCGGAGAGAACAGAAGCCGCCATCCATCACTTTTGCTTTTCTGAATCGCATGCTGTGTTCTTGGTCTCTCCGAAGTCCCTCCGTCCACACCGCCTCTTGCAGTGGGTGAGGGCGATTAGACATGCTGTTTTGCATTTAACTTCATCCGCTTCATCAGCGAGCCGGATTGAAAGCGTTGAGCGTAGAGCGGAACACTAGGTACAGATGACTGAGTCAGCCACCAAGAGGAGTGCTTCGAAGAGCACTTACTCCGCAAGATATACGACGGCCGGTGGTTCCTTGAATTACCGAGCCGCAGGTCGTTCTTCAAGTTCTTCCCAAAAGAGGTTCCTTCCAACAGAAGCCATCCGAGCTGGATCTGTCTGCTTGGGAGTGCATGAGATTCACATGCAGCTGACGAGCTGTACTTGCCGTTTTTAACGGAATTTAATGCTGTTTGTTGTCAGCCGACGCTATCTCGTTTAAATGCGATAAATCGCCTCGTTCGGGCAGTTCCTTGGCAGCTCCCAGGGGACAGGGCGCTTCCCGGCCGTTCGCCTCCATCCCGCTAGTTCTGCCCTCCTGCGACTCCATTAAGAATGCTTTACAAAAACGTGGCGTATCAGGCTCGAATTTGTTCACAGTCCTGCCCGCTTAGTGGAGATATGATAGAGCAGCTGACGCGGGGGCAGCAAGGGGACGGGCAAGATTGATGGAGAGGAGCACACCAGGGAGAGTTTCTCTTGAGGAGGGCGGAGGGCTCCTCAAGGCACGTTCCCGACAAACTGAGCGATTATGCCTTCTCGCGAAAACAGCGAAAAAGCTCTGAGCTGAAGAAATCCTTGATTATCGTCCTGGTTATTTAGCGACGATAAATGACAGAGCCGCCGACGAATAGATTATGTTTCTTACATGGTCTAAGAAAGTGATCTGAGGACGACAACATTAGAGAGAAACACACGATAAATCTTTTCAGTTTCCAATGGAAAGCAACAGATGACCCCCACATGTAAACCTAAAAGAAGATGTTTACAGACGTTGAGTTTTCAAGAGAAAGAGTGAGGGAATCTTCACAGAAATTTTAAGCCTTTTATGGAATCAGATCCACATTCTCGACCTATAGGAGCCTCCACGAGTTCAGCGCACTTCTAGCACAAAACAAGGATCTCTCAGAATTGTTTGAGCATTTGGTCGCTAAAGTGTTATTTACTGTCTCGTTACGTTGTTATGCCTGTTTCCTTTCTCAGCGACTGGAGACTACCTCGTTTACTAACCTTGCGTGATTAGTGCACGTGTTGCGGTTCTAATAATTTTTTGTTATCTGCGTGCCACCACCGCGATGTTTATTTAGTTGTACGTGGATAACCACGCTGGTAAGAAGAAGCAGACAGAACAGAAGCAAAAACAATTACAAACCAATAGAAGGCATAGCGAATCATGGCATAAGATTCAGTACTTCAAACAAGCACGAATTCAGCAGTCTAAAAACGCAGTAAACTGTTACGAATCCTCTTGGAGATACCGCTCAACTAGTGTTTTGAATTGCCTTACTATGCCAGGTAAAGTAATCCCTTTGGAGAACTTCAAAAATGTGCTGCCAGCAGGATTAATGAAGAAACCTGCTCTTGCATTACATTTTGCTCTAGGAACAGTCATTTTTCACTCGCCACCTCTTGCATTAGATGAAGAGAGTGTGTAAAATTCCGGCAGCGAAAGATTTATTATACCATCCACCACTTTGTAAATCATGACTCAGTCGCTTCTGTTTCTGCGAAATGTAAGCGTACGCGGACCAAAGATTTTATTACGAGTGGACGGTGAAGGAATTGTGGTGTAACCACAACCACGACGTCTTATCCAAAGCTTTCTTGTTGAGCTATTCTGAACAGCTGGCCTGGTAACTTCTTGTTGGCACCTAGGACTGAACGCGGTTGAACCACTCTTTATTATCAGCCCAACATATGCCTTATAGGCAAACAGTGAATGTACATGAGATTGAGTGCGTTGATATTTGAATAAGGTGCGCACAGCGCGATCAGCTTTTTTCGATATAACTTCACAGTGTTCCGTATAGTAGTTTGGCTACCGAGCTGCATCCCATGAAGGTGATGACTCTTTCTGTTGATCTGCTGCCCAAGGTGAAACACTTCGGATTTTTGTCCTGATAGAGGAAGGTTCCATTTCGTTGACCAATCGGCGATTGTGTTTATTGTCGATTGAAGAGCATTTGAGAGCACTGGTTGTTATGTAACAATTTCCACACTCGGAAAAAATTAGGTAACCGTTTTTATTTTTATTGGTGCATATCAAGGACCAACTGCAGACAGTTCCAAAAACTTTAAACTTGAATCGTTAGGCAACTAAAGACTAATCCATCTCGCTCGGCACTGATGCATATAAAAGAAACCTCAGGCTTATTCAAAAACAATCCCCGCATTGTGATTCCGATCTGCCACCCTCGGGCGGTGAACACATCATGGAAGCAAAGCCCTCTGTGCTTTAGGATCAAGAAGTAACTTGATGTGAAAAGAAACCATAGGAAGGCTATTAGGATCCACTACCAGCAAGCGGAGGACCGGAGTGAAGGAGGAAAGGTTGGAGCGCGAGGTTCAATCCCACGTTCACCAACCCTTACTGCGTTCTGGATTTACATCAGAGGTCCCAGTGTCCTGTGGAATGGTCTCCTATAGAGAGAAACGGATCAAGCCTAGTTTTAAATGTGCTAAGGTGGAGGACGAAAAACAAGATTAGTCGCAGCCAGTGTCAAATGGAAAGGTGGTTCGAGAGGTCCAATTCACTTCGAAAATTTCGCATCCAGGTGAATGTATAAGCCGTTCTGTCAGTGAAGCTCGTGAAGGTCCAGTTTCATGTTTTGATTTCACGCTCCTTCTTTCTGTTCGGTATTGGGGAAAAGGACTAGGTGGAGCCCTAGAGTCTGCATCGCATATGGGGTGAAAAGGAACATCGTAGCACTTATTTACGAATAATGAACTTCTTATGCAACATATCTATGTTTGCTATGAAGCGCTTTGCAAAACAATGCAGATGCAGATGCAGAAACAATGCAAAACAAAAAACAATTTACCTATTGTGCAGAATGTGCAGTGTCCAAAAGGAAATCCAACATTCGAATGTCGTCCGTTGAGTATTCGAATAATTGTGCTTTTTGACAATGTTCGAGTGGTTTCAAATGCTCGTAAATTTCGAATATTCGAATTCGAGCATATTTGAAAAACGTGGACTTTCTGAATCGCCGAACTCGAATACATTCGAAAAACGCGATTTCTTCCAACTCGAATAAAAATCATTCGAACACTACCTACTCGAAAGGTCATTCGAGCATAACTATAGCATCGGAGTTTCTGCTAATCATTCAAGGTGATATACAAAGTATCGGATTTTTGAACCTCTTTTGGGCCTTTGACACCAAATCGACCAGGTCCATGCTTTGTATCGACCCAATAAATCGGCCCATTTAAAGGCAGTTCTGCTTGTCGTACATTAGCATAGTGTTGCTCTCTAATGCTTGTCGTATCCTCGAATATTCTTGAGGCAAAGGTTGAGAAAATTTCGGGTCTTTTTAGGATTTTTGTGTGTCAGATCTGGATAAATATGGCAGAAAGTAGGAGAACTACGATGGAGCATTCCAGTAATTCATAAGCATTTCAAGAAAGTTAGGCAGCGAATGGAGTGGTGGCGCAATCGCGCAGTGGAAGCAAGCTGCTCTTTTTCGTCGTTCTCAAGTGAAATGGACACCGCGGATGTGCTGTCGTTTCAGGACACACATCTGCTACCTGTGATGAGCTCGCCACTGCGCCGATACGCCAGGCATTTAGCCGGGAACGTGCGGAACCTCGTCTACCGACTGTATCCTCAAGGTTAGCGCTTGATTTTGGTGGAATGTAAGGGGCACAATTCTCCAATATTTAAGGAGTGACGTCTCCTCAACTTCTGGACGTCCATGGCGCTCGACAGAACGAAGACGACTACTGTAGACCGACTGGGGTAATTCGACCGTGATTTCTCTACTCGTTATAGTAGGGATGTCAATGGCAGACGTTCTTAGGAGTAGGAATCTTTGGAACTCACAAAGGAAGTGTCTAAAGCGTATGTTTGAACGGGGAGAGCAAAATATATAGGAAGAATCCTCACCCCTCAATTAGTATAAAACCTGACGAGTTCGGGGGTCTTGTACGCCCGCGGTGTCTCCGCCGGCAAACGGCTCGGATCGCAGTGGATAGTGTGACGTTGCTTCATGCGAGAGAGGTCCTGGGTTCGACTCTTTTGTGCTGCGCTGCTGCGTTTTTGCATTTCAACTGATTGGCTGAGATTTGGCGGGGTTCTGACTTCTATGCCATTTTCAGACGTTTTCTGCGCATTTTTTTCCAGCTGAATGCTGTAGAGCGTACCTTTCTTGCGACTTGTTTATTACTGACCGGTTTTTTAACCAAAAGGCAATAAGAGATATCCAATTGAAGACGTACCCATTCTTTCAAACAAGAATTCCACCCGAAAACGTTATCCTATGTTCACTGCTTACTAGCCTTTCCATGTCTCCCAGTTCATCTTACAGATCGCAATCTTCTTGTTTTTCCACCACTTCCAGCTGTTCGTCCTCGTCATTTTCAAGTTGACTTACTTCAAAGTCCTTGAGTATGCTGGTGATCCGTTCGTCCAGCTTCATTTCTTTCCTCGATGGCTCCTTGTCCAAAGGTGGACCACGTTTTATCATGAACAGGTGAATCGCCACTCGAGCATCGCGACATTGTTGATGTTAGGTTTTAGAAAACCTTCAGCAGACCTCTGGTTTTCAGGTGACGGACAAAGATGAGGAAAAGAGTGTATCGATGTCCGCTTAGGTTAATTTGCGGGATCCACACACCTCGTTTCTCGTTTTTACTACCTCTGACGCCACATCCTGGTCTCTTCTGAAAATCCGAGCAGGATGGGGTTTCCCGAAGTCATTGGTCCATGAATAGAAATAAACTGTGAGGGGCCTGTATTGTGCCCAGTGGTGCTTCATGCACTTTGTTGCTGTGTATCATTGGTGTTGAACATTTATACATCATCATGTTGAATACCACAGCATGCAGCAGGCAAAAGACCTTCGAAAATGGCACAGACGTCAGAATCCCTCAAATCTCAACCAATCAGTTGAGATTCAAAAGTGCAGGAGCACTGAGGCATCGAACACCCGATCTCCCTCGCATGAAACAACGACACAATCCACTGCGCTGCGAACTGCTTACCCGCAAAGGCATCGCGGACGTGCAAGACCCCTGAACTCGCGAGGCGCCGATTGTATTGTAACTTCAAGAACCCACTACTTCTTGGGTTTAACGACTTGGCAAAAAAGAAACATAGTTTTATACTAAATGAGGGTGGGGAATCTTCCTGTATGACTCGCTCTCCCCGTTCAGACATACGCTTCACACCCTTCCCTTGTCAGTGTTCTACATTTCCTGTTTTTTCGATTTTGAATATCTTCGCATCGTTCTTCATATTTCGTTCTTGCCTCAGCCGAAGGGGAGTGGAGGCGCTCCGCTTCAGAGTACAGCGTTAAAAGTATCGCCCTGGGCGTCGTCCACCTTTTCCACCTTTTTCCGTTCCTCACCATGTAGCAGCACATTACTGAAGAAGCTTAATGTGGCTCACAATCCAGTCTGCCATATCTTGCAAATTTTTATGGAACGGAAAGGTCGGTTGGAATGGAAAGGTAGTCCGCCTTTCGTCGCCTTTGCTCAGAACGGTGTCTGTTTTCACTCCACCGCTTGGCGCACATGAGCCCCTTACGAACAATTTCCTTACGGACGCGTGACTACTGATAGATTTCTTTCAGCCCCATAGAGAGAAAAGACTTCCCGAAGCAAGAAGACCGAGAAATCCAAGCTCTATCATCTATCAAAGAAGTGGCGATGCTAACTATTTTGCTCTCTTTATTCGATCTAACCTTATGAAGAAGAGCCTGTCGTTCCGTACACAGCGGAAAATTATTAGAAAACGAACCTGTTTTGATCGCTTCTCTCCTTGGCATTACACACTCTATGGTAAATCGTGAAGAAAATGAGGCCTGTTCAGAGGGCCATCGCAGGTAGACAGCTAGCCACCTTGGCTTCATTCAGATCTGGGTTCTCTTGTGCGGATGACATTGTGCCTTCAATGTGTGGCGAATCGAAGAGGGGCACATCACATTCCGCATCTGAATCTATAGGTTTTTCTAACAGTGGGCTTCGGCTGGTGAAATTGTAAATAGTAAAAAATATTTAAAAAGGCGGATGGCCTCGAAATTTCTCTGAACGATAACTGAAACCCTGACTGCTACAAGGATATCCGGATCCTCTGAATTGGTGTCGGGCAGTTATTTACATGGTCAACTTGAACATGACCGTGCAAAGTAGATGTGAATTCGAAGCGTATTCTGTGGCAGTGTCTTCACGCTCGAGTCACCTTCAAATCAGTGAGCCCACGGATTAGTGTTCAGTTGTTTGAAGCCCCGAAATCGTCACGCTTCATTCTTCTGATAACGTTTGCTAGACCCTCTCATCTACCCTGATCAACAGAGCCATTTCATGCTCACGTACATCCGTTCCAGTTCACTTCTCGAGAGCAGTTCGTGTGTCGAAATGGCGGACGCTGTTACAGTACGAACGAAGGCCCGAAGTGTGACTGCACGCTGAGTGAATACGAGGGGAAGCACTGCGAAACAGGTGGGGGAGGCTTTGACTAAACACTAACTTTCGTCCCACGTAACTAACCACTAAAACTATGTGGTTGGCTAGGGTAGCTTGACGGATGAGCGACTCTTGGAAATACATACTGCTAATTATCGGGATCTCATTTGGTTTAAACTCGATCGTGGCCACTGAAGAAAATTTCGAAGCAATTCAAACACTAAACATCACATAGTTATTCTCGTCCTTTTTCTACATGGTGCTTCTACATATTTGTGCGAAGCCGATGGCACTCTGCTTTACCTCCCCTCAGACCTTAGGTTAGGAAACCCACAATGCTAAACCATATGTGCATGACACAACACAACTATTTAAAGGCGCTAGGTAGTTTGTTTCCAACACCGATCACGCAGCAGTGATCGCTGTTGGACACAAACTACCTAAGCGCTTTTAAATAGCTTCGTGAGAAGGTTTCCTGAATTATTCAACAGTTTTGCTCAACCGACGGGAAGGTGATGATTTGCGAAATTTTTAGAAGGAACAGTGAAGTGCAGATTTCATCAGTTAATATTTTAGAAAAGCTGGACTCTGAGCTGACGTTTTCGGGGCAGGAGTGGGTTGGCTACGACGTCTCCGAGTCGTCGGCTGGTCCGCTGAAGGCAAAGGCCGAGAATTTCTCGCTGTCCTTCAAGACCGTGCACGGATCGGCGATGATATTCTACGCGGGCGATGAGAAAGTGAGTGCAGTTGGTGTGATAGCGCAGCTCCGGAATGAGAGCCGGAGCTTCCAGAGTCACATGCAGCTCTACCTCGAAGAGGGTGCACTCATCGCAAGCTCGAAATTTGCTGGCACCGCTCCGAGGCTGGTGAGGATCTTCAACGAACTGCCTCGCGCCAGATTCGACGACGACTCCTGGCACACAGTCTCCATGCAAAGGACCCTTCAGATGGTTTGTCTGCTTTCACGGCTTATCAAGAACACAGGCTTGGACAGCGACAATTCAGATAAATTTTTCAGCAGAACTGATGAGTACCGGTCAAATTGCTATGCCTTCTCTCAATTGTGGTCCTCGCCCATATCTAAACGCTTCATTGTATATAAAGGATATCGATGAATAGTTCTTCAGCGTATTTTTTTCGCTGCATCTTAGGCAAAATTAAAGTTTGATAAAGATCGGTAAAGAATGAAAATGAAGCTTGTTTTTCCGTTTTTCGCTTCTTGCAGCGCTGGTGTTTGGAATAACGAAGCTGTTCTTGGCTTAGCAACGAGTAGAAAGTCTCCGAAGTTAAGAAAACTCTCAGTTATTAAGTTGATTTGAATGTGCACTAAGAATCAGTTTATGTTCGGGAATACCTTCACACATGTATGCTGACCAATTTCTTAAACCCACCGGGCATTTCTTTGTCAATCCTCGCAGTCTCTTGCTATCTGAACAGCTTTCCGGGACAGCAAGAGAGTGCGAGAGTTCAAGATGGACCACATATTACGACGAGGTTCCTACATGCTGAGTAGTCCAAGAACTGGTGTACTAAAATGTTCACCTCTAGAGAACGACGACACGCTCACGTCTTCTGCACGTGACACGTGCTGCAGGCGACTAGAAGAATCATGCCAACCAAGTGTCACCTCGCGGTCTAGATCAAATTGTGTCACCTTTTTGTATTCTGACGTATCGGTAAAATTTTCAACGGACAACCATGGCATTGCAAGAGTCTAAGGATATAATCACAGAGAGATTTGTTAAGGTTCTCAGTCAAACTGTCAACTTTTTACAGTCATCTGCACTGACCTCACATTACTTCGACTGCCAATTTTTGAGAATGCATAATGATAGGCGAAAATTTCGTTCGTTCTGGAGGAACTGGAGTAAAAAATCGATGAAATCGAGAGGCTGAACTGGGCCCTCAGCACGATCCTAATCCGTGTTGATTCTGGAACATTCTTTTTTGTCGGGCTGGGTTTTCTTTTCAAACATAGAAGAATGGCGACGACTTGGGTGAATTTTCAAGTCATTTGTTGGTGCCTTTTTTTGCAGAAAGGGCCTTAGAACTCCAACACGTAAGCAAATCGCTTCTAGGCAGTCGAATGAAACCCAGTCCAAAGAAAAAAACTGGCGACATGCAATACTTCCGCCCTCGCTAGTCCGACTTCGGCAGTTTCTGTCAGTTTTTGCTAACAGTTGGCTACTTCTTAATACTTGAATAACTTCACCAACACTAGTGGAAAAGAGCTGCTGCTCCACAAACTGAGAACACTGTCTGCATGTTCACTAATTCAGTCGTCTCGTCTAACTGTGTCAATTTCATTCGCTTCCGCTTCAGCACTCTGATAGGATTTCCGCAGTACATGTAAGTTGACGGCGATAAGTCTTTCCTTACCGTATTATTTTTTGTCTGCCGCCTGTTCGATTTCGGCTTTTCCCCTCTGGTTTGATTGACGAACCGCTCTCCCTCTGCACTTTGCTGTTTGTTTTTCGTTGGAATGCGAAAAGTTTCGCTTTACTTTTTTCCACGAAGAATCGTTCGGGCCGAGATTTGTTGTATAGTTGATTAGGATTTGAATTTCGTTTTGTTGGAATGATTCTGAGTTCAGAGTGCGGCTTACCGTCCATTTTCCCTTTGGTTTCCCCTGCAGATCTCGTCGGCTCAGCTGTCCAGACCTCGCGATTCCTCTGCAGTTTCCTTTCGCTCCTGCCTCCTCCTAAAATGCTCAGCGATGTTTCAGCTGACGCTGACGGTAGACGGACGGAAGGACGAGATCCGGCAGTATGCACCGGAGCTCGACTGGATCGGCCATTCCTTCGCCTATCTCGGCTCGGTTCCGCTGGAGCGGCACGTCGCTGGTGTGACGAAGAGCTCCTTTCGTGGTTGCATGAAGCAGGTCACTTTTTACATATTTAAGCGAACATCTGTTGTCAAACATGTGTAACGACATGCCAAATCAGTTGAAAGTGGCGTCGAATTTCCAAGGGCCCGCCATTGTTGGTAGCAATTACAGTTGCAATACCATACAAGCCACTGTTACAGCGAACCCTGAGGGAAAAGGGGAAAAGGCAGAGCTGTGTAAGGAAAGCTTCGGGCCACGTACATTTCTCCAAGTTCAGGAGGCCAGGAGGAATTATGGAGCGGTGAGGATGGAAACTGTAGGGCGTAAGAGAGAGTCTCCTTGTTTGGTGGACTCCAAAGTGGTCTGAATATGACACCTTGTAGACCCCTGGATTTATCGTCCAACATGTGTTTTCTTTTCTTTAAAATTAATTTCTGAACACTGCACGACATATAGGCAACTGCTTCTGGATTGGGAATCTTGTAATCGATGATGCCCATCAAAGTTCCTAATAGGTAGAGACTTTCATTTGGAGGATGTCGTGACTGTAAAAAAGGGAAGCTGTTGCTAGGAAGGTCGGGTTGAGGATATGTAGTTAATGCAGTATCAGTCGTTCAACGCCAACCGTTTTAGAGATCTACGTAAGGCGTGCGATGCGTCCGCAGTCTCCATGTCATGTAGACCTCAGAATTTCTGATTATTCCTGATCTTGCTGCTGGTGATTGAAAGGATATGGAACTGTGCAGTTACCAGCAATGCGGGAGCAGAATCCTTGTTGCGTTCTGGTATTCTTTGTCATGTAATAACACTGAGAGAATTGAATGCGAAACACGGTAGCGTACCAACGCCGTAGTCATGCGGTAAACGTTGAAATAGAATGCTAGAATATGGATGGAATAATTTTTTATGTGTCTGCCTAGCGTATACTGAGAAAAGGACGAGAATTAGACAAATAGGTGCTCTCCACAAGAAGTAGATTTGAACTTCAACGTGTAACAGCTGCTTGGGACATTCTTCTACTGAGTTCATGGAAGAGCGGTGGTAAGAATGGAGTCGGCTGTCTTTGGCACCCAGGTCGGTTCTTTCTTGGTGGTGGGGGGGGGGGGGGGGGGACTGCCCAGGCCATGTCGGTACAGCAGCTTCTCTGTAAAAGTGAGATACTGGATTGTTTATCAGCTGTCCGCCACAAGTCATAGTCAATACGAAGAGCGAAGGCTGCGGCATATGCGTTCTAGACGACCCGTAAATAGGCCCGGTAGGCGCGACTCCGTCGTCGCCGCGAATCCTCTTTGTTACTTTCGTTGGAATTAAAACCACACCTCTGCGGCATCCAGAAACAGAATGTATGGGGCTGACTGCCGTCTTCTCCCCTTTCATCCTCCCTCCGTACGACTCACATGTTTAGGTGAAGTACGATGCAGATGCGCAGCGCATCCTCTTCGTCACACTGGCTGACCAGGGCTTCGGTGGCAGCATTATCAAGACGGGTAAGTCTCCTGCAGATTCAGGGACGTCAGTAACTTGGAGTTGGTTTCCAGGCGGTGAGCTGTCTTTTTCTTGCAAGAGCCCGACCCAGCCGCCCGACGTGCTCTCGTTCCACACCGGCTCCTCCTTCCTCGCTCTTCCGAAGTGGGGCGCTCTGGCCAGCGGCAGCTTGTGTGAGCCTTTTCTCCTTTTTAGAAACTGCTAGAAGCTCCACCTAAGCAGAGAGCCTTTGACGGTTGGGCAAGTGGTCAAAGTGCGTCAAAGAAGCTCCTTACTATTAGGTCGTTGCATATGAAACGGCCGATTTTGACTGAAAATTTTAACAGATCACAACTTTGCTTGGAAGGAATTTTATTCATCGAAATAAGCACCATTTCAATTAATACACCTCTTCCAAAGCAACAATGGCTTAGAGACTCAATGTTTGCAAAAACCAGAACTACCAGATTTAATAAAACATATGAAGTCATTTTCGACATCATTTTGGTTGCTGAATTTGTTATATTTCACGTGACAATCTAAATGCTTGGGAAGGTGATAATCGGCGGGGGGCAGATCTGTTGAATATGCTGGATGTGGTAGAGTATCGTATCTCACTTCATCCAGTTTCTGGACAACAATTTTTGAAACGTGTGGTCGCGCGTTGTCATGCAGTGGGATTAGGCCTCTTCGATTGACCAAAGCCGGCTGTTTTAGTGATTCTTCTGGTGCTTCACTTCCATTTGGACACAGTAGTACTCCATTGTGATCGTCTCTCCAGTCTTCAAGAACTTGTAATGGACTATACCAGCCATCGTCCATCATACAGTCACCATGGTCTTCTTTGGATGAAGACCTGGTTTCGGCATCTTCCTGGGTCGCCCATTCTTGTTCTGCCACTGTGAAGAGCGACGGCGATTGTCATGAAGGATCCGTTTTTCGTACGTGTTACGATCCTGTCCAAAAAGCATCCCCCTTAGATTGCGCAGCCTTGGCGAAACACAGGTGTCGTTGCGCTTCAACATCTGCCCGGCGATCACTTCGTGCGGGATCCATTTAACCAAATTCTATACTTTTCCGATCGCATTGAGGTGGCGGCTGATAGTGCTCCCGTCAACCGTGAAAACCTGTGCTGGCTATCTCACAGTTTGACGCGGATCCGCTGTCAGATCTGTTGTGCCCGCTTTTCCATTCATGTAAGTACACAGAGCACCTGAATATCACGCTGATTCATACTGTAAAAACGACGTTAGAAACTCGGCAAGAGGCAATTGTGTCACAAAAGCTTTAAATGTTAAGAAAGCGAAGATCCTGCGCTTTTAGGAGTTATATACAGTTCCTGAACACTCGTAGCCAAAAAAATCGATCAGAAATAGAGGTATTTCATATCGGTCGTTTCATATGCAACGACCTAATACTACGCATGTTTGGTGGAAATTTCATGGTGTGGAAATTTGTCTCCCATTCTCCGTAACTGCTAGTAAGCGTGCAGCCCTTCGTCTCGCCTCTATAGTAACCAAACGGCATGGAAAGCCTATCGGTTCTGACTGTCAAATTGGTTTGTGATTGGTTGATTATTCCTCGTGTTTCATTTCATTTCTTACCATTTTCTGCCTGTTCTTCAGTGGAATTCACTTTGGTTTTCCACTGTTTTTAAATATCATATGACCACTCATTTAGCGTTTCACTTTCGAACCACTGAAAGGGACGGGCTGCTACTCTACCATGGCAATACCGGTAACGACATCACCGACTACATCGCTTTTGAGCTGATCGACGGTCACCTCCACATGGTCATCAATCTGGGAAGTGGCGCTGTGCGGCTACAGGTGAGAGATCCTTGGAAGGAAGATCTCGTCTTTTGGAGAAAAATTATGTTGCATTCCACTACCGACTCTGAATGAATCTTTGCATCTTTGACGTTTATAAGACGAGTAATTTCTTCAGCGTCGTCAAGATTGGTACCAGTCTTTATTACGGCTTATTCGGCGTATCGCCTTTACAGAGCGTTGAAAAGCCGAAGTCATTTGGGAAACTATCCCCCAAGTGCCGTTTCTTTCTGCAGAGTCGAATCCAAAAGGATATTGGGAGGCCACGTTCTTTAGCGACTTCGGATTTACGAGGCTCTGAAAAAGGCGACAACACCGAAACATAAGCCGTAACAAAGACTTGTGCGAGTCTTGCTTACGCTGAAGAAACTACTCGGTATAAGTTGTTTTCGGAACCTGCCTTTTTAAAAATTATGCGACAAAGCAGATTTTCCATTTAGAACGTATTTCTTGCATTCGAAATTCTGCCTTCTTAGAGTACTTCTAAGGCACTAATGTTTGAAGGCCAAGGAAGCAAATTGTAATTGAGAATTACCTTCGCTTACTTGAAACTGGAACTTATACCACGAAAATGGTGCTGACAACATAACTTTCTCGCACCGTTGATCTTGACAATTTGGTGGGGGCCTTGGTCTCGAAGAGTGCAATGTATACGGCACTGCCAAATGATTAGTTGTAATATGTAAGAGAAAGCGGTTAGCAGATGAGAGGTCGGACGACCAATGTAGTGCGCTTGTACTGTGGAGGCTGCTTTTTTCATCCACTGGAAGAATTCCTTGAAGGGCAAGACAGACTACCACCAAAGCACGTCCACGTCGACATTGGCTCCCAGGAGAGACGTTGCCACAATATGCTGTGGTTGCCCGTGAAATGTTAAGTTCCACCCAAATCTGCACTAAGGGTCCGGTCCTCGACTACCTTACCGGGTATTGATAACTGCTGGTTTGCGATGTGGATTTATTCTACCTCAGACCACTGCTCGGCATGTGTCAGACGGCGAAGCCTGGCACTCGCTGCATCTGGAGCGAGTCGGACGAACTGGCAGTGTGATCGTCGACAGCATGAAGACCGATTTCAACACGCCAGGTGTCTCCTCCAATCTTATCGTTGGTTAGTGTATCTTTCTTCATTTTTCCTTCAGTCCAGGCAAAATTGAAACTTTAGAATGGATTCGTTAGCTATAGATTCATTATTATTATTCCTCAAGATTGTTTTTCCCTGAGCTTCATAATCGTATCGTATTCTTCGGTGGTGGGGGAGCGGGCAAGGACTCCCTGCCGCGTGATTTGGCGGCAAATGAAGTGCAGAGCCTCTGGGTTATGTATACAGGGGGTCAAAAAATGCATACACTGTTTGAAAGGTGATAGCAAGGTACTGCAGAAGTTTAGAGCTCTTACGAAAGTTTAAGAAAATAGAAGTTTTCTGATATATGGGCGATATGGATTGTGCCATACGCTCGTCTGAAATTTTGCATTTTACACTCGATTGATTGCGTTTCGCTTGAATGCTTGTTAAAATTTCTTCACAAAGTGGCCGTATTGATTGATTTGTGCTTCTTCTAAAGATTAAAACTTAAAAACACACTACGGCTTGCGAGAAATGCAGGGGATCCTTAGAAAGTACAGGTACTATTTGAAAGGTTCTAACATTGCTGCTAGTGAAGTTTTGGAAGATGTTTGGGATTCATGTGCAAGCGTAGGGCAACGACATTTCTGTGGCGTGCAAATAGGTAAACTGCGCCATGCCCTCGCCTGAAACCTTGCATTTCAGACTGGATCGTTTGTGCATGGGCTGAATGCTCGTTACAATCTTGCTACTACTTGGCGTGACTACGCTGTACTGTGCCTCTTTTAACGTTTAAAATCACGTGAAAGGCACGTGTCATGCGAGTTTATTGATTGCAAAATTTAAATGTGAGCAGGTGCCCAATTTTCCAAGACGGATTCTGTGGACTGATGAAGCAACATTGAAGCTGAATGGAGAGATTAGTCGGCATAATTGCAGCTAATGGACGACGGAAAGCGTTAAAAGAAACACAGCATACGTTAATCTGGGCAAGTAATAACAAGACTGTAACAAGCATTCAGCAAGTGCACAATCAATCAAGCCTGAAATGCAACGTTTCGGGCGGAGGCATGGTGCAATGTTGACTATTTACACATCGCAAAATCGTGTTACTCTGTGCTTTTATATGAGTCTCAAATATCTCCAAAAACTTCACTAGCAGCAATGTAAGAACCTTTCAAACAGCACCTGCATTTTTTAGGATCCCCTGCATTTTTCGCAAGCCGTAGTGTGTTTTCGTGCTTTAAACCTTAAAGCCTTAAAAAGCACAAATCAATCAATACGGCAGCTTTGTGGATAATTTATAACAAGTATTCAAGCGGAACACAATCCATCGAATGTAAAATGGAAAATTTCAGACGAGTGCATGGCTCTAATCTCTACCGCACATATGTCGAAGATTTCTATTTTCTTAAGCTCTTAACGATAAAAGCTCTTAACTTCTGCAATAGTTTTGCTGTGAGCAAAGTTATCAATTATAACAAGTGTGCAAGCCTAACATTTCAAACGGTGTATACACTTTTTTGAGACAATCTGTATATCCGCGGGCTGGTCTGTCACCTTTCAATGTCGCCAGCATTCACGCCGTGCGCCTTCAGGGACTGATGAGGTCCATTGCATACTTCATTTGTTCCTTCTTGTTGCTTGGCGGTACTTATCTCTAGCGCTTCCTTGATCTTCTTCGCTATAGTAACTGTCAGATTTCCGTCACATTGTCATTTCTCAACATCCATTACATTCGCGGAGTTGCCATCCTATGTATATGAAACGGAGCATCGTTCATCATACAATAATCACATCTACTGCGCTGACCTCCACGATTTCTCAAGAAGTGGATGATCAGGTCAAGAAAATCTTTCCGAAGAACAGATATGGGGCAAGGTCGTCTTATTGCTGGAAACCTCAGCTGCTCCTATGCTTGTCCTCTGGTTGTACCTTTCATCACGAACTCTTCTGCTTTGTACATCAACCGTGCGATCAGACGACACCTTATGAGCCTCTTATTTCGACCACATCCATCTTTGTGGCGCCTGCTCGTATAGCGTCGCGTCCTTACGAGAGTCTGTGTGGAAGGTCGGATTGCTTGATCTGTGAGGAAGATAACCAAATTTGCCAAATGAGGTGTGTGGTACACAACAGAGTTGTCTGAGTTGTTTCTGTGTCATATGATGAGTTCCACATAGGTGAAACAGCTAGATCACTTGGAAAGAGAATGGACAAGCATTTAAGAGCCCTCCAAGCTACCCAGATAATTCATGCTGGAGGCATAGCACCCTCAGACACACACGAGAGCCACTGCCGCAACTGCCAGTATCGACGGAAATCGAACAGATGCTGTAAAGATGAGGATCAAAGGAGTGCTGAAGGGAGGCACTAACAACCACCAGTTGATATGAAGGAAGAAATGGAGTTTGTAGTGAACCTTCAGTCAGTCTCTGAAGGCGCCCGGCTTGACTGCTGAGGGTGATGGCGACATTGAGAGATGAGCGGCCGGTCACTGCCCTCAAATATATAAGGAACCCAGAGACCCTTCACCTCATTTACGGCCAAACCACCCGACAGAACGTCCTTGCTCGTCCTCATGCTTCGAGAGAGGTACAGGTCTGTAAGGCGTCTGCGTTTCTGTGGGCTATGTTTGTCTGAAATATGTAGCATAATTATCTTAATTCTGAAGAAGGGCTTAACGCCCATTGTCAGTAAATGTTGGTCAGTTTTGAGTTTCACGATTGAGAGGAATACATCGGTTATTGATGTGGTTAAGAATGACATTGGTATACACAGTATACATACCTAGTGTAGAATGAACTGTATAGTGAGTTTCAGTCATCATCTGCCGACTAACTGCGGCAGCAGCGTCGCTCCGCACAAGCAATGGATCAGCGGGTGTTTATCGTTCATGAGTCTGGGGTTTTCTGCTGTGCCTCATGACGATATCCGAAGGGCTAGAGTCGACGAGGCATTTGGTCGGATAGATAGCAACATCCGAATCCTCAAGCCACTTTTAGGCCTCCAAAGACGACGAACGGGTGGAAACGTTAGGCCGCTCAATGAATACTGATCCACCTTACAACCTGGTTCGGCACAGAAGTAATCGAAACATCTAAACAATATCGAGGTTTTACCAAGAGAGAACTTGGAGATTACATCAGTTATTATTATTTTTAATGAGACGATCACTGTTTGCATTGTCCCGTACGCGCGAACAACGAAAACCTTCCGCCCTCTGCTCTGCCTGTATTTTCATCAAACTTCTCTTGGAAGGATATATCACCGATCTGTCCATCGGCTGGCCACCGCAAATCATGGTCGAACTCGTATTGATGTTGCCTCCACGAAATTCCTAGAAGTAGAATGCATGGCGGTTCCCAACCAGGGACTGATTAAAACCGTTCTCATCTTTTGTCGTTTATAACTGGCTCAGCAACTCTTATATTCCATCAGTTGAAGCCTACGAGGAGGAGCAATATGCACTTCAGGCTTTGGTAATGAGTTCAACGTTATACCGAATAATCAGCTCCGAAGACCTGTTTGGGATTCAGGGACTCCCCTTTAGGTGTGGCGTACACCTAGCGTATCACTGGTTGAATTAATAGTGCAGGCTCGTAATACTCGACGGTGTCTTAAACGAGGTATACAATTCGAAGGCAAAGGTTCTAAGCCGTCACCACCTTTAATTTCTAGACGATCCGATCTATCTCGGCTGGGTGCCAAATACAACGGTGTCCTTCCCGTCCAGCATATGGTCGGTCTCGTTGCGGAAAGGATTCATCGGCTGCTTAAAGAACCTGCGAGTGAACGGCATCAGCGCTCGGATCGCCACCGTATTCGAGCACTCCAATGCGACTGGTGCGTCTTTACGATGCCGAGAAAGCAAAGGTCGACTAGCGAGCCAGTCGCCATCATTTCAGGCATCTCCATCGGGTGTCCTCCTCCACCGGCCGTTAGTCCGTGCGCCAATAGCCCCTGCCACAACTTCGGCCAGTGTGAGCCGTTCCAGAACACGTTCACCTGCGACTGTGCCGCTACGCACAAAGAGGGGCCGACCTGTAACATAGGTACATAGTTTCCTACTTTTTAAGTGTAGAGTTTCGTAATTAAGCATCCGCTTCAGAACCAACAGTGGTCGAGCTCAGCGGCGAACGTCTTCTTCACATCCTTCCGTACACGCTCGAGTCGGAGGCCGAAACTGTCGAGATCAGATTCAAGGTAAAATTGGCGGATATTTGGTTCGGTACAATTGAGCACTGAGTTTTGAAGGCTGCTTTTTGACATAACTAATCTTGCCATAAAATAAAAAAAAAAAGTTAAAAAATATAAAAATAAATAAACTACCCTAATAATGACAAATCTTGATAATAATGATTCGCAATAAATATTATAATAATACATTTTAAGTAGTCGCATTGAGCTTATAAAATCATATTTTATTACTTCTTTGAATTGTACCTCATGGTTTATTTAACTTATTTTCTTACTCCTTATTTATTTTCGCTTTCTAACTCTATTTCTCTCAAATATCTCTAGTTCATTACCTTTCCTTCTTCACTTTTTCTCATCTTTCATCATCTGTTCTCCCTTCCATTTTCGTGCTCCTATCTCTCTTCTTTTACAGACAGATTTTAAAGAAATCTTAAAATGTACTTCTCTTCTTTACTGAAGAGCCACGGGAGGAGTATAACATAAAGGTTCGTCTGAAGACAGTGGCGAAAAGAACCTTTTTATATGTTCTATATTTTGTGACGTACCATTCTTTCAATTAATTGTAATTTTAAAAATTCTTCTATTTTACACCTTTCTTTATTGCTTTGAAGTTTACATTTCTTATGTTTTATATTGACCTGCGGCGGCAGACAGCGCAGGCAGGCTTCAAATGTCTCGCCCTTACAATCATTGGATCCTTGGCAAGTCGTTTTTTGAGGGAATGCCAGCGACGTCCCATTTGTCCCATTCGCATGCCAAGGAAACTCAATGGGGCGTCATGGATTCTGGAACACGATGAACGACATCTCGGTCGATTCCCTTCCGTGAAAATGTCCAACAAACGTGCTGAGCGGAGCTTTGGTATCCTTTGGTGTCCCGCGGAATCCCTGTCAGATACGACTCTCGTCCAGTGGATATTACCGAAACGCATTACTTGGCGGCCCATCGAATTATTCACCAGCTCAGAGTGACGTTTTATGATCTGAACCTGCAGTTTGTCTGATGTAATCATATTCATATTCAGGAATGTCTGAGCATGGGTAGATCTTCGAAATAAAGGTCGAGCCTCTGTGGGCAATCATAAACAGTGGTTGACGTTTCCAGACTGACTACTCGCATGGGGTCCTGCTCAGCACAAGGTCCAATTCGGATCCAAGCAACCAGCTGCTAATTTTCATCAATGGAAGCTCGTTGGGCGTCCTGCTGAGACACCAGTCTGGCGAACATGTGAGTTATCCACACAAAAAAACCTAAAACGAAATCAAAAAGAAAAAATCTGCAAACTTGCTCCAGCATTTGAACTGTTTTTTAGAAGACCTGCAGCTGCACATCATTACGACCCCATTCGTTTACACGAATAATTGACACCAAATGCTTCTTTCAAATAAGCGTTATGCAGTTGTGTGCCCAGACTCAAGCTTTTTAAGGAACTGACTAAAAACAGGTCTGTGGACTTATCCAATGGACTTTTCAGGTGTTCAACTGGGGATCGGGAATTTCCGACAATCGGTGGCACTTCATGCGGTTGAAGCGGCGTGGCGAGAAGGTGCTCTTGTACTTGGACGGAAAGTGGCAGCAAAGCAGTGAGTTTTGCAGCGGGTTCTTTCCTATTACAGGAAATTCGTATCCTGTCATCCGGTTACTCGTCGAATTGCTCGAGCAGGCGCCATCGACGTCATCCCTATCGCATGTCGGAGCGCTATAATCCTCGCTCGCTCTAGGCGCACGATGCGTTCAGGGCCTTCACGAGAAAGTCCAAAAAACTCGTTGCTTGATCGTGGTGTTCGTTTGACACACCATGGGGTCCGCTAGGTCCGCATCCCCAACATTGAAACGCATTACGTGCCCGACCTAATTTTCGAAGATTTGGTTCATACCTCAGAAGATCTCGAGCGTCGAAGAAGCTAAGAATTCAAGAGGCTTTCTCTCATTTGCGTGAGTCATTTCACTGTGAACATCATCCTCTCGATTGCTTGTTGAAGGGCTGCAAAAGCGTGTTCATCCTGCTTTTGTAGGACCATGGTTCCACAAGCAGGAAGAGCAGCGGAGTCAAAATGGTGGGGTGGGCACGAAGCAGGACGTTCTTCGCTTTTGCCGCCACTTCTCCCACACTTTTGATCGCACCCCCAGCCAGCTCTTTCCTTTTGCTCGGCCCCGGTGCTAAATCGTTGGTCGCTTTGAGTTCGCGACCCAGATGCAGGCTTCTGGACCATAGGAACAAGAACGGGGCTTCAGAAATTCGTCCGTTCCTCATTGGCATTGTCTATATAAAATTCAGAAACTGTGCAATGCTTCCACATACAGGATCGAAGCAGGGATGAGCGAATAATAAAACTGTGAAACCCGAATAAAGAATAACGGATAGTTTTGCCTAAAATGGCCGGATATCGGAAAAACGGGTTGCGGACAACAAAAAATAAAATTAGTTCTAAACTATTCTATTTAATTCAAACAGCAGGTCAGAATTTGAGAGACCGATAAATTATAAGCTATTCTAAACGTTTTCAATCAATCAATCAATTTATTACGCTGTATAAGACAGACGTGAGATAACATCGATTAGCAACAACATACATTCCAAATTCGCTTCGTTATCAAGTAACAATTCTGAGTGCGACTAATATGACAAAACAGCTTTAGATGCCATACGCTTGAAAGACCGAAAGTTCATTGGCAGTGGATCGAGTTCGGTCCTTAGATTAACGTAGGCGGAGCCAGCTCGCACCGTGAAGGTGTGAGATCTAATGCTGCTCTTAGGTTTTGAGTAAACTATTTTTACTTTACCTCCTCGCGTCCGCGATGAAGCAAGGCTGTAAAATGCTGATTTGTCGACATCACAGATTCCCGAAATGATTTTAAACACCATGCAGACATCTCTTAACTTCCTTCTTGACTGGAGTGAGTGTAGTCCCAAAAAACTATTTCTGATTTTGGATTTTGGTATTCTGGAGTACAAAAATCCTCCATAACGAATGATCACCTTACGCGAAAAGTTGTTTTGCACTTTTTCTATAGCCTCTATATCCTTCACCTTGTGTGGGGCAAATACGGTAGTTCCACACTCCACCAGTGGTCTTATATATATTTTGTATGCTTTAGTCAAAGCCTCCTTATTTTTTGTGGTCAATCCCTTAAAAAGCTGATAGGTACGTGCATTGGCCCTTCCACAAATAACTTTGTAATGTACAGAAAAGTCTAATTTGCTATTATAAGCGAAACCTAAATCAACAACACTTTCCACGTGAGGTATAATGGTATCATGCACTGTATACCTTGTTGAGCATTCAGACCCTCCTATTCTCATGTGTAAAGTCTTTTCCGGAGCGAGGAGTAGGGCCCACTCATTGGCCCATTGAGCCACTACATCTATAGCTATTTGAATATTTTCAGATTGACTAAGCTCTCCGTAAATCTTAAAGTCATCTGCATACAGCATGCACTTGATACCAACCTCTTGGACCTTCTGAGCTAAATCAGCATGCAAATAGCGAATAGGACTGGGGAAAGTACTCTTCCTTGCGGGACACCGCTCAAGACTTCCTTAACCCCAGAAAACGACTGGTTAACTCTAACCTGGAAGGTTCTTCCACTAATGAATTCCTTAAACCAACTTATAAGCTTTGGGTGGAATCCCAACTTTTCAAGCTTAAAAATGAGTTTTGAATGGCTCACACGATCGAACGCCTTCGAAAAATCGAAGTATATCACATCACAGCTTTTTTCTCATCGAGGGCTTTTGTCCAGTCGTTCAAGCACTCCAGAAGGTTGGTTTCTGTCGACCTTCCTTCTACAAAACCATGCTGGCACCTGGGAATAATGTGGGAAACCTTTAGGTATTTCCACACATGAACCTTGACGATCTTTTCAAATAATCTACAAAACAACGATGTAATACTAACCGGCCTAAAATTTTTAGGGTCATTCGCAGGCATTCTTTTAAGAATTGGTGTCACATATGAGTGTTTCCAACGCTTGGGTATTTCTGAAAGCATCATCGATTGGTTGAAGATGTACGTTAAAGGCCTAGCTATAATATGAGCAATCTCCTTGATAAACTGAAGTGGGATATGATCAGGTGAGACTGAGTAAGAAGAGGGCCAGTCATGCAATAAAGCATAAACATCAACTTCATCGAACCACGGGCAGAAGTCATTGAAATGTCTATTCTCGACTTGAATTCAGGAAGGTTTGCCTCATCACATTCAAAAATTTGTAGAAGAGTTGTTTTTGTCCCGACTCAATGATCTTCTTCTCAATGCTGCGATTGTATTTCTCCAACTTTTTAATGAATTTCCTATTAAACTCCTTGAATTTTTCCCAATCTGAGCTCAGCTGAGAGTGGCACGCAGTCTTAAATAGACAAGCTTTATTGTCAAGCATATTTCGAAGGTAGTTCGGTAAAGAGCTCTGAGTAGCGAATACGCGCCTCCATGGAACAAAAAGATCAATTGTATGATGTCTATGTTGTTCTCCTCGTAGGATTTTCGTCGTGGCTAGACTCATTTTGGTTTTTTTACGGCTTGAACGGCTAGTTTTTTGAGGATATATTTTTCTAGGCCGTTTTTTTCGAGTTTTGTGCCTATCCTCGCATTTTTTTCGCCTCTGAACTTCCTCGCCGGCACGGAATTATACATTTCTGTGTCGTACAAGTCACAGGGAGGTTCTACTGAAATGTCTGGCACAGAAACATCCCTTTCCGAAACTTTCCAGCAAAACATCACTTCCCGATACTTGGGTCACAACTGGGACGTTTCCGTGCTAGACACGTCACGACAACCCTCTCGTGTCGAGCACAGAAACGTAGGTTTCCGCGCCAGTGGATGGAATCAGGAGCGAAGGAAATGAGTCGACACAGCCATGGGGAAACCCTTCTAGCTAAACATGACATCGACGAAATACCGTTGAAAACCACAATCCTACAAGGGTTTACGGATCAGATGGCGATAAAACAAGAAAAACGCGTAATCACGACCGTAACGATTAACAAAACAAGGAATCCAATAAAAAAAATGCACTGAATCAGCTGATTCGCTAAAACTCTGCAAAAGTCTTTGTCTTCAGAACTGCGTGAACTATGTCAGCCTCGGCGATGGCGACGGCTCGCGACGCGCATCGCGAGCCGTGGCATCGCTGTGCACTCCCGCGTCGCTGCAGCGGACGGGAGTATACCATAGGCCTTAAGGCCCCCACAAAGTTCTGCGGCAACGCCGCTGGCCGCTATTGTTAAAGGCCCTTTCAGACCGGCACAGTGGCGGCGGCGGCCGCGGACCAATGGTTTAGCATAGGGAGGCGGCGGCGATGACGTGCCCGAGCGGAGGCCACGGCGGTGGTGGAGGTTTCAGACCCGCAGCGGCCAAGTCGCCGCGGCCACGCCCCGCCACGCCCACGGCGGCGCCGCCGCCTTGGCCGCCGCCCGAAATGACTGGGGTCATTTTTTGAAGGGCGGCGAGAGCGGCGGCACATCGAGACGTGGAGTGTGCTGCGCTGTGTGCACACTGCGGACAATGCGCGGCTCCACGCCAGCCGAGGGAAATCGGCGTCATCGAAGGTCATACTCTCCTCTTTGCCCCGTTGCGAGACCGCTGCGCGCACGCGCGCCCCATACGGAATTAACCTGGCGGCGGCCGCCACCACCCCTAGGCGGCGAGAAAGGACATCGCCCCTCCACCTGCCGCTGGAGCGGCGATGGCCGCCGCCGCCACCACTGTGCCGGTATGAAAGGGGCTTAAGGAAAGGGCAGGGACGCCGCCGGCGGCGAGCTCTGCGTCTCTGCCCTATGGTTAAGCATAGGGCTGCGGCGCTGCCGCTGAACTCTGTGGGGTCCTTTAGTGTGCGCGCGAAGCGCGACGCGATGCATGAGTAGTGGCCAAATTGATCGAGCGACGCCATTCGTCAATCCAGCCACTACACATGGCACATTCGCGCGCACACGAAACGACCCGTAACGCTTTGTCTGAACGTCGCTTCCAGAGGCCCTCCTTGTCTGCACATGAGACCTATTGAACATTCAATTGTTTATGACCTGTAGTCACAGGTCATAAACAATTTAATGTTCAGTAGGTCTCATAGCTGAATGGTACCAGTTTAGCAACCCTGAAGGGATGTGGACTAAGCATCCTTCCAGCTGCATATGTAACCTGAGCTTACGTAAGGAATGTCTTACCTAATATTTCTGAAATTAAATGATTTTGCTGTTGCTTGCGATCACTCTTATTATTCTGAAGAGCCTTCCACACAGACCATCCAGCACCTCGTGCAAACATGGGGACTCAGTTGACTACTTTTTTATCCGACCTAAAAATCGCCGGGCGACGAACAACAAAACGGATAAACGAAACCCCTGCTGAGGCCGGATTCATGATTGGTAAGGTTAAGGATGAAAAGTTTATTCAGTGAAGATAGTGGGTGGAGGGTAAGTTTGGTATTCATGGACAGCTTATCAGCCGTTAGTCATTTCATGCGAAAAAATTCGTTGGGCGGTTCACCCAGTGGTGAGGATTTTGATTCAAGTTGAAGTTGATTCGTAGACATTTTTCTACTCAGTATAATAGATAGTTAGTGGAAGTCCTCGAAGAATAATTGCTTTTTAGACGCCCACCTATGGTGCAACATGTGCACTTTTAGCGAAAAAGTGTTTCTTAGCCGAAAAAAAAATTAGCAAGCACAGAAAATTTTTACGCTCTTATGAAAGGGAGAAAAGAATTTCGTATATCACTGTGATTCACAATGGCACAAAGATAATGCAACATGCTTAGAGTGTATTAATTCTCCAGCTAGAATATATATTTCGATCTTTAAATTAGGGTGTTTTCAACACACTTTGCTTTGACTAACATAATAAGGTGCATGTTTGGGGTTGTTTATTGTTGTTTTATTGCTTCAGATCCAAAAACAAAGAAATTTTTTGTGGAATAGTGTTCTTGAAGATTGCATGAAGCGCTAGGTGCATCAACTGCTCACGAATGTACCTCACTGGATAAGACTTACCCACTGATAAGCTTGCTTACGAGGAAGGTCAAAGAGGTCACCGTGGAGTTTCTCAAAGCGACCTATATAGGTTGTAGGGCGTTGTCTGGGAAGCATCATAGTGGTTTCCAAATTTCCTGCGGACCTCTGGGTTGGTCAAAAATGGCAAAAAACTGTACCGCTTCAGTGCGGGCCGATAACGCAAAACTGACGCCTGGAATACCCTTGTCGCGCCCAAAAATAGTGCTGAAAAAGGTTTGGAGCTTCAATCATTGCTAGAACCCAGGAATTGATTTTGCGGGAGGGAAGTCGAGGGTTCGATTCCGGCGGTGTGGTTTCTGCATTGCTGGGCAGACATCTTGCGTTTTTGCCACCGTAAAGTGCTTTTCTGTCACGACTAGGTGTCATATTCGATTTCCAACCCTGATTTCAACCTTCTGTGATACGATTTCACTTCAAAACACAAGTCACGCTAATTAATATGCAATAAACTGCTTAACAGCTGTGGTAACGTTCTATAAAACACGCGAAGCAAAGCAGCTTCTGACATCAGCAGCAGCGGATAAATGCCAAGGAAGAGCAGCCGGAAGCTTCCTGGCAGGACGTGTCGGCGTAGTCCGCTGGTGTTGAGAAGTGCCTCGGATGCGTGTCCACATATCTAGCTGCCACCCACGCGTACGCAAAGCACCTTCGAAATACCGGAGCGCAGAATTGCCTATAAGTCTGACTGACCACCTGCAAGGACGGGTGCCTTGAAAATTGCCTTAAAAATTTAAACATCAAGTGAGCTGGTCCGAAGCGATTCGTGATTGCCTTCAAAGTATTGTCTCTTGAGCAGCAGTTGAAATCCGGACGGAAGTGGAGCACATGTTCATGAATTCGCCGGATGAACCGTTTGAAAAGCCGGAAGAAGTATACATCGAGAGGCTGGCAAAGGCTCGTCGCTCCTGGCGGTATTGTCATCAGCTTAAGCTCTTTTCCAGCAGGCACCTCGGAAACGACGTTTTCGTGATCCCTGAACCCATGCCAGCTGTCAAGGAGGACAATGGTCAGGGGTGCTGCCGAAGAGCCAATCACGCATTCTCGAAAGAAACGCGGGACGTGTTGCTTCGTCATGATGTGGCTCGTTCCTGCCACTATAAGAAGGTTTGGTGCCGACCAGTGACCGCATTGAGGAAACGATCCACTAGCCTCCTAAAAAATCAAAAAGAGCTTGCCTCCAAGTCGGCCGTCGGCGTATAGCACTGGAACGGCAGTGTACGAATGGGTCAGTGACGACAGGGATTGCACAACACGAGACACTTTTTTTTCTTCATTCCAATAGGTGCCAGCTTGAGTAGGCGAGCAGCGTATGCTTACATGTAGCGCGCGTGGGTGGCAGCTGGATATGTGGACACGCATTCGGGGCAATTCTCAACACCAGCGGACTACGCCTTCGATGAAGTGCCTGTCGACACGTCCTGCCAGGAAGCTTCCGGCTGCTCTTCCTTGGCATTTATCCGCTGCTGCGGGGTCAGAAGCTGCTTTGCTTCGCATGTTTTGTAGAACGTTACCTCAGCTGTTAAGCAGTTTATTGCATATTAATTAGCGTGACTTGTGTTTTGAAGTGAAATCGTATCACAGAAGGTTGAAATCAGGGTTGGAAATCGAATATGACACCTAGTCGTGACAGAAAAGCACTTTACGCTGGGAAAAACGCAAGAATGCGCCCAGCAATGCAGAAACCACACCGCCAGAATCGAACCCTCGACTTCCCTCCCGCAAGTCCGCCACGCTAACCACTCGGCCATCCAACCGCTGTTGCCCTGGTGGCGCGCGCCTCCCGTGAATGCGCCGTCTCGCTTCAATTAGGAATTAATCAATTCCTAGGTTCTAGCAATGATTGAAGCTCCAAACCTTTTTCAGCACTATTTTTGGGCGCGACAAGGGTATTCCAGGCGTCAGTTTTGCGTTATCGGCCCGCACTGAAGTGGTACAGTTTTTTGCCATTTTTGACCTACCCAGAGGTCCGCAGGAAATTTGGAAACCACTATGGTGCTTCCCAGACAACGCCCTACAACCCTATATAGCTCGCTTTGAGAAACTCCACGGTGACCTCCTTGACCTTCCTCGTTAATGATGATGATGGGTGTGGGCCGGTTTGGTACTCACAAAAGTATTCGCGCTATCACTGAATACTGCCTACATTTTGAGCTGATCATATCCATATCAAAGGGCTAACGAAGATCTTGAATTATTTGAATAAGTTTCGCTTCATATTTTACATATTTTAGTTGTTGTAGCAGCTCCTCAATTACTATGGACATATAGGAACTTCTCTAGTCGGAGGAGCGCACGGCTAGAAAGGAGAAACAAACACAAACACGATCGCCTGCCTAAGCCAGAAAATTGAAAACAAGGGGGCGAGACTTCTCTTAGATTTGATCACTGCGTAGAACCACTCAGTAAAATAGTGCCCTTTCCATTTTACCCTCCTTGTCAAATAAGTAAATGACCCTCCACTAGGATAGACTTGAGATTTAGGCCTATGTATAGTTTCATTTCAACTTCATGTGCCGGACCAGATAAGGAAAAAGGACCCGTCACTATGAAGGTTAGGGGAGTTCACTTCCCCGTATTCGCTGATTTCTCAATGGGGTCAAGGTCTAAGGGATTCAGCCAGATTATGAGTTTATGGCAAGAAAGAGAAGTATGAAAAGGTGTCATCACGACAGTGCACCTCCACCACCTTCGTTATTGAACGACATCCCGCATAATATTTTTGAATTGTAAGAGGGGTGTGCGTAAATAAATAGAATTTGTAAAGCATTTAGGACTTACTTAGCAACTTGGAGTTGTAGCGTTTTTTCCTTTTGCTCGATAATTACATATAATATTATGTATGTATATATAATAGAATAGAATATATGGTAGTATATGTAATAGTATATGTATGTATACATAATAGAGTATATAGTAGCATATATAACTAAACTTAGATAGACAGCTTAAAGAACTGCTGTTTGAGGAAAACGAAGCGATAGGCCCGGTTCATCCTGAGCAGGTGTAGTTATTGTAGCAGATCATGTCGAGGAAGATTGGATTCTTCAAGAGTTTATTATTAGACGATTTTTGGCATAATGTTTTTGAATTATTAATAATAAACAATTGTTCCCAGACGCAGTTGATTCAAATATATTGGGATGTGGGTATAAAGGCGAAATCATTGAAAAGAATGGAATTAAAAGCAAAATCGACAACGCTATTCTGGTTGGTAGAGGCCCTATCCCATCTCTAGAGCCGTGTAGAGTTTTTCACTACCCTTTACTCTAAACCGTTTTTCATAAATGCTGAGTAGCGCATGAAATTTTACCTGTCATCCTTGTCGACCTCTGAATATTTGCTTATCAATTTGGAATCGACGGTAATAATAGCTATCAATCGCTGAATGATAAAATTCTTCCCTGCCCTTCACCCGCCGCTTCACTCTTGTGAATTACAGGAATTGCCCAAATTTCTACCCACTACCCATAAGAGCCAGGGTAGACTCAATCATGAATCCAGCCTCTGGAAGCCGGATGACGGGTAGCGGGTAATGGTTAATCGGCTCATCCCTGGATAGTGGTCAGTAAGCGTCGGCTTCACTATGTTGGTTGACGTATGTTTTAGATTTTTCGTAAATACATTAAACATAGGCGAATTAGTAGTTCTGAAATAAAAAGTTCACGATGCCAGGAATTTTACTGGTGCGTGATTCCGAAGAAGTCTGCATCTTAGTACAGGTAAAAATGCAGTTTTGACAGCATCCCGCTAAGCCAGCTTATGGAGAAGACCGTCTCCCCTGCTTTTTATGACGAGCCTGTGCATAACTGCAAATCCAGTGACCCAAGAGGCATATTATTAATCCAGTGACCCAAGAGGCATAGGTAGTATATGTAATAGTATAAGCTGAAGGTCTTGGTAGGAATGATACAAGTGGTTTCCTTTAAGCTTCAAGTGGCTGCTACTGAGGTTGTAAGGTGTTATACCTATATTTTGTTGCAGTCAGAACTCTAGCGCCATGTGGCACTCGAACCCGTGCCCCCTGCTTATCGCGAAGTATGCTCCGCGCCATTTCACCGCTGGCGCTGTGTGGTCGAACGCAACATCCACACCTCGGTGTGCTGGGGCCAACTCCAAAGCCTTCAGCTTGCGAGGGTTCATGTCGATATGAGCGGCCGGCTGATCCCTACATATGTATGAGTGCTGATAGGTCCCACGAGATGTGAATTTTGCGTCCGATCGAACGGCGTCGGTGGTCTAATGGCGTAGATCATTGCTGTCCGGTTAGCAGTTGGTGCGTGTTCGAATCTCGCCTTGCGCCAGGGTTTTAATCGCAACAGGTCACCGTTATAGCAGCTCACAACCTCAGTAACAGCCACTTGAGGCTTGAAGAAAATGACTTCATTTGACTGATTTCCTAATTAGATCCAAATCTGATTTGTGCCCACGTGAGTGGCACATCCACCCGACTCTGACAGCTGCCAGTAGTATGGTGAAAGTTGAAGAGAAGAACATTTAAAAAAAAGTTATCAAAACTACAGACGCGGTATATGTGTTTTGTTTTATATATGTCATATATTTATTCATTTATAATCAAGTCATTGATGGTGTAAACTGATTTAAGGTTTCTTGCTTTTTTAGTTTTTGGTGCAAACTTTCTAGAGTAATAGTTGCTCCCAATCGTTGAAGTTATGTTGTGACGACAGCTATTAACATAGGCTAAAGGTTATATGTGTGTAGCTACAGTTATTTATATAGTTTAGCTAATCAATTGCCTAGTTGCTCAACACCGCCAGTTGGACGATTAAGGCGTAGAAACGTTGTGGTAGCGTTTCTTTTCCAGACTATCTGCCCACACTGATTGCCTTGAAGATCGACGAAATATCGAGCGGCGTCGGTGTTCCCAAGGCAAATCAGACGTTCTCGGAGCCATTTCGAGGATACGTCAGTCGCATGGTAGGTCCCACGACACCTTTTCCTGTTGAAGGCTTACAACTAGTAGAAACAGTTAAAAAGGATTCGCTCTAGGTCTTCAACGGTATCGATTTACTGGAGCGTCCGAAACGCGAAGGAAAGATCAGCAAAGAAGGCAAGGGTCTGCGAAACATGTGAGCGAACGATTCCGAGCAGTTTATTTATTTATTTATTTATTTATTTATTTATTTATTTATGCCAATTTAAACCAGATGATGCAATAAGGTAGGGAATACATAAGGGGAACCAGATAAATCGGCTACAAAAAAACAACGAAAAAATAGAAGAGAGGAAAGAAGGAAGAAGGAGAAGTTAGGGGAAGAGAGCACATTTTGTGAAAAAGTGAGCAAGGTGCAGGAGAAAAAAAAAGAGTGCTTTACTAACGCACAAACCGCGCAAGTAGATATGTAGACTTTCCGTTCTGAATACTGAAGTAGTAAAGGCAGAGCGGTCGAAAAAGGAACACAGTGCAGAGCAGGGGCTTACGATACTACAACCATAGGTGCTAAACTAGCTGCAACCTGTGTGGGGTGGATCCTATTAATGCTGGCATATGAAAGACGGTACGCACCCCAAAAGATTGCCCTGATGGGAGGTCATAAGCCAACCTACCTGCACACACTTTTTATCTGACATGTAGCTGATATAAGACTCAAGATGTATAATGTCTCAGGCAAATATCAAAAATATCGGAACCAAGAAAATGTCTCAAATTGCGCGATTTGTGCATGTAGTAGAGGTGTTGGAGATATGCGCAGCGATAGGGAAGGACAATTCCGTGTGTAATGAAATGCACAGAAACAATTGTTGTGAAGATTGTCATGGTTTGCTCGTTAGCTGGAAAGTTCCGTTGCATTGGCGCGAGTGGCAGCATGATGTTGGATTACAACCTGAAACCTTCAAATACAGCACGACAACAACGGTCCAGTTTTTGACGAAGTTGTGGGTCAATTTCTATGATCCAGTCGCTGATCTCTCTAGAAACTTCCCTGACGTGATATAAGACTGGCCGCATATAGGCTAATTACGTCTCATGCACTCTTCCTTCTACGTTGGACTACAGCGACGACCGGACGGAGACCAGCAGCCGTGCCACCACCGCAAGCTGCATCGACCAGCAAGGAACGCGACGCTGCGAACAGGAAGCGGAAGAAGGCCGGACGTGCAACGAAATTGTCCGTCGTTATCCATAAATAAAGTCTTGGCAGGTCGACACACTGAGAGGGGACTGGAATCCCCGACCTTTTGCGCGAAGGCGGCGCCCGCAGCAACTAGGCCATGTGCACCTCGGCAGTCAAGTGCGTTGAAACACACCACGTGGATCAAGATAAGGACTGCTGAGGTGTACTAATACGTAGCACGGGATAGGATATAACTATCGGATGTAGTGCTGTATGGTGTGTCTAACCTAGGAACTCCCAGAGGTGGTTGGGACTTAAGCAAAAGGGCCAGATGGTTTCGAAAAGAATGTGAGTTTCTGTATATGAAGCAGTCGTTCAAGGTATTCCATTGCGCTACTCTTCTTATGAGGAATGAGTTCTCATAGCTAGTTGTGTTAGGCTTTTCAGGCCTGATGCGAAAAGGGTGACCCCTCAGTCTACCAATACTCGGTGCCATCTCAAAGAGATCTGAGATGTTAAGACTGATTTCATTTGTAGTCAACTTATACATGAGAGCGAAATCCGTCATTTTTCGTCTGAACTCTAAAGACTCTGCGCTTAGCTTAGATAGCCGCTCCTCGTAAGAAAGTCGAAGCAGTCCGCATCTAGAAAACGAGCGATACGTAAAACTCTTTTGCACTTTTTCAACCTCGCCTATAAGTGTACTACTGTGCGGTGACCATATTGGAGAACAGTATTCTAACAGTGGCCTCACATAAAGACTAAACAGTTTGAAAAGCAAAATAGGATCTCGCATCTTAAAAGCCTTTAGGATGAAGTTCGAACACTTTTGCGCGTTCCTTATCCTTTCGAGAATGTAGTCTTCAAAATTGAGAGTGCTGTCGTAAACAATTCCTAAGTCACGTATTCTTTCGACGCAGCTCAAGGTGGTTCCTCTCAAGGTAAATGAAATGTTGGGATGTCTACGTCCTAGCCTCATAACGGCGGTTTTTTGGGTAGAAATGTCTAGTGACCAAGCTTTAGACCAGTCTGCTACGGCATCTATTGCACTTTGAAGTTTTTGGAAGTCGTTAACGGTGAATATTTTGGTATCGTCAGCATAGATGCTGCAGAAACAGCCTGAGGGAAGTGAGCAAGGTAAATCGTTGATGAAGATTATAAACAAAAGTGGACCTAAGCACGTACCTTGTGGAACTCCACTTGGTGTTCGATAGTAAGGAGACAAGCTGCCGTTGATTATTACGGACTGGACTCTATCGGTTAGAAATGAACGCAAAAAATTTAGCAATTGCCCTTTTATGCCGTAAGAATACAGTTTTTTAGTTAGCAACGGAATGGAGATGGAGTCGAAAGCTTTTGCGTAATCCAAATAACAGATGGTATGGTATATCTTCTGGTGAGGTGGAATGCCTATTTGGCAGTCTACGTAGCACACTGTAAACCAAGTCGTTCGTGATATCTATCCAGTTCAGCTCGCAATCGGTCATAGAAGGCAGATTAATTCCTGTGTCGCATGGCTGCTTATAAACTGATCTGAAGTAATCAGCGAACACCTTGGCCTTAAGATTATCATCGCTAATATAAGTCCCGTCAGCAATAAGATCTGGGATGCATTCAGTCAGGTTCAATTTCTTTCTGCAGTAACTGAAGAACCGTTTTGAATTACCGCAACGTGCAATTCTTTTCTCCTTGATTATTTGATGTCTAGCTACCGCTCGTTTGAATTTTCGACATAGCCTAGCATATTTGACATCCCTCAAAGAAGAGACAGTAGAATGTAACCGATCAATCTTAGATTTCAAGAGGACTAAACTCCTTGGATATTTTTCACGAGCAGTACTGTATTTGACCAGTGGCACGTATTTTCTTATAAGATCGTGAAATATATCAACATATTTAGAGTATAAGATGTCGACGTTAGTAGAGGAGTTGCATATTGCTAGCCAGTCTATTTGAGCAAGAGTAGAAATAATAGAAATGTAATCACCTTTGAAAAAGTTTCTGGTTTCTACAAATTTTTGGGCATTACTTTCTTTCGCATCAGAAATGGTAAAAAGAATACTGTTGTGGTCGGAAGTGCTGAAAGGTGGGAGGACGCGTACCGTTTCAACTATACTAGGCTGTGACACAAGTAGAAGATCTAAGATGTTTAGGCCGTGTGTAGGTCGGTTTACCAATTGCTTCAAGTCCCACGAGATAAGAAGGTCAAGAAATAAAGAGGACGAACGAGTTGAGATGTTCCCTTTATGGCCCATACTGGTCCAGTCAATGGTTGGAAAATTGAAATCGCCCATTAGAAGGATGTGACTACTCCACTCTTCGAAAGCATGGCCAAGGAAATCTGTGAACTCAGTAAAAGTGTTGGAGGCACACGAAGGGCTACGGTAGCAAAGCAAAAGTAGTATGTTACCACTATTTGCTTTAATTTCCAAAACTAGAAGCTGTATCTCGCTACAGAAGTCTCTTTCGTATACAAGTCGGTGGGGTATTCGCTTGTGAATAAGTGCCAACACTCCGCCCCCCATACGGTCACCTCTGCGATCACACCGGTATACTGAGTATCTAGAGTCATAACTGAGAATCGCGTCGTGAATTGTTTGAGGTTTGCACCAACTTTCTGTTATGAACAAACCACTGGGCATTTTTCGCAAGAGAAAGTTCATCTCAGGGAGTTTGTTGACAATGGATCTCGCGTTGAAAAGGAAGAATTCGTGTGTGATAGGTCGTATCTGTAGTCGGTCACGTGTGAAGGCGGTTGTGTTTTGCGTACTGGCGGCTCTTGTGCCCTAGCACAATTGTGAAGAGAAGGGGGCCGCCGGAGAAGATGGAGAGCGAGGCGCTGGCACAGATTCAGCAAGCGGAAGCGAGGCTTGGCTGTTGCGTCGTACTGACAATTCGCGAGGATTGCTCAGCTTGTGGATGGCCAAGTCTCTCACAACATATAAAAGCCTACCTTCTTGGTTGTTCATTATACCTGCTTTTTTGCGCAATGATCGATCGTACTCCAGTTCCTCTCTAGTATAATCTGCTCTGGCATAGGAGTGGACGTAACTTCTTGTAAGCGATTGCCTTCCCGTTCTCATATGCGCCAGCATCCTGTCTCGAAGTTCCTGAGAGCCTAGATAGATCTTTATTATACGAGGTCTAGAGCCGCTTGCTGTTTTTTTGAGCTTTGGATGCCGATGAAAAGTTATTCTGCCGTTATTAAATTCGTTTAAAAGAAGATCGTCGCCAGAGGTCTCCACCACCTCTTTAATAGCTTCTTTATCAAACGCACATGTGGCGGCATCGGTGGACTGCTCACCGATGCCTACCCATGTAATTCGGCACGCTTTGGCATCCACGAGCTTGGTGTCAGATTTAAATTTTACTAAAGTGCTATACAAGGCAGACCTCGGATCGGAATACCTTTGGGATTCTGAGGCGAATCTAGCCTCTATACATAGCGTCAAGCCTCTTAATAACTGAAAGTTGTGATTCCTGCATCTTGACGAAAAGTTCAAACATCTTATCAAACCGTTCAAAATATTCGTCCCATCGCTTCAACACCGGCATCAGCCATGAGGGCGCTTCTTCAGCAGTGTTCTTTTTTGGTGCCATGACGTCAGCGAATGAGAGTCGAGCCGAAGTGATAGAAGAGGTGGTCGTAGAACCAAGAATAGTACGCAGACGTAGAGCAGACAGTTCACCAGTCGGGATGACTGCACCAGGCGGGAATGACTGCACCAGGCGGGAATGACTGCACCAGGCGGGAATGACTGCACCAGGCGGGAATGACTGCACCAGGAGGGAATGCACCAGGAGGGAATGGCACCAGGAGGGAATGCACCAGGAGGGAATGCACCAGAAGGGAATGCACCAGTTTGTAAACTTTTTCGAGAGGATGAAACGTGATGTTATGCCGTCGTATTAGGTTGTCCGGAAAGTTTTTAGACTAATTACATGGTAAGATTCAAAGCAACGTATCTTTGCCAGCTGAAGTTACGAGCGGGTCGGATTTGGGAGATCTGTGTTTCATGTCCTGTATATGTAGCTGTCAGCAGCACATGCAACATATCGTCTACTGTTCCTTGTGGTGCCCCTGCATTGGACGACAAGAAGATGCTTTACCGACCAGCTCTCCTTCTACAGTAGTCGTGCCGCTCCGCCCGATCCGCGAACGAGGCCCATCGTTTTCTACAGGAGACAATGAGGGAGCAAGCTCCCTCTCGGGCGACGCGCTTCAATCGGTACCGCAAGTTCGGCAACGGTGACGCTCGAGGATTGCCGACGCACAGGTTGACCACATACAGAATAGACAGCTCGTACTCGCCACCTGCGGTGCTCGACCTGATACGTGTACGCGAACTTTCAGATCTTAAAAATACTCCTAAGTCAGTACACGATGCCCTTCGGTCCTCAGGCAAAGTCGCGAAGTTGCCTCGAGTCGAACCACAAGCTTTGACGTCTCAGGACAAACGGAATCGCCTTGATATCTGAACTTTTCTCCTCAACCGTCGCCGTACATTTGTTTGGATCAACTCGATCGTTACGACGGATAAAAAGCATTGCGTCTACGACTATTTGGCGCGTCGCAAACCCTGGGTGGACTTCGATGAGTTGCCCCAACCACAGCCATAACGTCTTGATCACGACAAAAATGAATTGCTTTCCTTCAGGTGGGACATCAATGACCCATTATTCCGGGAATTGCTTCCTAAATGTTCCATGGTAGACTAGAACATGTTCTGCGCTATGCTGGAGAAAGTAAACGAAATTTTAAGTAATTGCAATCCCAGAAGAGGAAAAATTCTTCTTCTCATGGATAACGCCAGGCCACACACAGCAAAGAATACGCAGAAGAGATTGGGGGAACTCGGGATTGAACTGGTACCCCATCCGCCGATCTTGCACCCAGTAACTACCGCGTTTTCCGGTCGCTGCAGCCTTTCTTAGCTGGAAAAAAGTTTGCAAGTCGGGAGGAAGTCAAGAGTGGTGTCGACAACCTCTTGCCGTCCAAGTCTCTGGAGTTCTTCGCTCGTGGTATTCGCTCTCTCCCTAGATCATAATGGTGAATATCTTGTTGAATGGTACTGGTTGTAAATAAAGTTATTAACTATACAATGTTTTCCGACATTATTCTAAAAACTCTCCGGATAACTTTATATAATGTTTTGTCAATTATGGGCTGCTCTACGATAATTTCATAGAATTGAGAAGAAACCTGTCGACAGCATCGACGACAGAAGGGATCAAAGGTCCTGTAGGTCTTCACGGGTGAAGCACGCGCTTCATCGAAACAAAAGAGTTTAGAGCAAAGTTTCTACAAACACATCGAATTACATAGAACAATAGTATTTGCGAGCTTGTCGTTAAAGGATAAAGGATAAAGGACGGCGTTAATCAATCCCTTCTGGGATGCGCCAGCGCATTCTACTTCTACGGGATGTCGTGGAGGCGACATGAATGCGTATTTGGCCATACAATGACTTGCGGTGGCCAGCCGATGAACAAGCCAGCGCTCTATCCTTCCCAGACAAGTCTGGTACCAATTCACCGACCCCGGAGGGATGGAAGGCTTGGTTGGCCTGGGCGGGAAATCCGAACCAGGAACCTGGTATCGGGTGCACGCGACAGTCGCGCCTCCTCCGACTGCGCTACACGCGCCCTAGCTTGTCGTTAGATAAGCATTAACCCTTGTCAGCGCAAAGGCACAATATATATTCGAATAGGCAATGGTAGGCAAGTGGAGGTAGTTGAGACGGCACCCAACAGCATTGTAAAAAACATTTCAGAAAACCAAAGCCTTCGTCTGTTTCGTTTGTCAACACTACCGGCTATGCAATACTGTCACAAAGAATGGTGAGCTTGTTTCCCTCACGTGCAAAGCGGCGGAAGTCGTTGAGTACTACACGAGTAATTCTCTTTCAGGCCTCTTCACTTACGGGTTCACTACGAGTGTCTTTCAAGTTTCAAACTCTCATCGGAAATGCCTTATTGTTTGCCTCATACTCTGCCGAGAAGAACGCCTCGCTCATAATAGAAATAGTGAATGCTAGGTGAGTCATTCTTGTTGCCACTGCAAGCGTATGCTTCTGTATTGGTGGGAAACGTCAAGCTAGGCTGGCCGAAAGCTGCAGGGTTCGTTGACCTCTTGGCTCACTCTTGGTTCATGTCGATTTTCATCAGAAGGCGGAAATCTCTGAATGAAAGTCCATCGGCGTTCATTCATACCCATTTGCAAAGGGACAAATCTGCCACTGCCGTTCTGGGCATTCTCGCTGTGAAATAAACGGTTCTCTTAAAAATTTACTGCTGAAAAGGTGGCCGTAACCGCTGTCCCACATTTGTCTCCAACGTGGTACATAGCGCGTAGCTTGTTAGGAGAACTTGGGTTGGCGCGTGATGCACGCCCTTTGAATATTTTCGCTTTTCGCTGAAAACGAGCAGTTTAGGACAGAAGAGAAGTCGGAAGAGTACAGTATTTTCTTTCATTTTTAGGATACGATTTTCATACAGGATAGCGCATACTGAGATGCTTATCGAGTCTCCTATGCTGCCCAGCCGTCAGCACCTGAGCGACATGAGATGGCACACACTACTGTTCTACCAGGTCAGATTGCTCACAGATGGCGAGTATTCTCCCCAGTTCAAAAGAAAAACGCTTTAAGGAAGAGCGAAGTGGTCTGCAGATGCTGTTGGTGGATAACACTACGGCGATCTCCGACAACGAGCTGCTCCCGGAGCTGGGGAGCATCATCTATATCGGTAAGGACATTGTCGGTTGCTTTCGCGTAGATGTGGAACAGTTAATACCTCTCTACGTACTACAGCCAAGGAAGCGCTGTATTAGATGAGGTTTAATGATCTCTGAGAAGAGTTTGACGGAAGACCTGGCTCCGTTCATCCGAAATAATGCAGACGTTGAGAATCGCTGACAGCGAAAGCGTCTTTGAGATCGGCAGCGGCGTTTGAGAGCTGCTTGTCCAAGCATTTTTCCAGGAGGTGCACCTATCTCGGCGGTGTTCGCCAGGAGCGGATTTCGGGGTTGTCTGGCTTCGCTTCGGATAAACGACCATCCAGTCGACATCATCGACGATTGCGATGTCAAGAAGGACGTTGTCCGCGGTTGCTCGGGTTCGTCGTCGTACTCTTTGCCAGCGAGGAAAGTCTTAGAACCTCTAAATTTTCATTCAGGGCCCCTCGCACGATGCTCGCCTGGAGCATGCTCGAACCGGGGTCGATGTATTCAGCAGTGGAACTCGATCCGATGTGACTGCACGTTGACGGCGCATGCTGGGGACAGATGTCAAGATGGTAAGTGTTTACAGCAGATACTCCGCTCTAAAGCAACATGTTCAGTTGACGGATGCGCCGGCTTTCACGTTTCGTCCGAGTCCATCCAAGATTGTACTCCCTCCCACAATTTCAATTTCACGTCTCCCGAATTCGAGCGCTCGGTCTGCGACATCAGGGACACTTCTTGATCCGCACGTTCGCTGCACGACGTCGGTGACACGTCTTCTGGATCCGGACCACCGCTACATGCCTTAGGTCACACGTCTCCCGAATCCGAGCGCTCGTTAAACGACATCAGGGACACTTCTTGATCCGCACGTTCGCTGCACGACATCGGTGAAATCTTGTCAGGCCGACTAAATCTGCCATGCCGTCACGGTCGGGGAAACTACACCGTATCTAGACAGGGTTGTGCAGGCCTCTCCATCAGCTGCATAGTACAAGTCATTGGGTGAACCAAATTCGCGTTTAATACCTTCATAGCCCTCTGTAAAAAAGCAAAGTATGTGGGCCATCCCAGAAGACACGATTAACTCCGACATTTACCCCGATTTCTTTCTGAGAAACACAGATCGGGTTGTCGTTGAGAGAATCAACTCTACTACTACTCCCTCTACAGAAAGGTATCGGAGTAGAGGACTTTTATTCGCAAAGTTCTACGCGTACATGCTTCCAGTTCTCGAAACATTTTAACAGCTCCGTTTTAGAGGTATCACCTGTATCACCTGTCGTCCCGTCGATCATCGAGCTGCTCGAGCGAGGGTCAGCAGCGTCTTCATTCTTCCCTGTCGCGTGCCAGAGTGCTCCAAAGGATCCTCCCCACTGATAGAGACACAAAGAGCGTCAGATCGTTCGTTCAGGGCTTTCACGAGGAAGTCCGACCAACGCGTGTGTAGGCGTCCTAGTGTCTCTTGACATTTCGCGGAATCCAGTCGGCGACGGCTCTCGTCCAGCAGGTGTATGCGCGTATTACCTGGTTAGCCCTCCTAATGTTCAACAATTTGACGCATGCGACAGCGTCTCTGATCTTCGAACGTCGGCGAAGCTCGGAACTCCGGAGGCCTCCTCTCACTTGCGTGAGTCGTGTCATTCCGAGCATCGTCCTCTGGATTCCACGCCGCGCGACGCTGATCGCGTGTTCATCCTACCTTCGTATAGCCCAGGTCTCTGAGGCGTATGTTAGGGCAGGAATGACGGTAAAGTCAAATAGGTGGGCACGGTCCTTCGTCTCCACAGTTCATCAACGCTCCTAAAAGCTCTTCAAGCCGCTCGCTTCCTCCTGCTCAGCTCTGGTGCTGGTCGTTGACCATGTTGACTTCGCGACCCAGATACACGTAGCTGGAGCATTCGGAGATGTTCGTTCCGTTGAGCGAGAATGGGGCTTCAGAAACTTGTCCGTTCCTCATGAACATCGTCTTCGTTTTAGAGGTACTATTGCAAATCAGAGCGAAATGCCTTTCACAGTGCTGTAGATTACGCAACTTCCTCGACAGGACCTGCAGAAGAGTTTTTTTCCAGAGGAGTGAATTTAATTTGCTACATATCCAAACTACGTCGTGAAAGACTAACAGCTTTTTTTAAAGTTATTGCGTTAACATCGAACGTGATCGGGTCGAAAGCTTTCGTTGCGATGCGCAAATTTAGAGGGTTCTGCAACAACTCATAATGTCGACTTATCATAAGAGAAGCAAAATTGAAAAGTGTTCAAATGGTTTTCCAGGAGTGTAATCCTCCTCCTTTAATTTCGAAAATCGCATATGACTGCTAACCATTTCAGCCGCCACAACGGCCTCGTTCTCGGCTCCATCGACGATATTCTTCGAGTACCCGCTGAGCGACCGTCCGTCCACCTCGAGGGACTACATGCTGTTCGCGTTCCGTACAAATCGACCGTCGGGAGTGCTGCTGTCGGTCGATTGCGCTGTGGATCAGGACTACTTCACAGTTTTCTTGGTGAGTTCTTTAGTTTCCACGTCAGTGCAGAAGTAAGACTAAGCACCATCTTCAGGATGAGGGATTCCTACAAGTGAAATACAACCTCGGAAGTAGGGAACATCACCTTGGCCACTTCATTCACAAAGTCGACGACGACAAGAAACACACGATACGGTGAGTGCTTGAACTGGAGTCCGACATTTGCTGATGCTGCTTTTTCAGGATCCACCGTAGCGAAGCGAACGTTACCTTGCAGGTCGACGACCGGCCGGCGATTCGTTACCGACCTAAAGGTATTCACCTTTTTCTTATCTATTCCTTTGCAAACGGTGGTTCAGGAACCCACTTTAACGTTAGGAAGCATCTACTTACGCGGTTGGAAAATGAGCGATAAAAAATCGGTTGCTGCACGGGAAATCCAACAGACATGTGTTTGCTGTGTAGCTGATAACGGTGCTCCTTAAATCGACGCTGCTCTTCAAAGCGCGACAGTTTAGTTGCATGCTTTCTTCCAGATAACATGCAAACGCATGCGCACTTTTCTTTGTTAAACACAGCGAAGAAACATTATTATGGACAAGGCTTTCAACTATGTGAGCTACCAGTGAAACGACTGACACAGAGAGAACGGCTGAGATCGAACGAAGAAAGGGTTAACTATGGCAGTTAAGAAATCTCAATTTCATCTATTTATTATTCTTTGGCGCCAGATACCCTTATAATTGTTGGTGACGTTTAGACACATAGTTTCTAAGTGATACCGCCAGAATCTCTGTAAGTGAAGTAGTGAGACAATGGAGATGCAATCCTGTTCAGCCTTCGACCCAGTGTTTTCTTACTGCAAACAGTTTGATCATATAAAGGATAGGCTGTTGTCGTCTTTTTATATAATATTATGTGTAGTGGGATGAGGCGAAAGACGTCGGCAGTAAATTGTCAGCTTCTACGCACCTAAGTTCCTCGGATGATGCCCGATGCGCATTTCTCTTCACCAAATCCTAAACACATTTTGAGTCCTTAACACTGAACACTTTCGAAAAGGTTTTCTCTCCTCTTTGTCGTTGTTTATTGCAATACAGTCTGTTTATTTGTAGGCTCGGACGAACTGGTCACGCTGAACATGCAGTGGAGGGTTTCGCTTGGAGCCGCACTCAACTCGAGGCACCTCGACTTGACTCCCAGACGGTGGGGTTGCCGTGAAAGGATAGCGTTATAATCTCCTTTAAAATACAAGGGTCTTTTCATTTTCTTCAAAGGACGTAGCTTTGAGGATGAGAAGCTCAGCCGATGCCTTCGTAATAACTGGCTTGGTATAAAGGGCCGGCGAAGAAGGAACACTCCCGAGCTGCTTCTTGGAAGACTTTTCTTTGTTTTAGCCAGTCATTAGCATTAATTAATCAAAAATTCGACAGTTTAGTTATCGCTGAATACACTTCTTTGTTCTAGTGTTTGGGATGAATTTCGAACTGTGAAAATTTCTGAAATGCGCTCAAGTTTTCTTGCAGTGGTTAAAGCTTCCTAGATAAGAGACAGTTCGCGCTGAAGTAACCCTCATTTGCATTCTTCCCTAGGATGTGATATGCGTTTTTGAAGAGTTATCGAAACCCTTTCAGCTTTCTGCCGCAGTCTTGCACCTGATCTGTACAATGCGCTCTACTAAATCAGTTGCTGCCAGCGGATTTTGTGTTAATTTAAACAAAAGCCGCTTTCAGTAACTTCTCCTATCATGCTTCCTATAATACTCTATATTACCACCGATGTTTCACGAAGTCTGTCTTTTTCAAGACATTAGTGAAGTTCGAAATGCCCACTGCTAGCAGGAGAAACACGCTCGGGTCAAAGTAACCAGACCAGTGGGATGTGTTAATGTATTAGGTTGGCAACTATGATAAACAAGTGCTCCGACACGCCTAAGGGCGTGTCTCCCACGCGCGACTTTGCAGCATCACTTACCTACGGAAAGTAGTTTTGTCAAACCTAAAATTCAAACAACCTTAAAAAATGACATCCAGGACCTGGTGCGTACTTTATCGGCATCAAGCCGTTCACCATTTCGGTACCTTCCTTGTGCTATGTGCAGTTCTCTTGCTCTTTCTACTGCTTGAAACCAGTTAGCCTGTGCTACTCGAGGCTGCTTTTGTTGTCCTGGCCGATTTAGTGGGAACTTTTTCAGTCCGAAATGAAAGGACACAGAGTCACTATTCGCGAACGCCTTCTTCATGAGTTCCAGTTCGGCCGCTCTGCAGCTGAAGCCCGTCAAAACATATGTGCTGCTGTAGTAGATGAGATTTCCCAACGATCGACAGTGTTCAAATAGTTCAAGAGGTTCCGTGAGGGCAACGTTGAATTTGAAGGTAAGCCACGCACCGGGCGACCAATTGTCCTTGATCGTCGAGCTGTAATTAACGCAATCTAGGGAAATCCGAGCTTGACAACGTGTATGTTGGCACTCGACTTTAGGTGCTCGCATACCATTACTGAGAAGATTCTGCACAGCGTTGGCTTTCCTGTAAAGCGCGTGCTATCGCAGAGGGAGAAGTGTGTGGAAGTCACGAAAGTATTGTTTAATAGTAACGAGCAGGAACCATTTCTCCACCGACTGGTGACATGTGATGAAAAGTGGATTCCACTGGATAATCGTCAGCGTTCCAACCAGTGTCTTGTCGCAAAACAGAAGCCGCTACTAACGCCTAAGCCTGACCACCACCAGAAGAAGGTGACGCTCTCCGTTTGGTTGCATCGGGAAGGTGTTCTCTTTTGGGAACTCATCGAGAGCGGTTCCAGCCTCATCGAGACTCATACCGACTGTTCTCAACTTGAGCGCATACAGGCTGAACTTGCCAGAGTTGTTTCCGAGAGCTCTTCAGGAGTGGCATTATCCTGCAGTAGGACAACGCAAGACCACACGTCGCGAACCGGACTCTTTAAAAAGTCGAAGACTTTGGCTGGGAACGTCTAACTCGCCAACCTGATAAATGGGAACGGTTCTGCGTTCCAACGGATCTTACACTTCGTTTAAAGATTGTTATTAGTTATCGTTAATGAAGACTTTTGTTGAAGATGCTTGGGAGCCCACGAATTTAGTTGCCAACCTATTACAATAGTATTACAGTCACTGCACGGTCACTGAGTTGCTGGTATGACATTCTTATACCGTATGACGTGGCTGTCTTTCAGAACTCGTCGGCGGAAATCAGTAAAGATTGTCGATCCATTCGATGGCGAGATGTCTGGGGTGAACTACAACGGAATTATGATCCTCGATCTGCACGCTCAAGGTAATTCTTGCAAAATTCGAGGCCAGTTAACCTCTACGGCTCCAGTAAAAAATATTGGAGGGCCTCTATTCGCCAGTAAGGTATCAGAAGCAGAACCGTCTTTGAGGCTCTCGCGCCTTGCAGTATCGCAGTGAGTCGTAGAATCTACGTCTTTGAGATTCCTCTCCGCAGTGAAGAATATTAAAGGGGCAATACATCATCATTTTTACTGCATGCTGGCGTTATTTGAATTCACCTTACTCTCCGCTGGCTTTGTCCTTTCATTCATCTACTTCTGGAGGAGTGTTTCTTTATCTCGCGGTCTTCTTCTTCTTCTTTTAGCTGAAAAGTCATTTGCAGACTTACAACTGCCTCTTCAAGAACGTGATTCGAATGCAGCACTGCCATAAACCTTTATCCTTGCTGCGTATCGCTCCTACCCTCGTTCTCATACTTTCCGTTTCTCGGTAGTTTAGTCCAGAAACGTGCACTAAACTCGTTTACCCTCTTAATGATGTCTGCTTCGCATTCCTAACCGAGAGTAAGGAGGGACCGTTTTGCAGAGCTCCATGTCTTACCTTCCTTCCTGCAGCTGGAACGAGGATAAGAGCCGTAAAAGGCGGTCTTACGCTTAGTCAAGCCATTCTTTTGCTTCTACGGGAAATTAAGAAGGCGATGAGTATTTGGCTTGCCCTGTAAAAAAGTCACTGTTTTGTCTTGGCCAAGCGCATTTCGAGCCACCTCATCGACCTTCTGGAAACGAAAGGCTTGATTGGCCTGCGAATGAACCGAACTCAAGGTCGATTCGGACTGTAACTGAGAACTGCTGACTCCGCCGCACCGTTGAGATGGATTACAATTTTCCTCTCTTTGAACACTGTTTAGACATCGCTCAGCACTTCTGATAGCTGCTGTACCTCCGCCGAAGGTGGCTGTTTGCTCGCAGGTCTCCTCTTTTCAGAGAAACCCCTTCACGCACAATTATCGTCGAATATTAGCAAACGAAATCAGCTGCAAGTCTCGTCGTCAGTTCACACCAAATCATAGGTCTCGCCCCGTAATTGCACCCTCTAACGGGGGCCATTAGCTGCCCTAAGTGCCATTCCGCCCAACAGCTCTCGACAAGCCTATCGTCCCAGCGCTCCTAAATGCAGACATTACATCCTCAGCGCTTAGTCGCCACCAACATTTCCTTATAGGTCGCACACATGCTCACATCGGGGTTTCCTCAATTTTTCTCCTGACTTTGATGGTGCGGCTTCACTTTTTCAAACTATTTCTGGCACCTCAAGAATACGCCAGGAATATGTGACAACGCGACGGAGCAGTGTTGCAGACTGCCTGCCTTTCGACATTGAACTGCGGTCACTGATTCTCATCCTGTGGATACAGATTACTAATTTTCAGCCCGCCGTAGCGCCTACAGTGAATAAATAAAATAAATACTAACGGCTTTCGGGCATGAGTTTTGTACCTGATGTAATTTGAATTTTATTCATCTGGAAATATGCTCTGGAGAACCGTCTAGACCTGGATCTCACTTAAACGGGAGTTTCGAAGCAACTTATATAGCAGTACATAAATGTAGAGGTCAATGCGCAACATTCTCGCATGAAAAGCGGGATGAGGGATGTGCCCCCCGGTGCAATGGTGTGGTGCCAATGAAAGATCTCCTCCGATATCGGTTGCTATTAGAGAAGGGGTTTCAACATTAATAATTGCCTCCTCTTCTTGCTAATTTTCAACATCTGTAAAAGAAAAGAACGGAGTTAATCAATCTTTTCCATACTTCAAGTGTCGCAGAGGTAATCTGAATGCGTATCTGGCCTATAGAATGACATAGTGGTCAGTCGGTGGACAAGTCAGTGTTTTCTTCTTCAAAGACGAGTCTGACACCAATCCGCCCACCACGAAGAGATGATGTACTTGGTTGGCCTGTTCTCCTGCGACAGCGCACTACCACGCACTTTTTAACAATTATGTACTGAGACATTTTACGTAACCGGCTTCAGAAGGGGTTAGGGACGAAACCTCATGGTAACCTCAACGGCACTCAGCCCTCTGGAAAAACCGTCGCAAGAACTGTCGAAAGTGTAACTGTCAATAATGACGTTTCGCGGGACGCACGTGCTAAAGGCGCTTCGCAAATCGGAACATTTTGAAGACACAACTTCAAAGGTGGTTTAGGTCTAGGTCCTCAAGTCGGGAAGAGCGCAAAACGTGTCGATGCTTCAGAGCTTCTGGCTCTGAAGCATCGACACGTTTCAGAGTTTCTGATCGACGAAAGCTCATCCGACATAATGCTCGTAAGGGGGCTTTGGTGAGCAGCAAAAGATTCGCAAACCTCGACATGATGCTACACTGTACAGAAATGCGTAGTCTTCGGAGGTGATGGTTGTTGCTGTCAGGGAGTCAATCTTCCACAATGGAAACTAACTGTTGTCTACACCTTCGATCAGTTCACACAGCTGTCCCCAAAACAATCAATACTTTTATTTTTATTTTTTAAATTCGAAGAGACTGAGAGTTTCCAAGTAGCTTAGTAGAGGCAGTGTAAGAGGCTATTGCAGTTGAGCAGAATTCGTGGTAGCTTGTGCTGCCGCGCATGATGCAGCGGTGCCGCAGCGGCCGTACCCTTCTTTCCTAGCGATATTTCCATCGCGTCCCCTCTTCAGAACAAGTACAACGTCAAGCATCGTTCCTATCCATCGCTACTCTCCTTCTCCTATTTTATGATTCGACTTGCGCTTCCGGGCGAGGGTTATTGACGAAGTAATTAAACCATTCTCCTGATTGGGTGGGGTAAATATTTGCACATCGCAAGGAGTCGAGGTGCGCGACGAGGAATGAATTGTTTTAGAGCACGTTCGGGCTGCTATTTAAGGCAATCCCCTGACATTGAAATGATCAGCTGTTTAAGATTCCGTGCCAGCTCATTATGAGATCATACCGGCGTCTTGCAAATCACTGGCCAGTACATACTTATGCTGCCACGCTAGAATTTTGAGAACATTTGCATTCTAAAGGTTTCTCCTCTTTAGTTCGTTTACTATTCAGGCTATTAGTTTAATCCGTAAGCAACCTCGGACTTCTTCAAACGGCCGTCATACTGGCTAAATTTTACATGACTTCATAGGTGAACGATGCGGAGTAGTGCGCTTCGAATCAGCGCAGCTCCGACGCTTCTAAACTACACATTTCGACAGCATGATCTGAAAAAAGCCTGACTGAAACGAACTTCCGTAAGAAGACCCGCTTCTTGGTAAAATACTCAGACCCAAAGCGCTCGTATGCAAAAATTTAGGTGATGAAGCGGCATTATCTGGAGATATGATACGCGAATAGCGGGAGCTCCTTTTCTTCGCCAGATTGAACCAATATTGCGCTGGTTAGTTGTAAGAGGACTGCCCTTGTGGCTTGCGGCCTGGACCTTGTTAGAGAAGAAGTGCACTGTCGACTTGGAGATATCTTCCTTCCTCTTCACGAAAAAGCATGCGCTCACTTTCTGCCCTCATTGCAGTGCTGCAGTTTTGCTTTTTCTCGACTATGACCCTCGCACATCGCAGGGTCGACAGATCACATTTGGAATCCAGCGAGGTGCCAATCCTGGCGGATGCACTTGTGTTGAGACGCCTCCTATACGCGTGGGTTTGGTTCACCCCTGCAACCAAGCGGTGCGGGGGCAGCTTCGTTTTTGCCTCGTTTCCCGGTATACCGCTGCGAGTCCAAGCCGTTGCTATCCCCCGCATGCTCGCTTGCCGTCGTTGGATGAAAAATGATCGAATGGCTGAATTGTCCGCATTTCATGTGGAATTACACGGACGACTGATGGGATTACCAGTGACGATGGGGCCATCCTTCAAAGCGCGACAGCTCAATGTCCTTGGCGAGAAGCAACTGAGGCTTGCAAGCCTCCTGGGTTCTGCCTGCTGAAATGCGCTTTAGCTTCAACACTTTAGACGGCATTTCAAAAGGCTAGTAGCGGACGCCTACGTAACTGGCGCTCTTCGCTCCAGTGTTTCTTGACCTTTAGTGAGCAGTTCTCGAATGTGTATTTGAACAACTTAACTTCAAACTCGAATGTAGATTCGAACAACTGAACAACTTCGATTTGAAAAGCAGATCCTCTAAAAAGCCGTTAGAGGATTAAGCAGTTCGCGCTATGAATATGGTTAAGCGCGGAAGTCATTTCTCGACCATTTCTCCTTTTTGTCCCGCTGATTTTTGGTCGAGGGCATTGTCTCCAATCATCCTTGCCGCGTGCCAGAGTAGTCCAGTGGATCTGCTCATCGTGATCACGAAGGCGTCATGCTTTTCTTGCCAAGCATTGATGAAGAAATATTTGTTAAGAAAACAAGCTCTTTGTGTAATAGATGACAAGATTGCGATCTGCGGCTTCATTGAAAAGTGAAAACCAACGGAAAGTTTTGTAAGATTTAGACCTGTCTGCAGATTCACTACCACTGAAAATGCGAATTAGGACATCCAGACCCTGAATATGTGGATGATTAAAGAAGCTAAGCGTCTCTAAACAAAATACTCTTTGAAAGTAAATTCTGCAAAAACATCTAGGGAGTTCTGCACTTAGCGGAAGTTTAAGGCGCTGTGTAGGAATGGAATTAGAAACCAAAAAATAGAGTTAAAAAGAAAGTTAAAACATAAAGGTGACTCACTACGATAGAACCTAGAACATAGTGAGCAATGTTTGGCCCTGGAAATGAGGAATCACTTCTTTTACATGCGGACAAAAGCCGTTATAACGAGGTCCAAGTATATACTCTGCTCGGTTTAAGGAGCTGCTTCCGCGCCGTGGATAATCCTGAGTATTAAGATCGCTCTATGATTGTTTACGAGACCTCATCCATCGTTGGGGCAGTCGACAATGTTTTCTGTTGCGCCCAGCACTGGAAAAGTGTGTACCGTTTCAACAAAAGGGAACTGCAGAGCGGAGAACTGGTTGGTGCTGCGGAACCTGCTAGTAAGCAAGCGCTTGAAAAAGATGAGCTTGATCGAAATTTCGATCTGCCTACTGAAGAGCAACGTCTCAGCAAACTACCTCCCTTTCTATTGCCAAAGACCCGCGGGATGCAGTTGGCAGGAGGACTGGTTTCTCTCGGCAGTAGGGTTCTTCGTCTCGCTACCACGTGAAGCATGCACTAGATATCTCTGGGAAGAACAAAGCACTGATCTCTCCATCAGCTGGCCACTGCAAGTCCTAGTCACACAGGTCATGTACGCATCCCAAATGCATCCAGGATATCCCGCAGGGGGAGAATGCGTGGCGCACCTCAAAGAATCGCATGACGCTTTAATCTTCTTGCTTATCCTGCACACTATTCTAGTAACGCGACAATGTTTTACTGTTGTTTAAACTCGAGAGCTGCGTTGGAACGCCCCACCACTCCAACCGACACCCACGTGTTTTACTTTGCAGCTCCGTTTGAGAGAAAAAACACCCTGTTTTGCACTGCAAGGACCAAGCCGAGCGGTTCGCACACTTACCATTAGCTTCGGGAAGCGGCCAGTGAAAAGAATGGAGAACTGGAGCCTTCCGTCGGCATCCCACGGGCGCACGCAGTCTAATCACGCGAGTGGGAGACCACGTCATCTTCCGCCGGCCATCCATCTGTCCGGGTTTTCAGAAGCGTTCGAATCGGCAGCGTTGCCGTCACCCGGTTGAGCCCTTTGTGGCCCGTGCGCGTTCGCCTCTAATCCACCAGTGGAGGACGGGTTTCCTCTGTCCGCGCGAGCAGCCGGCAGGTCTCCCTGCTCGTGTGGCGCTCTGCCGAGAGTAATTCGCCATGCTCGACCCCCGCGGCTCTCCTCCTCCCTCTCAGGAATGAGCCCAATCAAGCGGATGTTAGCCCTTTCGCAAACCAATACCCTCTGGCACACGAGTTGTCCGAGCGTTGTTCCGCAGATAATAGAATCGCCCCTCACTCAGCGAGTGCTTCAAATCGCTTCATCACTGCAGTTGATTCGCGCAGTTGCTTCGGCTTTCCTCGTCAAGGTTTCTTCAAGCGATTCGTGTAGTCATTTCCTGAAGCACACCCTTATATGAAGCGCGTTCTTACTTCTAAAGGGGTGCGTCGCGGGTTCCACTGTTTGGATCTAACGAGGTGTATGAACTCATGAGTTGTTTTTGCGATGAGTTGTGGGTTTTCTTCGATCCGCGCTACCAGTAGGGCGGTCCTCCTTGTATATCCGCCTCTTTTCGTATTCCAATTCTTTATTCCTTCCCTTCCAGACCGGTCCAGTTTAAATCAAAAACCTCATTTTAATCCCTAAAGCGTTCTACGATTTTTGATTGAAGCAATGAATCTGTTCATTTTTCAAAACGTTTACCACATTTGGTTTCAGATATGTCAATCTTCCTTTGAAAACAAGTGGGAACAGTTTTTGAAAATCCACGATTGATGTTCTGATGCGCAGTGCATTTCAACATGACAGGCAGCTGGCGTTCTTATAAAAAAGTTGTGAAGGCTAAGCTAATACGGATAGCGATTACTTCCGCAATTGTGTCGCACAACGTTGGTCTCTGTTTCGGTAAATATTTTCGACAGCTATCTACAACTAGCGGTACTACAGCCAAACAATATTTCTCCTGAAAAAGTTTGTTAACGGGCGCCATCCGGATTCCTCAATAGCCGTCGGAATGCTCTCCTGCTTGTGCTCTCTTTCTCCGAAAACTCCGACTGTCGCCTCGAAAGGGGCTTCAGTGCCTCGTCGCTTGCACGCCTGCTCATCTGGCACGCGCAAAAACTTCCGTGCATCGAGCTCGTTTCGTGGCCGCCCGAATTTCCTCTCAAATTTCATCCTTGTCGGTGTCGTCCCTTTCTAGTCAAGTCCTTTCATTGCAGTAGCTTTTACTCGCTCTCCTCTCCCCTTCGCCCAGTGTGAGCGCGAACTCCTTCCCTTCTGTTCTTCCGTGTCGTCCTCATCTGCTTCTTCGCCACTCCTCGGCCACTGCTCTTCAGCCCGAGTTCGGGCTATTTTCTCCTCTGCCTCCTCAGCACGTAATCCAGTTCCATCTATGAATCTTCCATGCCCCGTATTCAATTAGCCCTCGCGAGCCTCTACGCTTCTCACAGCAAGTGACATCGTCCTGCTCCTCGCCGAATACTTCATTACTCCTAGATGTTCCGGGGTTTTGAGCATAACGTAAAATGGTTGTGAGTCTAGGAGTGGAGGGCGATCGTTGGCCGAACCGACGCATTTTGGCTGTAACCATGGCGTCTACTCCGCTACAATACCGCCCGCGTCGCGCGGTCAAAAAGACGGTTTGCGACGGAAAAATCCGTCGCAAACCGTCTTTTTGACCGCGCGACGCGGGCGGTATTGTAGTTTTAAATTGATATCCTTATTTTTTGAAGGATATGGAGGGTAAGGCAGTCTCAAGCGAATTAGCATGGCACAATGAATCGCTCATGAGTTTTATCGCAAACATGTCAACGAGACCATTTTGAGTTGAAGAATTGGTACGAAAGGAATGTATGGAGGACAAAAAATCGACTTATCCACTTTTCTATTCGCCACCGCAAGTCGCTAGGCCAAATTCGCATCCAAACTGCCTCCATGACGTCCCGGAAGGTTTAGGAGGGATTGACCAACTACCACATTTATCGGTTTTTCGAGAAATTCTTATAGAATGGCAGACTTTATCAGTCTCGAGGGATAGCTCTGCTTCGCTGGGTAAACTATGAAAGATAGAGAGGGCGGCATTAGTCAATCACTGCTTAGGATGCGTATCCTACTTCTACAGAATGTCATGGGGTCCACAGTGACTGATGGTGGCCAACCAGTCGACCAAGATCAGTGTTTCGTCATTCCCAGACGGTCCGCTACCAATCCACCGCCCGAAAGGATGAAAGGCTTCTTGGCTGAAGTGGGCGCGGGCGGAACCAACAGTCTTGGTTTAACTGACTGCGACAGATGGCAGCTCCTCCGACTGTGCTGCTGCGCGCATTTCCGCTTCATACTAAAATTAAATAACAGTACAGTAATAACAGACCACTTGGAGACACACCTCAAAAGCAGCTGCTCAATCGACAGGCGAATTTGTGGCGCACTTTTCGGCTTGAGACGAAATTTCAGAAACTGACATCCACTGTTCTCATGGTCAGTTGTTTCCGCAGTGTGGCACCCGTCACACGTCTCTATCCCAGGTTGAGGCAAACATTTCCCAGCTTCAGGTCTGTTTTAAAAACCAGACGCACGCTTAGGGTTGGTCTCTTGTAGAAGGCCAGGGAAGTCCACTGCCTCCAGCCGCACAACTTCGACGCAATCTAGTAAGACCTATTATCGAGTGCTGCACTACAGTTTTTTCCCCTTACAGACGCAAATATATAGCTACTCTTGAAAAAGTGTAGAATAACTTTACAAGGAAAATCATGATAAGGATGGGTGGTTTCTTGTATTCACGAATCCCTCGAGCCAAATTTCGGAGCATATACTTAGGTCTTCTCACATTAGAGGTTAGACGGCTAATTGCAGACGTGTGTATGGTCCATAAACTCCTCCAGAAAAAGGTTGGTATGAATGCAGCACTGTTTTTTGACCTACTGCCGTCTCGTACGAGAGGAGGTGGAACTAAAATATCATTCTCCAGACCTAAGACGTCAAGTAGGCGACATTCATTTACCGTTAGAGCTGGGCTGGCGTACTTAAACCTTAGTAAAAACGTTGAACTTCCACAGTCACTCCCCTCTCTCAAGCACCTCGTTCTCAAAACACTGTCAGAGCAAGAGAAGTACAGTCCTTTATGAGTGATGATAGGATTTCCAGTGTTCTGTTCACACTAATGTTGTGTTCTTGATAATGTTATGACACTGAGAGTTTGTTTGTTGACGATGTATTCGTGTTGACTTTTTCATGCTCCTGTCTTAAATAGTTGTAATAAATATCAATATCAATATCAACCCTTTCAGTAGGCTGTGCAAAGTTTCAGAACAGCGAGGCGATTGTTGTCGTTGGCAAACGCACGCTTCCATTTGTTCGAGGAGTTATCGAGGCTCACCAAGTCTCCTGTAGTATTTGCACAAAAAGAGAAACACTAAGGCTCCACTGCCGGTCGCATGAACAACAATTGGGTCCTGCCTAACCCTTGAATCGCCTTCCCACCTGCTATCGAATTATGCCGTATAAATTGACCCCGTAGTATATAGGTGTCGTTTCATGCCCTTTCCAGCTTATGAAGAAGGCCTTACTGCTTTTTCTGTATTCGGAAGCTGCTATAGTTCAAGGTGGGTGTAGAGACCGGGTGCAGCCTGACGTGACCCTGTGTATTGACGCGGGATAACAGAAATTCGGAACGGTTTGAGCATCTCACGAAGTCGTCTGCTAGAACAGTACGGGTTCAGGTTCGCCCATCCGAATTGAACTGAAATCTCGACACTGGAACACGCGGAATCCAGCATTATATAGTCTACCACTAACGAAGCAACGCTCTTTGAACACAGAACACTGTAGTCACGCTCCTGATGCCTTGCTCTCGCACCATCGTCTACTACCTTCCGCAATGGGATCGTGCCTGACTAGCAGTTCATTTTCACGTGAACGAAATCACCTGACTCTCTCGGAGGCCTTCTTACCCGCTGAAGCGTCTTCGTCCGCCTTTTAATAAAAACCGCTTGAAAACCAGCTTCCGGAGAGGTTCTGAATTATTCACAGAGCGCTCCTTGTCGCCCTCGCGCACTCTCAGCCAAATGGCACGCAGCGTTTTTCGCCTTGAAATGCGATCGCGCTGAGTGGTCATAGATGGGGATGTAGGGGGTTCCTCAAAAGTGATTGCTTTCCAACTTGTTTACACAGCTTTCATTTATAAAGGAGGGCTTCAGGTTATCCCAACAGTGGAGTACAGCGGCAGTAAGGCAGTGCAATCCAACGCAGTCCTGCTGCATGTGCCGCTGATGATTTCTTGCCTACAAGACCTGCTTCTTTCCTCTGAACATCGAGCTGTTCCCATCCTTTCCAACTGCCAGTTCTTCTGGCCATGACAACTAATTGGCTTCCGCGAGGATGTGTTTCCCGACCTAGCCTTGGGTCAGGTAGTGGTGGTGGCGCAGTTGCGAACATACTAGCCTGGAAAGCAACAGCAACAAAAAATTTCAAGTGCAAAATCTATGTTCACAATCTCTGCATCACTTAATTTCTTGAAAGCATTTGCAATGACGCTCATGACATATTGTCCGCCCTAATAGTCTCCATCATTTTTGCACTTGTTTTGGCCTAAGATTAGTTCGATTTCTCTCCAATAGAAAGAGGTTTTCTTCATTTCTTCATCCTTTTTCGGAATGCGTACTTTTCAAATCCATAGTTGTTGAAAATTTGCTAAACAATGCGCGTCCTAAGAATGCATTAACCAGGCAGTCTAGGGTTTTCCCATCAGCTGTATCTATCGCTCCGTTAATGTTAATGTTTAGTACGTCGCGAAAGGCAGACGCGAGGTAGAAGTAGGACAGTACAAACGATCAAACAAACCAGAAAAAATGCACAATCAAACAAGAATGGGGTGTGGTCGATCTCCATGGCTAGAGTCCGTCAAACATGAGCAACATTTGTGATGCATACAGCTTGAACTGGGGTACAGAGTAAGCATTTGACATGTTCTTTGTGATCCTTATGTAAGCGCTACCTGCTCTACAGTACCGCCACTAAACATTCAACCAAACGACGTTTGCGACGCAAAAACGCGTTTTTTGCGTCACATCATGATAACTTTGTTCAAAATAAAGGCTTTCTCACCGAAATTTACCGTAATTACGAGAAAGAGAAATGAGGAACTCGTTGGTAATACAGCCGAATGCAATGTCTCTGTAGGGCATGTCAGGTCAGCGCAATTATGATCGAAGAAGGCCTCTACATCAGCGCTCGATCTGGTGCGTCTGAATATTGGCGTTCGAACTAGTTGAAGATTTTGAGCGAATTATTGTATAATTACCATACTGGGCCTTCCAACATTCATTCTGCGAAGACTGGGCGTGAAACGCTCCAGAAACTCAGTCGCCCTTTCGAAAGAGGGCTTCACTTCAAGCAGTTGAAATTCTGCCATCTGATCACCTGGCTTCTCGATATTTCATACCTGGACCCTATACATTGTGTATGGTTAGCTTAGACATATTTTTGGATATTTTTTTAGATTGCAAGCTACAATAACAGGCTTTACACTGAACCTTCCGTTGAAATAAATGAAATCGGTTGAAGCAGTTGCAGACTCAGTGCATATCTTCCTGCCGAATTTGGTACCAAATGAATTGCCGCAGCCAGAGGAAGGTCATAAATGGAAGGAAAATACAATTCAATTAGGTGTAATAATTTCAAAATTAAACTGGGCAGCACCATTTGTGCCTTGGGACATAATTAAGCGAGACTCTGCGACGGTGTTGAGTCGGGTCACAGCAATTAGGACTCTCCTTAATTGCGGCACTGGTTTTCAGGCTTCCGTCCAATTTTTGATGGCGGTTGCATGCCATTGGTAGGTAAGGTGATGTTAGGAGCCCTTGTAAATTTCGGTGAGAATACCTTCATTTTGAACAAAGTTATCATAATGCGACGCAAAAAAACGTGTTTTTGCGTCGCAAACGTCGTTTGGCTGAACGTTTAGCGGCGGCACTGTATGCGTAAAGAACCAAGCACGAACTGATGATCTCGGACAAGGCAAGGCTATTTTCATTATGCCACCTCTAGTTCGGGAAGGCATCAATCTGTATAATTCCATAATCACAGCACACTCGGTTGGTGCAGAATTTTATGAGCGAGACAATATCAAATACCTTTCGTCGGATACGAGGGATGGAAGATCCAAATGTCTATTTCCGTTGATCATCGAGCTGCTCGAGCGAGGGTCAGCAGCGTCTTCATTCTTCCCTGTCGCGTGCCAGAGTGCTCCAAAGGATCCTCCCCACTGATAGAGACACAAAGAGCGTCAGATCGTTCGTTCAGGGCTTTCACGAGGAAGTCCGACCAACGCGTGTGTAGGCGTCCTAGTGTCTCTTGACATTTCGCGGAATCCAGTCGGCGACGGCTCTCGTCCAGCAGGTGTATGCGCGTATTACCTGTCTGGCCCTCCTAATGTTCAACAATTTGACGCATGCGACAGCGTCTCTGATCTTCGAACGTCGACGAAGCTCGGCACTCCGGAGGCCTCCTCTCACTTGCGTGAGTCGTGTCACTCCGAGCATCGTCCTCTCGATTCCACGCTGCGCGACGCTGATCGCGTGTTCATCCTACCTTCGTATAGCCCAGGTCTCTGAGGCGTATGTTAGGGCAGGAATGACGGTAAAGTCAAATAGGTGGGCACGGTCCTTCGTCTCCACAGTTCATCAACGCTCCTAAAAGCTCCTCAAGCCGCTTCTTCCTCCTGCTCAGCTCTGGTGCTGGTCGTTGACCATGTTGACTTCGCGACCCAGATACACGTAGCTGGAGCATTCGGAGATGCTCGTTGCGTTGACGAGAAGGGGCATCAGAAACTAGTCCGTTCCCCATGAACATTGTCTTCAGTATAGTTCTTTATCCTTTCATATTCATTTTTTCTCTTCTATTCTATTCTTCTTTCTCTTCTGACCTCTCCTCCTTTCCTTTTCCTATCTCTCCTCACACAAACAGATTTCAAAGATATCTTAAAATAACCTCCTCTTCCTCACTGAAGAGCCACGGGAGGAGCATTACACAAAGGTTCGTCTGAAGGCAGTGGCGAAACGAACCTTTTAATGTTTTATAATTTGTGACATATCATTCTTTTAATTAATTTAAAAATTCTATTATTTTACACCTTTCTTTACTTCTTTGAATTTTACATTTACAGCTGGGATTTTCGAAAGTGCTTCTTTCAGAGAACTCAAGAGCACACATAAGAGCTTACAACCACAACGAAGAAAACCACTTTGAAGAAAAAAGAAGCTAATTTTAGGCTGAATACAAGCGCAGCATTCCAGATGTGTTGCTATGTGGATGAAGGCTGTTTTTCTATTTCCAAACTTGAAAACTGGGATGTTGGTCTGTGATCATGGCAGGGAGCTCATACCCGTTCCGGTGAAGCACCCGCTGTTCTCCCTGATGTAGCAAGCGATGAAGAGTTCATTGCTTCGTATTATAGCGCGAATACACTGTGCGTATCGAATGCAAATGTGAATTGATGCAACTCATTGCTGCCGTCGACCCATTTATACTTCTGAATAATTTCTCCATCCCAAATGGGTGAGAGCGGCGCCGTTGGTAACGGAGCGCGTGCACCGTTTTGGTACTGTTTACCTTTGGCAACTGCTCTGGGTGCCCCTACCCATTTATTGTTGTCAGATTCGCTTGGGAAAGAGGAAAGACACACCTGCAATTTTTTCCTCTAGAAGGTCACTGCCGAGCACACATAATGCAAATGGTGAGAAGCAGAAAGTGTGGCGTATTCCAAAAAGAATTCATTAAAATTAAGGATTTTTCAAAGAGTTGGTATGACTAGGGATGTCCTAGACATAGGTCCCGACTTGTCTTTTGATCTTGAATCTCCTTCTCATCCAGAAGTCTGCGACCTCTTTTCATCTTTCTTCTCCACTCTTCGTTTGTGAGTTCTCGCTGGGATAAAGGCCCCTTCGATGTGTGTTCCGGTAGAGTACCTTCCGACAAGAGCTCATTTCACAGTTAGCCATGAAAGCCGTCCCACAGCTGCGGAATCGGATGAGCTTCGAGCAGTAGTCGATCATAGGGGATCTAGAGGGGATGGGTTTTATGTAGTCAGCCGGCGCCGGAGTGCGTGACCGCCTCCACGTAAGCAATCGAGAGCCTGTGAATTTTTCATCGGTGTCGAGGCATCTAGGCCACCAGCTTCTTCGGCGAGTCCCGTAACACAACAGAATAGCAAGGGCTTGGAAGCCCCTTACTCCGCCTCTTGTTCCTGAGAGACAAAATCCGTTTATTGAAAAAGGAATGTGGAAAAATTACCCTCAGTTTTCAACATTTTCACGATCGCTTGATTCTACTACGTTAGAGCGAAGTCCAGCTGGAGGCTTGTTCCGAATAATCAGCTACAAATTACCGAATAGGAGGTTGAAAAGAGTCTGCGTTAGAAAAGAAGCAACAGCGAAGTCCGAGCTGAACATGTATTTTTCGTGTAGCGATTTTGATATTTTCATTCGAAAAGGTGTTTGTATGTAGCTGGGTTAAAAAATGACGCCATAGTCTAACCTTGATTAAGTGACATTGTGGACGAGATCTTCAGAAGTACTCCATGACCGTTCGTAGGCGCCGATTCTACTCTTTAAATGTTCCTAGTGAGGGTTTCTTCTGTCGTCAGCTGCGTCAAGCCTGTGGTTTCTCAAGCAGCGCGAAAATGGAGCTCTGTGGAGCTTGGTGTGTTTTCCACGCCCTCCACGAGATGCGAAGGAATACCAAGATGCACATCTGTACCCACTTGAAGGTGTCGCGAAGGACTTCAGCAGCGCATGTCACACGACAAGTTTCCGTCAGCTGCTGATGCCTAGCGAGACCCTCTGAAACGCCGTCAAATTCCCGAGATTGTCCCGTTCTCGGCGAACCTCCACTACCACTTCAGAAACGTATAGGAGGAATGTTTTTGGCGAAACAGCGACGAGTTGGTTATGTGAGAATGTCGGCCGTATCGATTGCTACACCTACACAGACGAGGCGTCGTCATCGTTCGTCGTCGTCTCCTCAGCACTGCTCGACGACGTCCGATCATCAGCCGCGTTCCGAAGTTCTCTCTCTGCTGGCATTCGGAATAGATTTCCGCTTTTCTCGGCTCTCCTTCGTGCTTCCAGTGCAGTTTTTCTGGTACTCTTTTTGGACACATTAATCTGCTCCCGTTGGTAAACAGCGAGCACTCGGCAATATAGAATTCACCACTTCCAACCTTTAAAAACCATTGGATTTCCATCCTTGCATTCTATTAGGTTGATTCATGAATTTTGCAACATTTCGGTTTTTCCTGGAAGTCAAAGTAAACCCGATGAAGTATTATATTTTGTTTGAAGGCATGTTTCCTGGCGATCATTTCGAGTTATGAATGGATCATTTCGAGTTAATTTTCCTCGTGTTGTTGAAAAGTTTTACTTTCTAGAACGGTGACCACTCAAAGTGAAAAAGTGTGTGGTTTCATTTTCAATTAGTTCAACCTCGGCAGCAACCCAGCGGCGGGGGACAAGCACATTCAGGAAGTCACCGGCACGTTTACTCCTAACCGGATAAATTATTGGAGATTGTGTAAGGAGTTCCTTTCCGCCCAGAAAGGCAACAAAGACAAACAACTCCCGGAAGATCATCCGCTGTGAACAAAGGGCGTCTGCGCAAATCCATCAAATCGAGTTCTTCTCAAACTACATTAGGATTGACAGCTGATCTCCACACCTCCCAATGAATGAGCGCTCGTCGGGTTCAGAAGAGAGGAAGGCCGCCAAATTCGCCGTCGCCAGTGCCTCATGCGTTGACGGAAACCTAGGTACATCGCTGTGCTTCCGACTTTGGGAGAGGTTCGAAAGGTTTCATTACAAATGTGTGAACCTTGCTTGGAAGATTGTCCAATTTGACGTGAATATGGTAAATAAACCGAGTTGGCGGTGGCGAAGCGGTTAAGTATGTACGGCGACTGGCAGGCAGTCGATTAGGTTTAGACGAACTAAACAACGCCCTGCGTTTGACAGAGCTGTCGTCGGAGCACGTCGTTCATGAATTTTAGTTGTGGATTTCTCGGCACGGTATTATCTGTTGAGTATTCAGCCGGACACGAGTCTATGCGACCTTGAACAGCTTCCTTCCTTGACACTGTCAAGGAAGGAAGCTGTTCGAAGTTCCATGGCTTTAGGTCTATGCAGGTTTATCAGAAGCTCTCTAAAACGGATCATGCATTTCGTGTTCACCTATCAAGGATACTCTTCTTCGCCATCCATTCCTATCGTTTTTCAGCATCGTCTACATAGTGTGCAGTTCTCATCAGAGCTCAAGCTTTGAAGTTTTCCTTATACGTAGGATGTTCCAGGGAGTGTTATCTTGTGTGTTGCTATGGCTATAGAAATCTCCTTATTTTAGCCAGATCAAAATGCTTTAGCTCATTTTGAAGAATGGGAAAGCGAAAATCTTGCGGCTGGGTTACGTTGTGCCTTCACAATGCACTGTTTCAAAATGTCGCGATGTCTACTTGATTGGAAATGGGGATGTCATCTACAGGGTGTTCTTGAAACGTGGAATGTACATACACAGTGTCTTGTCCGCTCTTCTAAAGCTTTATTTTTAACATCATTTTGTTTATCCTTGAGGCAGAGCAAATGCACTGAGCTAGTCGTGAAAAAATCATGAAAAATTGATTGCTACGTTATTTTCCGATTAAGAGAGATGTTGACTTCCGTTTGCATCACTCACTTCGCTGATCTTGGCGTAATCTTTGGCCTCCTTTGATCGGGAAACTTTGGAGACTGTATCAAGTGCGAAATGTTTTCCTTGAGTGGGATTGGGGGGGGGGGGGTGAGGTCATTTCTGACCTGAAATTTTGTGCGTAATTGCGTGTAATCAAATTAAATTTTTACTTCGAAAAAAGGTCCATCAAAGCTGCGTGAAAATGAAGACATGCCGTTCAGCATCAAAATGGCATATAGCTGGTATTAGGTTGTCCGGATTGTTCTCAGCGTTTTGTGTTTCTACTTTTCATTCGCCTATTATTATGGGAAAATTCAACTTGTATTGCGCATTAATGCTACTTTCCGTAAAGAATTTTCGCTCTATCTCACTAAATAATTTCTGTTTCTCCTCTTTTTTATAGTTCTGTTCTTGAAGGGCCTATTGAAGTATATATAAGGAGCAATTCCAAACGATATTTATTTCAACTTCAAATTTGGACAATATGCAACCCAGACAGCTCGACAAATCAATCAAGTGTGGAGACCTTACAGTGTTGGAGAAAGCACTGTGAGCACTATGCGCCAGTGGTTCAGTAAATTTCGGACCGGCGATTTCAGCCTCGAAGATGATACACGTAGCGGACGACCTAGAGCGATCCTGGATGACGAGTTGAAGGATTTGGTGGAAGCTGAACCATCCCAAACAGTTCGCGGGATCGCGGAGGAGCTAGACGGCAGTAAAACTGATGTTGCGGATGCTTCGAAACGCCTTGGGAAGGTGAAAAGGCTCGAAAAGTGGGTGCCCAACGAGTTGAGTGGGCGGCAAAAATTGTCGCGTTTCGAGATTTGTTCTTCTCTACTTTTACGCAACAAAATTGACCCGTTTTTGGATCGAGTCATCACTTGTGATGAAAAGTTGATTCTGTGTAATAACAGGAAACGTTCCGGACAGTGGTTGGATGCCGACGAACGCCCTAGGCATTTTCCAAAGGCTACCCTCCACCAGAAAAGGTTATGGTCACTGTGTAGTGGTCGGCGGCTGGTGTAACCCACCATGTACAACTTTTTGGCACCAGGCCAAGCAATCACAGCAGAGTTCTACTGTAAAGAAATCGACGAAATGCACCGAAAAGTGCGCCAACTTCAGGCAGCATTGGTCAACAGAAGAAGCCCGATTGTTTTGCCCGATAACGCCCGCCCACACGTTTCACAAATCACTATTCGAAAATCGAACGAATTAAGGGTTGAAGTTCCTGCCTCACCCGCCATATTCACCAGACCTCTCACCAACCGACTACCACCTTCTCAAACACTTTCAGAACTTTCTTTCTGGTGGAACCTTCACCAATCTGGACCGAGCAAAAGCAGCTTTCGTGGGTTTTGTCGAATCTCGACCACCTAATTTTTCCGTTGATGGTGTGCTGATTCGAACATTGTTTATTTCGGCTAAATCCGACAGAATTTGAGAAAGTTAAGGTAGTTCAAAGTGAAGCACTCAAAACGCTGAGGACTTTCAGGAAAACCTAATATTTTCACGGCCGATCAAGAGAACACTGCGGTACTGTGGATGAGTGCCGTTCGCGACCTCTCCAACAAGGAACCCTAACATTTCCATATTTCCACTCCTCAAAATAAGCCATAGATCGATTGCTGCAGCCAAGTTCCACTTTTTCGAGATACCTTGTGTAGCGATTCCACACTCCCAGGACCTTTCTTTTTGTAGCTTTCCTGACTTTGCGCGAAGTTCTCCTTTCCTAAGAACAAAGAAGCGCGCCTTCGTTCTGGTTGAGAAATTAAGTGCCTATCTAGTGGTCGAAGATAGTTCCCTCTGCCTTGATTCTCAGCTGTTCGTAAAAACAACTAAGCTTTGCATCGTTGCCAGCTGTCTTCTATGTGGCAGAAGCAGTAATGGTCGATCTGTTCGGATGAATGTAGTCCAAGTGATCACTCTTTATGTTTGCCTACCCGAGAACGAGTGAGGTCTCCTGATGAATGCGAGGGTAAAACGTCGGATAGCGCATTGACGCCACTCTGACTGCCCTTTTCCTCCACCTTGAATGGGGCATTAATTACTGCGTGAAAGCACTAATTCTGCACTCGATTCGTCCTTGCTTTCATCCTGGAAAAGGCATCTGCACTCATATTCCGCCGACGCTATCACCTATGCGTGAAGTTTCTTGGAATTCCGTCCTCTTTTTGCTGTATCCGAGTGGCAAACTGAAATGGCATTTTAGAAGCATTTGATTGGCCCCGTCTACCAAACAACTTCTCTGTTTAGTATTATATTGGAAGAAGGGCCAGTATTGAGTTAGTTTAGTTTTAGCCGCCGTGGCAAGCATGAAGCTGTGTGAAGCTTGTCACTACCATGGCCTTCCTTACTTCTGTATGCCAGTCACGCAGGTCCACTTTCCGTTAATATCTCTTCTGCGTCGCCAACTCGTGTTAAGCGACCATGATATCCAGACCTTGGAAAATAAAGGTGGTGGTAGTTCAGATTTTGCTATAAGGTGTGCTCGATTGTGGTGCGAAACAGGGGTGCACATTTAACGGTTAACGATTTAACGAAGTTAACGAATTAACGGCATTTTCGTTAAAATCTGGCTTAACAACATAACGGAAATTTTTAGAAATTTAACGGAATTTTTAGCGGACTTTTTTCTCAGTGAGTCTATCACATTTGCCCTTAGTCTTCACTAATGTTCCAGGTCTCATCCTCCCTATTAAGACTGTTCCAAAAAACTATTGAAATCAGCAAGAATACTTTAATGTTTTCATGAATTTGTTTTGAACTATGGAAATTTTTTAAAATGCATTTCGGGGGCGCGTAAAGCGCAGTTGGAGGAGATGCCGGTTGTCGCGTGCCCCGATACCAGGTTCCTAGTTCGGATTTCCCGCCCGGGCCAACCAAGCCTTCCATCCCTCCGGGGTGAATTGGTACCAGACTTGACTCTTGTTCATCGGCTGGCCACCGCAAGTTATTGCATGACCAAATACGCATTCAAATCGCCTACACGACGTTCCGTAGAGGTAGAATGCGTGGCAGGGATAGTGATTGAGTAATGCCGCCCTTTATCCTCCTATCTTTTGATGCATTTTGGACCTAGAAATTTCTTCGCCGAGCCCCCAAGCACGCCAACGAATCCACAAAGGTCTAACCTCCTCGTAAGATCTGCCTATCCTCACCTGGCAATGCTGATCCCAAAACACTTTTGTTCGCCACCTGGAACAGTCCTGTCACTCGCTGGACGTATTTTAAATGATTTAAGGAAACGCGAATAACAAAAATTAGGAAAGCTGCTTTTTCTGAACGTTAACACGTTGACGACGTATCAGACCTTTTCGGCAGCGTAGGACCGCGTGACACGATGTCGTGTCATGGTTTCGACGTTGCAAAAATGGATTGGTCCCACACACCAGGCACTCGAAAATCGTGCGTTCGGCAACGTGTTAACATTCCAGTGATAGGCTTTTAATTGTATCTTTATCAATTCTTTCTGTAATTAATGGGGTGACGCCCGCATCGAGATTGTGTATGCTTGTAGAACAGTCACTCAAAACGGTTTTCAAAGAACTAAAAATTGGGAGCTCCGGCTTTTGCCTGAGCGCACAGTTTAAGATGCCTTGTCGGTGATCATCTTGCATGATAATTTCATACCTCTCTTATTCCACACCCTGCAGATAATTTGTTGCTGAAGGCTTGTTTATTTTTCTATGTTTGATGATGTTCGGCTGTTTATTTTCATTGCAGTGTTACATTCCATTCCTTGAACTTCAGCTGTTGACCTCTTGAAGTTGAAACGTATAAGGTTTTCCTTGATTTTTTCACTTAAAAGAATGGTTTGCAGCTAATTGTACTTTTTAACGAAATTTAACGATTTACTGGAACTTTAAAAAATTTTATGCACAGAATTTTGTGTGCACTCCTGATGCGAAACTATTGCAGAGCCTTACGATGTTTCTAAGGTCGCTGTTGAGCTGCAATTCTGAAGGTAGCCTTCGGCACCCGAAATGTTCATCTCCCGTTTTAAGCCTTCCCTCGAAGAAAATATTCGATTTTCTGTCTAATTTCTGCGTTTCTATGAGTGACGTTGATCACATGTCTTCACCGTGCTTCACTAGAGTTTAAAACTCATGTTTCGCCACGCGTTCTACTTCTACGAGAAACCGATTATGTGCTGGGTGGAAAAGATGCCGTTGTATTTGCCACCAGTCAAGATAGATCGGATCGACTGGAAACTGAAGACGTCAAAAATGCGGTAAATCGTTTAAAAAATGAACCTGGCTTATGATCGGTGTGGTAAAAGCGCTTGTTTTCTAAGCAATAAGGCGAAGAATGCATCAGAAGAAGCTTCTTCCATTTGAGGTACGCCATGACCATCATGAACCTGCCGTGTCAGCGGAATTCATCCGGTAGTAAGCCAAGTGTATCATACACAACACCTAAAGGGAAGTCACTGAACAAGCAGGTCTACTGAATTGATTCTTCGGTATCGCGCTTGAACTCGTTACCAAAGTGCATGCATTGTTCCTTCTTAGCTCCAAGCTCCAATGAATGAAAAAAAGGGTGGTTCGGTTAGGTAAGTGATAAACGATGAAGGACGGCGTATTTGTCCTATACGATGACCTATGTATGGTGCCAGCTGATGGACAAGGCACAGATTTGTTTTTCCAAAACATATCCGGTATAAATTCGCCGACGGCGTTAACCAATCCGAAGGGTTTGGATGGTCTAGGCGGAACGCGAGCCAACAACTTGGATTTGTGATGCGCACGGCAGCCGATGCCTCCTCAGACTGCGCTACCGCGCGTCCTGTGTTTGATAAGGGATAAAGGATTTTCTACGCAAAAAGAGACGTCAGGAATTGGCCGTATTCATAAAAGAATTATTTCCTTCGCTGCAGTTTCCGCAATCTTAACACCTATATTAACGGTTGCCTAACGCCTTGTGTCGTGGTCCTACTTGCCGGTACTGCCAGCAATTACTGTGTGTCGTTCCTCGTCTTCGACAACTGTAAGTCGTCACTTCATTAAAAGCTGAGATACAGTGCCCTGTCAGTGTATATTTGAACTTTTTTGTTTTTGGCTCCTCCACAGCAGAAATAGGGAGAATACTCGAACGATTCCTTGCTTCATCTTCAGCCTATTCATCGGTGTTATATGTATTATAGGCATTAGCAAAGTCACAACAGTTAGTGTCTTGTAAAGCACAATGAACGGCTTACTTAGTGCCCTAGTAATTGAACAAAGAAGGAGTAATCATTTCAACCTTGCTAGTGGTTTTTCTTGAACTGCACAGAGTACGAAGTGGGGTATGTACATAGTGGCTGGATGGAAAAGATACCGGATACTGTGAAAACGATATTGAAATATAACCTGGTTGTGCACTTGTTCAGTGAAGTAAGCTTTCTAACACTTCTCAAAATTTCATTGCGTTTTAATAGAATCAGCGGTTACTCGAAACTCTTAAGAAAGATTAGATCTGTGGTTCGAAATACCGCCATACAAAGAAAGTATCCTTTTTAACAAATGTTTTAGTAAGAGAAAGCTCAAGGAGAGGGTCTTTGTTTTAGAAAAGGACCTTTAATGGCCGTAATGCCTTTGCACAATATTGAGGTAAGGGTACTATTATGCCAAAAATGTGTCTATATACCATCTTCGCGTCGAATTTTACCCTCTTCACTGAAAATTCGGCACTCGGACGCTCTTCTAAACTAGCTCAAGTCATTTGAAATCAAGGCGAACTCTTTCAAATCGAAATACGCTTTTTCTACATTAGTCTAAATACTCTCCAAAAAGGTGAAAATAACTTTTGTTCGAGTACAATTTCAGTGTGATTTCTTTTAAATTTTAATTCACTTACCCAAAAAGTAAACTTCGTTTGAAATTTTATACTACTCTCATTTTTTGAGAAAGAGTAATTATTCACAGTTTGTTTTAAAGAGCAAGAGGGCGGCAATTTTCGATTCCAAAAGAAAATATTGTGCCATGCACTTCCAGGTTGAGCTTTTCGAGTGCATGGCGTAATCTAGTCTTTTGGTGCACTGAATGACTGTTGGCTTGCAGCGCTTTGACACGAAGATTAATTTATAATTTTTTCTCAAAAAATAGAAATTTTATAAAAATATTACACACATTCGGGCAGCTGAAGTAAAAAAAATTAAATAAAGTTATACTAAATTTTCCTTGGACAAAAAATTATTCTAACCATCTTGGAGAGTCTGTAGTTTTGTGTAAGAAACTCGCTTCGACTTGGAAAACATTCAATTTGATTTCAAAATTCTTAGGCTGGCTTAGAAGTATGTCCAATTTGACGTAACAACCGTGCAGTTTGATTTGAAAATTGTCCAGTTCGACGTGCAAATGGTATATCATGAAGGAGTTACTGTGGGCGAAGGCTTCAAGAAGTGCTGAACTTGATGAGCTGGCCTTTGCTCCTCGCTTGTGTTCGAACGAGCTTTCGAGAGCTTCGAAGAAGCAGGAAAGAGGTTGAAGAGCTTGCGATTCCTTACTCACTTAATCTATAATGCTTCGGCGTTCTTACTGCACTAACCTATAGGTTATAAGCGTCTAAGCTTCTGAAATGTTGACCTTACGAAAGCACGCCGTCAGGACGACGGTGTTGGAGGGGGCGCGAGAGAAGGCCTCCGCTTCGTCGACTTCAGAGGTCAGTGCCTGCCGTGCTCGAGGATCGAGTTCGCGGTGTCGTCGATCCTCCTGCGCTATACGGCGGCCGCAGTCCGGGCGGATGAAAAGATTGTTTTTGTGGCCGGGTGTGTATGAGTGTGTCAACACAGTAATTGGTTCGGTTCGTCGCTGTCCAACAATAGTCGAAGTCGCTTTTTCCACTCTCAGGCTAATCCGATATCGCTGCTCAGAAGCCGTGCCGTCCTGCTCCCCTTCGCGAGGCCAGCGCCCTCTTTCTCCACGTTCTCTCTGTCTCACTCCCAACCGACCGCTGATCCGCAGACGGTGCCTGAACACACTAGCAAGGCCATGTGTAGGCCCAAGGCCTAAGTATATGCTTCAAGGCATACCGGTTGGTATGCCTAGTTCTTATGCGGTCTGAGATTCATGAAGGTGGATGTGAGCGATCCAGGGTCCACCGAGCTGTTGGAATTTTATTTCCACATCCTTATCGGTAGACGAAGACTGCGGAACTTCTAGCGATTAGTTTTGTAGGAGAATCAAAATGTTATCAGCCTTTCCTCCCTTTCTTTTGTCCCGTGGCAGTTTTTCCGTTTGGTTTCGAAGAGGGTCCTCAAGTACATAGAATAGAGCTCGAACGTGTTCGAACAATCGCTGGAACATTTTTGACCGTTTTTCGCTTGATTAATCGAACACCGTGAAGCAAGTGGTTAAACATAGCGACAACGCATTGTTCGAGTATGGCTTTCGTCACGTCTAATTTCCTCTGCAACGACGAGCTGTGGTGAGATGTTAGCTTTCACAGGACTAGTACTGATCTTCTTCTAGAGCGATTCTGCTGTTTAGTTTGTGTATTCCACATGTGTCTCTGACTCATAATTTTGCAGAATGACGGAAAACTAGAGGTATTAGGTTGTAACGAAATAAATGGCACTGAACCACTGTAAATTTAAACAGTCAATATCTCGGCTTGTAGGCAAGTTTATTAATCGAAATAAAAACCTTCTGATTCTACGCATCTTTGCCAACGTGACACAAGCTTTTTTATCCCAGTAGCATAAAAATCAGAAGTTCTGGAATTGACGAAATCTTCGAAGGCACTTTCGGCATCCTGTTGGCATTTGAATATTTTCCCTACCAAGAAGTCGCCAAGATGCTTGAAGAAATGGTAGTCTGTTGGGGAGAGGTCGGGAGAAAACGGAGGATGTGGTAGAGTTTCAATGCTCAGCTCATTCAATTTCTGCAACGTCATTCGTGCTACATGAGGGCGAGCATTATCGTGCAGAAGGAGAACTCGCCTTCGGTTTACCAAAGCCGGCCGGATATCCTTCAACTTTTTCATCATTTCTTCAATTTCAATGCAGTACTTCTCTGCCGTGATGGATTCACCGGGAGGGAGGAAGCTGTGGTGAATAATTCCCAGCGAACACCACCATACTGTCACCATTACTTTCTTTTGGTGCAATTCCGGCTTCGCAAAAGCCTTGGGGCTCTCATCGCTGTCCATCCACTGTGCCGATCGTCGCCTGTTGTCGTACATTATCCATTTCTCGTCACAGGTAACGATGCGATCAAAGAATGGGCCGTTTCGTTCCGTAGAAGCAGTGCGGACGAGATCTCATATCATCGGTTTCTATGCTCCTCAGACAGCTCGTGAGGCACCCATCTTTCCAGCTTTTTGGTCTCTCCAATTTCCTTCAGATGCCAGGCAGCTGTGTTGTGACTGACGCCAAGAACCTTCGCTATCTCCCTGGTACCTTTGTGTGGATCCTCCTCTACCACATCTCTCAGCTTGTCCTCATCAACATCACTATGCCTCCCACGACATCATGTTCATCTCCAATCCGGAACTTCTGATACCAACGATACGCCGTCCGAATTGTGGAACATCCTTGACCGAATGCGGCGTTGATCTTCTCGTCCGCCTCCTTAGCTGTAGTGCCCAGTTTGAATTCATACAAGTAAATGCCTCGGATTACCCTTTTGTCCATCTGCAAAAAAGTCAATAAAACTCTGAAGTTTTCCCACTTTTACATAGAAAATTTGGTACTCGCCGGTAGAGCAAAGTTTGCGCTTCTAAATGATATGCCACATGTTACGGTTTGTTCTTGATCAAACGCGTAAAGACGCGCCAAAAAATGGCGCGAGCCAGTGCCATTTAATTCGTTACAACCTAATATTTCTGCTTATGTTTTGCTTGCACCTTCAATGCTGCGCGAAGCAGTTATAAAATTATCTTTGGCTGAGTAGTTTCCCTTCACATTGCAACATCCCCACGTGAACTTACATACCAGCATTGTGGAATACATAAATGCAAGCATGATTTGTCTCACCACTCAAGAGGGCATCTGTTCTTCATCCGAAATCTAATCTACTGCTCATACATTACATTGTACATATGATATGATATGATGACTATACATGATGATTACACTGATTTTACATTATACATAGTCCATTCTATCGTTGAATATGAGCAAAAACGGCACTTCACCATTGGTGGTAATCTATCGACGTTATTTACGTCTTGCGAGACGTGGCCACAGCCCAACATACATTTGCGTGGTTCTCACCTCAATTCTGAGAACTAGGTAAAAGTCGACAGGCAGCGGTAGGCCGATCCATGGTGTCTAGTTCTTGTCATGTCACATATTAGACATCAAGAATGTGAGATAGCAAGAGTACACAAACCGTCCATTCGATCAAAATCGATTTTAAAAAGCCCCCTTCATTCGAGATCCATTTCGAACAATTTTATTCGTTTGCTCGATTATTCGAAAAATTTAGAAATTGATTTCGCTCGTCCTCTCGCTCGAGAAAACGTCAAAAAGCTCAACTATATCGTTCACTTCCTCTTCACTGAAGCGTTTTTGCTGCCGTTTCTGAACTCCTCCTTTCCTCCTCTCTGCTCGTCCTCGCTACCCTCAACTCTAATGCCATCTGTCATAAGAGCATGGCGGCAAGAGGCATCTGCGCCGGATCTCGTCACCTATTCATGGCCGCCCGATTTCTCCTCTTCGGCCGCGTTCCGCCCTAGCCGCCGAGCCGGTGTCGGTGCACTTCTGCTTTCGTGAAATGTAGTATTCGGGCGTCGCTGAGCGTCGTCCACCGTCCATTAACTCGCCACGCTCACACACTTGTGCTCTCCGATTTCCTTTGGCGACGTCGCCGCGCCGCCACACTTCCGAAGCGCTTTCTCGTGACAGTGCTGGGAGAGTTTTTGATACGCGTCATCAATCATTTGCCTCATTGCGAGTAAGGTGTCCATGCCTGAGATGTGCTGCTTCTTGGCTGCACCTGTGGGTGTCAAGTTGGCAGTGTCGCGTGACTAATGAGCGCTTCTTCAGGCTCCTCTCGAGTTCGAAGTGTTGGCAACGTCATCAACACCTATACTGCTAAACAGGTGAAGACGCCAGAAGAAGACGTCATGCATGACTACATTGAGGTATGCCACCTTTTGCTTTCCCGAAAACAAGGAGTCGAGTTCTTAGACTTTCCAGAGCGCTCGCAGTCCGGGCATGGTGCTGTTAATAGCCTTCGCCTTATAAGTGGGACTTTTACTTTTACTAGTTAGATCGCCAGCAAAATGCAAATCCTAGTGTTCATGCTCCGCTAGTTGCTATTAAATTTATTCGAGCTTTTGAGTGATTAACACTTACCTTTCTATTTCTGCACTCTACATCTGCTGGTGGCGCACATTCTTTGAAGAACGTGGTGCGCTTGCGATATTAGCGATGATCTTCCAACTTGAAGGATGCAGTGCCTGTTTGAGAAAAGGGCCCTGTATTGTTCTCGGAACCTTCGAAGGGGATGGTGCCCTATACGAGGGCCACGATTCGTTTCATGCTGCTCCTGTAGTCGACTTTATTTTAGCTTCAATAGCGAACAGGACATCGACAACACTTCCTTGACTGAGTTATGCCCAGTTCTCTCTCTCTCTCTGGTTAGAATGATTGAGTAGGACTTTCCGTTTAGTGCACTTTTCTGAGAAGCATTCTGAAATGCGGTGTGCGGTGTAGTGTCCTGCTCATACGTAACGGCCCTTTGAAATTGTGTTTCCGAAGCAATCAGTGCATACAACCAAATCAAATTGCCAGACTATTAGTTAGGGGGAGGGGTCGAGCGCTCTACTCCCTCGTCCCCCTGGCCCGCCCACCCCCAACCCCCTGGGCTTGCTCGAGAGTCAAGTGGCTGCCTTACGATATAGTGGAGACGCAGACATTAGCCACGCCTCTGTGTAAAGGGCGGGGGTAGAACGCCACTCCGCCATAGTTAGGGAACGATTACGGATGCCTAATCAGGTGACTGGGGAGGCGTTTATTGTTTTTGGATTAGACCTTGGGCAACATCGTAACGAATACTCCTTAATAAAAGGTGCCGCAAAAATTTACACGCTTTTAGAATATCCACGGAATTCTTCTCCTTTCAGCTGCAGTGCAGTTTTGTTATTTCGTTTAGTTACTCCCTACTTTATGAAGTTTGATAACGAGTGTGTTGGAAGTTGCAGAGGGCCGGCCAATCACTCGGTTCAGCGTTCCCAGCGGTGTTTGTTCGACTGATAACTTGACAACTTTGATAACTCGATAACTTTGATACACATAACTTGTAGTTCTTCAATAAAAGACTCGATGGAACCGGAACTTGTGCATTAAGGGTTTTCAACAAATAGGGTAGCCTTTTTGTTGGCTGTTTACTGGCCGAAATAGGCCATTTGGATTGTCAACAATGAAGAGAGAAATGTCACATTACTGTTTACCAGCGACCGTCATGTCACCACTTTTCCTATACTCGATTCCATGATCAAAGGTTCGATACTCAGGCAGCGGTTGGTTGAGGACAAACGGATTATTTTATTTATCTATATTTATTGTATTTATGAACAACAGTACAGCAAACAACAGCGGTACAACGCAGTACACTATCAACTTAAAGGCCTGCACAGAAAGCCTCGTCAGCTCCTCATGCTTTCCAAGTAGTAAACTGGACTCCTTCAGAAACCCGTAGGCTAGGAGGTCACACCTTATCCGCGATTGAACAACCGAAATCCGCAGTCTGAGCTTTTATATCATGAATCTTTTCATTACTCCATCAGAGAGGTTTGTTTGATTGATAGATGGCTTACTAGCGAGAATTCTGTAGAACATGATGGAATCCGCAGCTTTCCTTCTATTATTCAGCGGATAGAGGGAAAAATTATTGAATATCTGTGGCCTAGTTTTGTGCCTGCAAGGATCTGGATGTTCTTCCAATCAATAAACTTCTTTTTGAACGAAAAATATCACGACGGCGCAATTTTTGGTAGATGTTAGTGAACCAGATCTTTTATCTACGCCTTCTAAACAACCCTGACGAATCAAAATTGAAGGATGCACGCAAGACTCAGCAGAGCTAACCACATGAAGCGGTTCCAATCACTTGTTGGAAACCATGGCTTACATTATAAGCCATATAAGCGCGAAGTGCAGGCTGGACATTTCCACACCCATGTTCCTTCATTTCCACACATGAGCTATAATTATAATAGAATACTTAACTGCAGGTGAAAGATTGAGAACTTTATGAGCACTCAGGCAGTGAACACGTCTTTGACTACGTATGTATATTAGAGACGCTCAAGCCGTCCTTAAGTGCGGAAGTTGGACCGTCATCCTTGCCCTAAGTTGGCTCACCACTGTGCAGTGCTTAAAAGAACTCTAGTGAGTTATCTCGTATTTTGATGGATATGCCGCAACATGGGCGCATACAGCACAATCGGAGGAGGCGCCGGCTGTCGCATGCACCCAATACCAGGTTTCTGGTTCGGATTTCCCGTCCAGTCCTACCAAGCTCTCCATCCCTCCTGGGTCGGCGAGTTGGTTGGCTATCGAAAGGATAAGGCGCTGAATTGTTCATCGGCTGGTCACCGCAAGTATGGCCAAATACGCATTCAGGTCACCTCAACGACATCCCATTGAAGTAGAATGCGTGGCGCATTTCAAAACGGAACGTCGTCCTTTATCCTTATCCTTTAATGCGTTTTGGAGCTACAAATTTCTTCGCCGAGTCCCCAAGCACGTCAACCTCTGAGATACCGGTCTAACCTCCTCGGAAGATATGCCTATCTTCACCTGGCGCTGCTTCTCCTGGAATACTTGCGCCCGCTTCCTGGAACAGTCGAAACGAAGAGAATGTTTTCGGCCGCTGGACGTACTTTAAACGATTTTAAAAAACGCTAAGAACAAAAACAAGGAAGGCTACTTTTTTCGAACACTAACACGTTGACGATGTGTCACACCTTTTCGGCAGTGTGGAACCGTGTGTGTCGTGCAGCGGTCCCGACGTTGCAAAATCGTGGATTGGTCCCACGCACAATGCACTCGAAAATCGTGCGTTCGACAACGTGTCAACATTCCTTTGATGGGCTTTTAATTGTATTTTTATTAATTCTTTCTGTACTCAATGGCCTGTTGCCCGCATCGAGATTGCATATGCTCGTAGAGCATGGTCAGACAAAAGAATTAGGAAAGGGGGAACCTCGGGTTCCTGACTGATCGCACATTTTAAGATGCCCTGTCGGTGGCAACTTTTAGTGATAATTCCATACCTGTTCTTATTTAGCACCCTGTAGATAATTTGTTGCTGAAGGCTTGTTTATTTTTCTGTTTGTTGACGTTGCATTGCGTATTTTACACTGCAGTGTTACACTCCACTCTTTGAACTTTAGCTGCTGACCGCTTGAAGTCGAAACGTATAAGGTTGCTCTTGATTTTCTCGCTGGAAGTAATAGTTTGCGGCTAACTGTGTCCTTTAACGAAATTTAACGATTTACCGGTAATTCAACAAAAATTTTCCGTTAAAAATTTCGTTGAAAAAAATTCAACGCACAGAAATTTGTGTGCACCCAGGACCGACGCTAAACAGCGCATGCTGCGCGGAAAGGCATGGCATACCTTTCCGCGCAGCACGCGCTGTTTAGCGTCGGTCCTGAGTGGATTGGCGTGGCGCGCGCCTGCAAAGCGACGAGAGGTCGAGTTTTCGTGTCGCTCTGCAGAGCTCATCGTTGCGATTCTTCTGGGAATAAGCTGAACATACGAAAGCGCGACGCCTACATGAGTGTGTCGCCATGAGTCACGGCGTCTTCTGCTCTTCCAACTGCACAAACCTCTTTTGCCGCCTCTGTTCAGTTACCTTTGAGTCCTACGGTGCAATTAATCAGAGAAATGTGCCGTTCCGATAGGGATTGGGTGGCATATCCGGCGAAATAGGTAGTTGTTTGCTTATGTAAAGAATTGGGTTCCTTTATGACAGTAAGCCTAAGTTCTAAAAACCACGCACTTAAGCAGAATGTGACATAACTCGGGAATTTGCCAAAGCTTAAATTTTCCATAAAAGCCTGTTTAGGAGCGCTGCTTCAGTGGCGACGGCGAAGTATTCACCCTTGTATTCAGACGCACATCTCGCGGGATGGCAAGTATGCACAAGGCCTTAGTCCTTTGATACACGGTGTCCCAAAAAATGTAAGCACTACTTGAAAGGTGATAACTAACTTTGCTTCCACTAAAAGTACTGAAGAAGTTAAGAGTTTTATGGAAGCACTCATATTAAAGCGCAGGAAAGCAGAAATTTTCTGGCATATGAGCGGTAGGATTTGCGCCATGCACCCGTCTGAAACTTTACATTTCAGACTCGATACGATGTACATGGGCTGAATGGTTGGCACAATCTTGCTATTAATGGACGATAACCTGAGCTGTGCTTCTTTTAACGTTTAGAGTCTGACAGTGCACTACAATTTGTGTCAAAATGCAGATGCCCCAAAAACGTAATAAGCGCTATATGAAATCCCATACCATCGCTGCTGGTAGAGGCTTGGAAGCAGCACTTGTTGATGAGGTGCGTTTTGGCGTGGGAGGCTCTACCCTATGTATGTCCCCTCTAGTTTATCTAGCGAAACAGCGGCTTAATCAGTCTGCCGCAAAACTAAGTCATTCATGCGGCTTCTCAGCAATCAATCTAGTCTGAAATGTAAGGTTTCAGGCAGGCGCATGGCGCAATAGCTATGCTGTGTTTTAGGTTTTAAATCTAAAAAAAGCGCAAATCAATCGATACGGCCACTTTTTGGAGGAATTATGACAAGCATGACGTCATTACGCCGACCATATCTTCCTACTTGTGGTCTTTGGGGGGCAAAGATGTCACCACGGCGTCTCACTCTAGATAAATTGATGGTTCTGATATGAACTCAAAACTGCTTTTTACCGATGAAAATTGGTACGGGATGTTAACAATCAGGTAAGCAATCCCGCTAATCCGCCGGTTTACTTACCCTACGTTCTGGGAGATATGAAACGTTATTTTTGTTATATTAATGGATGCCGAAAGTCATTGAATGGGTCAGGTCCCTCAAATTCAAATACATTCTCCTACATCACAGAGCAGTATTATTCACTCAGTGCTCTGATTGACTGCGACCTTTATCCGTTGTCATTCTTGAGTTTAAGACCGAGCCGACATTTCCCTTCTCGGCGAGAAAAGATAGAAGGGTAGCTACATACATTGCTCGAACAACTTCTATTATCGAACCAATCTCTGTACTGTAAGCAGCGCCACTTCTTCACCGTACGATCCTACCTCGCCGTTTTCTGAAGGCCACTTTTTGTTGCCTATTCGTTGGATCTCGCGCTTTGTGCCCTTGAAGCCTTCACTGGAGGAATAAGCAATTCTTGCTGCAGTCTTTCAATTGTTAATGCTTCAATGAAGGTTACTCCGCTTTCAAAATGTCGGAGCTTCATGATGAAACCTCTCGGTAACCAATTAAAAGTGCGGTCATGAACTTCTAATGCACGTTTTACTGCGAGTCTTAGTGCATTATAATTTCCTCAGTAATAATAGCTTTCTGAGATGTATTTTAATAAGTCATCCTTCACTTTTTTGAAAACTAATTCGAAAACAAACGTTTTCTAAAACTGCTATACACATCATAGTCTAAATTTGGCAAGGCTTTCCGATGAGATAGTTCTATGAAAGGCACTAGCAGGTAGGCCTCGAGGCTACTTCAACATGAACGTAAAGTAGAACGCCTTCACGAACTACAAAATCCAAATTCATGGACAAGAAGACGAAGACCTAAGTACAAAATACCTCTCATTTTATAATAGAATTTGGAGAATATGCTGCGGTACTCACTCAGCAGCATCAGAAGGAGGCAATGCTTAGGCAGGAATCACTAATCGAGCGTCGAGTGGCCGCATCAGATTAGACTGAAGGTCATGTACTCCTTTGAATTTTGTCTTCCCTATCATGATCAGCTTTTCGCATCAAGGAGAGAAGGCCGCGAAGTTCAAGAAGAGCAGTCCAAGAAGGTCCACCAACTGGGAACTTTACACCTCTCTTGCCGGCCTTTGGGAAGATACCGTCACGGAGAATATCAACGAGGAATACGACCGCTTTGTGACCATCTCCGCGATAGTGCTAAGGGAGCCGAGAGCTTGAAGACCACCTAGAGACGTCTGTCTCCGGAAACTCTTGAGTTGATACGCAAGAGTGGCATCACGACCGTCAGACAACTACCAACTGACGTCCGAGCTTGTGAAGCTATGCAGAGAGGCGATAAAGGAAGATCTTAAGGAGGGAAGGGCGGAAGTATTGCCTGAAGCTGCAGAGGCAGGGTTGAGCATCCGCAATGCCCGCCGAAACTTCGCCAACTACAAATGCAAGATGACCGCTCTCCGACGTCCTGACGAAACAGCCACCTCTTCCAGAAGAACCATGGAGAAGGTCATCCACGACTTCTACTCCGATCTCTTCGATAGCCACGTCCATCTGCCCCCATTCCATCTTTCGCAGGATGGATACGTCTCCTCTCGCAGGATGGATACTGTCTCCTCTGATTTCCGTTCTGGGATCCGACACGCCATCTCGTCGGTGAAGAAACGTACAGCACCCGGTTCCGACAGGATCAGACCCGAACACCTGAAGAACCTCCCGCCAGCGCTCGTCAACACCCTGGCGCGGTTCTTCAGGCGCTACCTATCGGAGTGCTTAGATTCCATCTCGGTGGAAGATCAGCAGGATCTTCTTGCTGTACAAGAAGGCAGACGTGCACGACATTGGCAACTATCGCCCGATCTGCCTGCTGCCCGTAGTCTGCAAGCTGTTCACTCGAGTGATCCTGGATAGGATTAGCAGAAGGCTGGACGAAGGACAACCATGCGAGCAAGCAGGATTTCAGAGAGGATTCAGCACCATCGACCACATACACACCATTACGAATCTCATCGAAGTGTGGCGAGAGTACAAGCTGCCGCTGTGCCTTACGTTCATCGACCTGAAGAAGGCATTCGACTCTGTCGAAACTGAAGCGATCGTCGAAGCTCTGCTCAGTCAGGATGTTCCTATTCAATGCATCAGAGTCCTTCGAGAGCTGTACAAAATCCTACGAGTGGATTCACGACCAAGATTTCACCATTCTATTAGGTTGTAACGAAATAAATGGCACTGAACCACTGTAAATTTAAACAGTTAATATCTCGGCTAGTAGGCAAGTTTATTAATCGAAATAAAAACCTTCTGATTCTACACATCTTTGCGAACGTGACACAAGCTTTTTTATCCCAGTAGCATAAAAATCAGAAGTTCTGGAATTGACGAAATCTTCGAAGGCACTTTCGGCATCCTGTTGGTATTTGAATATTTTACCTACCAAGAAGTCGCCAAGATGCTTCAAGAAATAGTAGTCTGTTGGGGAGAGGTCAGGAGAAAACGGAGGATGTGGTAGAGTTTCAATGCTCAGCTCATTCAATTTCTGCAACGTCATTCGTGCTACATGGGGGCGAGCATTGTCGTGCAGAAGGAGAACTCGCCTTCGGTTTACCAAGGCCGGCCGGATATCCTTCAACTTTTTCATCATTTCTTCAATTTCAATGCAGTACTTCGCTGCCGTGATGGATTCACCGGGAGGGAGGAAGCTGTGCTGAATAATTCCCAGCGAACACCACCATACTGTCACCATTACTTTCTTTTGGTGCAATTCCGGCTTCGCAAAAACCTTGGGGCTCTCATCGCTGTCCACTCACTGTGCCGATCGTCGCCTGTTGTCGTACATTATCCATTTCTCGTCGCAGGTTACGATGCGATCAAGGAATGGGTCCGTTTCGTTCCGTAGAAGCAGTGCGGACGAGATCTCATATCGTCGGTTTCTTCGCTCCTCAGACAGGTCGTGAGGCACCCATCTTTCCAGCTTTTTGGTCTTTCCAATGTCCTTCAGATGCCGGGCAGCTGTGTTGTGACTGACGCCAAGAACCTTCGCTATCTCCCTGGTACCTTTGTGTGGGTCCTCCTCTACCACGTCTCTCAGCTTGTCCTCATCAACATTACTATGCCTCCCACGACCTTCATGTTCTTCCAAGCTCTCATCTCCATTCCGAAACTTCTGATACCAACGATACGCCGTCCGAATTGTGGAACATCCTTGACCGAATGTGGCGTTGATCTTCTCGTCCGCCTCCCTAGCTGTAATGCCCAGTTTGAATTCATACAAGTAAATGCCTCGGATTACCCTTTTGTCCATCTGCAAAAAGTCAATAAAACTCTAAAGTTTTCCCACTTTTACATAGAAGATTTGGTACTCGCCAGTAGAGCAAAGTTTGCGCTTCTAAATGAGATGCCACATGTTACGGTTTGTTCTTTATCAAACGCGTAAAGACGCGCCAAAAAATGGCGCGAGCCAGTGCCATTTAATTCGTTACAACCTAATATAACGATGCCGTCATCAACGTGAAGAGAGGGGTTTGGCAAGGGGATACCATATCCCCGAAGCTCTTCAGCGCCAACCTCGAAAACGTCATGCGCGAACTAGAATGAGAGGACGTGGTAGTGAAGGTCGACGGCAACACCATCTTCGCTTTGACGACGACATCGTACTCATAACATCGAGCATCTGCCAGGCGGATGCTGGCCGACTTCGATCGTGTATGTGGGAACGTTGGATAGCAGCTGAATCTTACGAAGACGATGTTCATGAGAAACGGACAAGTTTCTGATGCCCCATTCTCGCTCAACGGAATGAACATCTCCGAATGCCCCAGCTACGTGTGTCTGAGTCGCGAAGTCAATATGACCAACGACCTTGCGCCAGAGCTGAGCAGGAGGAAACGAGCGACTTGGGGAGCTTTCAAGAGCGTCGAAGAAGTCGCGAAAAAGACGAAGAACGTCCGACTCCGTGCCCACCTATTCGACTCCACTGTTCTTCCTGCCCTAACATACGCTTCGGAGACCTGAGCCATACGAAAGGAGGATTAACACGCGATCAGCGTCGCGCAGCGTGGAATCGAGAGGACGATGCTCGGAGTGACACGATTCACGCAAGTGAGAGAAGGCCTTCGGAGCTCCGAGCTTCGTCGACGTTCGAAGATCAGAGACGCTGTCGCGTGGGCCAAGTTGTCGAAAATTAGGTGGGCCGGCCACGTAATGCGCTTCGTAGACACCCGCTGGACGAGAGCCGTCACCGACTGGATTCCGCGGGATGTCAAGAGAACACCAGGACGCCCACCAACGCGTTGGTCGGACTTCTTCGTGAAAGCCCTGAACGACCGCTATGACGCTCTTCGTGTCCCTCGAGCGAGGAGGATCCATTGGAGCACTCTGGCACGCGACAGGGACGAATGTAGACGCTGCTGCCGCCCGCTCGAGCAATTCGATGATCAGCAGGACGACAGGTGACACAAGTGATCATGATAAGATGTGCACCTGCAGAAAAAGGAAATAAGTTGCCGAAAATGAACAAAAACGATTGTATCAAAGGCTCCCACCGCTTCAGATGAACCTTTGTTCCTACTATGGCTCAAAAGTGAATGAAATAGAATGTGTGCCGATTCGAAAAAACTGATTCACAAAGCCCATTCTTTATCCTTCATGTAAAGGAAGAGGTTACCCTTCATACAACACCTTTCCCTGCAAACACGTTGTCTTGCTGGAGGATTCTATACATAGGCTGGCTGCTCTGGCGAAGAGGCTTCCCCCACTCATGAAACACCGTCTTCGCTGTTCTCCAAGCCCGCGTGCACTTAGACGGATTGTGTGTGGTGATGGATTGCCGCCGAGTTCTCCGCTCTAAGGCATTCACTGCTCACATTCTGGCCATCTGGAGTTCCTACGGAGGAGCGGCTTGCCGCGCACGGCGCCGAATTTCTCCTGAAAAACCTCCGCAATCGCTGCTGCAGAGTGAATGAATGGGCAGGGATGGTGCACCGGTCCTTCTACGGAAGAAAGGGAATTTCAGGAGGACCAGAACGTTGGGCATCCACCGGATCCATGGAAGGTGGCGTATTTGCGTTTGGTCACGCCAAGCATTTGGCTTCTCATTGCTCCAGCATTAGGACAAAGTTGCCCTTCAAGATTTCTACGGAGATTCGCCCTTCGATGGACCCGCACATGCATACGCATAATTTTAGGACATGTTGAGAAGACGCGTAGGTGTTGGACTCTCCACCCTGATTGCCATGCTCAAATTAAACACAGAGAAGGCCCTGATTTTTCATAAGCATCAAAATGAAGGCGATGAGTGCGGGGTAGTAGACATGCAGGTAAAAATGCTCCATTCCCTTCCTTCGTTCTATGAGTAGAAAGTGCAAGACTGGGGAGGTGTTATTGTGCGCTTCATTGCTGCTTTCGGAAGTAAGAATTTAGTGGGTGAACGTTCACAACGTATTCTGCGATTTCTATTAACTACTAGTAAAGAGAACGCATAGGACCGCAGTATGATGCGCCATAAGCTGCGCGCACCCCGAACATAGATTCGCGGTTCGAGTCCCGCCCAGACCAAACAGTCCCTCCATCATTCCTGGGTCTGTGGATTGCTACGCCTTCTATGGATAGGATAACATTCTGGATTTTCCATCGGCATTTCAACAAGGTCTTTGTATCGGCAAACACACATGCGTATGACCTTCACCACCCCCGTAGGAGTGCAATGCTTGGCTCATCCTAAATAGGCGTTCATTAACACTGTCTTTTCTCCCTTTGCTGTCATAAAAGACCCGCATTTTGCATGAGCTATGCAGTGGATGCAGAAAGATAAAGGGCGAAGATAGCCCTCAATCAGTCGCCTTGTGGAATGTGACACGAATTCCGGGTTCACGGAGTGGACAGAGGTTGAAACTTTCAGCCGTACAACGCCTGGCTGTGAAAAACGTGTTGCACTAGTCGGTGTTCCGAAACCACAGGCGTTATCAATTCATTGAACACGAAGAGGTGGAAGCTAGGCTATGGGACCCAAACCTTGGGTCGACATCGGGAGAGAGCATCGACGCCTCCATCCCACTCGGCCGCCCAATCCTCAAAAAAGAGTATAACTTATCGTATAAGAAAGAACCAATGAAAATTGAAGTAAAGTTTGCCTGTTTTTTTTTGTTTGTTTGTGAAGTCTATCAAACACTTATTCGGCTTACCTTTCTACCTCTTCGCCCTCGCCAAAGCCGCCGCGAAGCCGATGTCAAAACTAGACATCTTTTCAGAGAACACAGAAAATTCAAAAAATTTCATTCTGCCTACCCTGCATTTCCGGTACACCCGGCGCTGAAGTTCAAGCCTAAAAACTCCCTGTTTAAAACACCGGACTGTTCTGTCTGTTCGCCATGGTTCAAAGGAGACCACATTACTTCCTGTGCAATGTTCGTCATCCCATGAGGGATTTGTGGAGCGAAATATATAGGAAAACTGAGTGACCCATCGCCCTAAGAGTCAAAGAATGCCTTATGAACTGAGCAGGCCGTATACCACTACACCACCAAGCACAACAGTGGAGGATCACGAATGTGGAGAGTTTGAAGCCTTCTCGAGAATACTGGCAGAAGGACAAACGAACAACATACCACTTTGGCACGTAAGACGTTGGAAGTCTTCTAGATCCTTTTCCGGAAATTGAGGAAAGGGGTGAGCGCTGAGCTAGCAGCAGAGATTTCGCCGTTTTGCTTGTTCTCTATGAACTTTGATTCCACCGTTCTCGCGCCAAGGAAGCCCCTAGTTCATGCCATAAGATACAATAGTGCATGTCTAAAGAAAAGCTAGTCTGCAACGTTTCAAAATCATTAGGTGGACAACCTCTCGTGTCTTCTAGCAACTCATAATGATTTTGCTGTCTTTTTTGAATTACATCTGTTATCTGAAGATATGGTTGGACGCTTTTGACATCAGTTCTTTGAATAAAAAAAGTTAAATTTTTCTATTATTATATTCAGTTACGCCTCCTATGGCAGCTATCAACCTGGCGTTACCGATTTTTCTATGCTTACGAACTGTTGTGAACATCAGTGCTAGGTATTTCGCGTACAGCGTTCCTTAGGACCACAGGTGTCGTGTTCCAATGTATTCTATAGTCCGTTTGGAATTGTTCAACATACTATTGAAAGCCTTTTCTATAGGACTGCCTTGGGGACATGCTCTTCGTTGGCCATCGCCGTCATGTGCGCTGCCCGTTAAGGCAGGTTTATATGTTCACATAAACCGGCAGTCTGCCAACTTCTAACGGAGGCTTTAAATCCACTCAGGTCATATAATTTTTTTTTAAATCAGGTGCTTATTCTTATCTCTCACCGTTTCTTCCGCACTAAACACCTTCGATTCGCCCCTTTTCTTTGTTTTTTTAGTTGGCATCAGGGTTTACTCGGCTATTACGCAGGTGGACGACGCTTGTTTCCATGGAAAATCCGTCTAGATTAGCTAAGAATGTTTGTCTGTTCTTTTGTTTGTTTGTATTTTTCCCTTATGTGGCACGTCTTTGCACGTATTCAATAAATAAATAAGTAAATAAATAAATATAAATAAATAAATAAATAATATAAATAAATATAAATAAATAAGTAAATAAATAAATAAATAAAAATTGTCGTCATGGATTGGCCTCACACGAAAAAGAAAACGGCTTGCTTCAGTAGTGATGCCGAAACTCATAGAAGCTCGATCTTGGTCTGTTCTGCGAATTGGAGTCTGTAGGTGAACTAAATCATAACAGCATTCATACAAGCCATCTCCGTTATAATATGTAGTCTTATGGAGAGAAAACAGATGCAATTGTGTAAGAACCTTGTATGATAGGATGAGCTCTCCCGATGCGCTGAAAGATTTCACCGCTCTCTAGTTTTTTAATGTTTTTGTACAATAAATATACAAATAATAAAAAAGCAATGATAAAATAATAAAAAGAAGACGGATCTGAACAGAGGAAAACGCATCTCTGCCTTAAGCTGCAACAAGTGTCTTATCTGCTAACAGGGAAACTTTGTGACCATTCAATATCCCTACTATAGAACAGAGCAGTTGCGGAAATAATCAGAAAACAGAGAAATTTGGAACAGCGCGAGGCGTCTTGGGTCATTTAGAGTGGATGTTACAGCTGCTCGAGAAGAGTTCTAAGCAGAGGACGTCGCCCTAGAATGCGGCTGCGTGATGTTGATATAAAGAATGATTTCTCCGTTCGCCACATTACTTCGAAATGAGCGTAGACAGGGTAAAATGACGTCCGATGCTCCGTGGAAGACTTTGTAGGAAAATGTCGGCCACTAATACGTAAGGAGGCCAAAGCTGTCCACGGAAGGAACAGTTCATCGTGATCCCAGACGCCTGAATAGATACTTGTCACCCTCAATAATGAAAGCAAATTTTACCTTCTTTAGATCTTGAGCTAAACGTCAGAAAGCCGGTGGATGGGGTACCCAGTGCAGTCTACAATAAAAGCAGTCAAGCATGGCGGAACTGCTATGGTCTGGACCTGCATGCTCATTCAGCCCACCCTATTTTTCCCCTATAAGTTGTGGAATTTAGACCTTTCCTTCGGCGAGTAACGAAAATGCACAAAAAGTTTTGATAGACGTTGAATTTCGCTGCAGGATAACGAACCCATGCATGTCTCGCGCTCTGTAAAAAAGTGGAGTGCGAGAAGGAGAATCAATTCAACGTCGTAGTCTTAGATCACTGGTCTAAACCCCATTAAAGCAGTTTTTCGAAAGGAAATAGGTTCTAGAAATTCGAGCTATTGGAGCAAAAGAGGATGAGATGGGGTCATCAACATTTTTTGGAATCCTTATCGAGACGATGTAAAGAGGTCGTCGAAGCGAACAGCCATAAAAATCATTGCTAGCAAACTGTGGTTATTCCCTGCCTTATTTGTTTGCTTGTAGTGCTAAGGGTCTCAAAGTGAATAGATCTACGTGGTTTTGTAAATTTTCTTTATAGATTTCCATGCTTAAGATTGACAGCTCACTGGCACTGGCAAAGATTGGGATGTGAGTGGAGTAAGCCTCATAAAGCAGTAGATGTGTTGTAACCGCAAAAGGACCGCCAAACTTCACTCGCAGCTTGCTCAAAAATCATTTTTATACAACCAGCTTGAAGTCGGTTATAGCAAGAATTCTGTAAGTTCCCAAACTGGACGCCGTTGTCAGGTAGCGGAAACTTCCTGTCCGGATCAAAGATGTGGGTGGAGTAAGCCTCAACAAGCATCGAATGAGGCGCGGATCTGGGTTGAAATTCGTGATTAGTGGAGCAGACATCATATCCGCGGGATGCATCATCCGATCCCATAAAGTGATCTCTCCGAGCCATCCGGACAGGGGAGATTTTCGACGAAGACTTCTATTGTTCTTCACTGCGTTCGTCTACATCGAGTTACCAATCGTGACCGGCATGAGTAAATCCAATACCACCGAAATCGTTTACGCTGTCACGAGCACTTCTCATTAGCCGCTCCGCAACCATGCTTAATTATTCATGAACTGAGAGATTTCCTCCTACCACCAATCGGCACCCAGCGCGTTTAACCGAGCCACCTTGCCCCGTTTACAATGCTGGCCCGCACCGTCGCCGGGTGCGAGTAGCCGACGAGTGATGTGTATGTGTTATGTTACTGAACTTGTGGTCTTCGCTAGTTGTTGTGGCGAGATATCCGCTGCATAGCTTGTCAATCACTCGGCGACACCGTCTTCCTGTCTTTCCTCCCACAGCCGTTATGGCGACGTCCACAGCAGCTTATTCTTTCACGTGATAAACCGCAAACCGCCTCACATACCTTTGAAAAGCTGACGCCAAGGGCTATCGGTAATTGTGATGTTGCCAGTTACTGATACCTGACAAACCTTTTATTGGTAGTGTCATCCTTATGGTCTTTATCTCCACAGTAAGCAGCTTGGCATCGTTGTCGCTCAACTTAGAGTCGTTGGCTTATTTAGTGGTTGCTGTCTCTACTCATTGAGTCTTCGGCGGTCGAAATTTCTCAATAAAGTAGACTTCACTCCTCAGTTTTTCATTATAATCCTCAGCTGGAATATGCCGATGTTGCTGTTTAAGTGCCCCATATGAAACTGATTGACTTTCTTTTTTTTATGTTTGTTCCCAGTGTCGTGGATTTCTGGCCGCTTGATGGGGCAGATTAATCAGAACCAATTCCAAAATGTTCACTTTATCCTGCCTACAGAAGTTTGGGAGCGTGCTGGCGCAGTCGGTGGCTGTCGCGGCACCTGATTTCTCTGTCAAATGCAAGGGAAACAGAGATTGAACAAGAAAACTGATTCAGGGTTGCTGCTTCAGATTTCCGAATCAACCCTTTCATTCAAGCCAGGGTCGGTGATTTGGTGTTAGAATTCTTCGGGTTGGGTGCTTCTCTATCGGCTGGTCACCGCATGGCGTTGTACGGGTCGAAAGCCTCAACGACGTCAAACTGCCTCCAAGACATCACCTAGAACTATCTAAAACTCAATCAATACACTCGCCTTGTCCCCTAGAATAGGAATATCGGTCAGTCTTATCATGTCCAGACGAACTGACTACCGTATAATTTTGCTTCGGTGCCTCCGTTCCGGCTTCATTCCAACAGAGGACCATCAGCAGGTTGCGTGGGTGACGGGTCCCGAGTCCCTCTCCACTGCTACAATGTACCGCTGGTTTGATGGATCTGCAGAAGGAGACTTCTCCCTCGGCGATGCTACTCGATCCGGACGTCCTCAATCGAGAAGTACAACGGTCGTCCTCGCTTCTGTTCAAGCTGATCCGGCTGAGTCGGTACGAGATATAGAGAGGGAGACCTGCACTCCTAAAACCTCCATCCATGATATCCTCACTCGATCTGGTCCTGTGGTGAAGTGTCCTCATACCGTACCCCACGATCTGACAGCCGCCTAGCAAAACACACGTGTGAAGGTCTGCTCTCCTCTACCCTCCTTCTGCCGAACAACGGCATGGACTGAGACGATAGTGGCCATGGATGAGAAGTGGATAACGTACAGCAACCCGGACAGGAAGCTAAAGTGGCTGCCTCACCATAAAGACCCACGACCCATCCCAAAGAGAAATATCCGCAGAAGTATCTGCTCTCTTTGTGCTACCGCAGTAAGGGTGTCGTTTACTACGAGGTCGTGCCGGCTGGGCAGTCGATTGACGTCAACCTCGTCTCCTCACAACAGGTAAAGATGGAGTAGCTACCCGCTGACCACACGTACAAGGGCAAGATTCATCTTCTGATGGATAATGTGGGGCCACACTTCGCAAAGGCTATCCAACGCCAGCTAGAGAAGCTGAACATAGTGCGGCTACCCCATCCACCTTATTTCCCGGATTTATCTGTGATTTCCACGCTTTTCGCATTCCCGGGCACTTCTGCCGTGAACGGCAGTTCTACAGCAACGACGACATCGCGCGCAGTCGATGAATGGGCAGCGTTACGACCTGTTTCTTTTTGAAGAGAGCCATTTGTCTCCCTTCCCGAACGATGGAGGGAGGTTGTGGCCACCAAGGGGTCATACACTGTTGATTGGCTAATCTTTTCTTCAGTTGCAGTCTCAGTGCAATAAAAGTTCTGAATTTTCACAAAGCTTTCCGGACACCCTGATAGAATGCGTGGAGGGTCCTAAAGGGACTAGTTAACACTAACACCGTCCTTTATCTTCATCTTTTAGTACAAGGTGATCGTGCTAGACAAAGCCTTACTTATTGTGGCACCGCTATTTTTATCCTGTATCTTTACAACGATAAGCTACCCCTAAACTTTTCATGTCATTGGTTCACCGACCTGCGATGAACGAAAACTGGCTCAACCAGCTCGATCAACGAGACACGATTTCCATCGCCAAGGATCACCACCTTGCTATTATCGTATCACTTTCTAACGGGCTCTGAATACGAACCTGTCGTCCCATTGTACTTGAACATTTCTGACGCTTCATGTCTGGGGATAAATAGAAGGTATCTCACGAGCCATCTCAGCATGAGGTAATCCACATATTCGAAAGATACTGGACTATAATATCGATGATCAATGATGGAAAATTGTAAGGCAACTTACATATATCATTAGAATAGTGCACAACATCGTTATGCGGCTGTACCGAGAGAGATTAGAGATTAAGAATAGGAAACAGAATAAGAAGGAGAAAAATATGTGGCTGCATCTATCTAATATCTAGAAAACCTGCAAGGCCGCTCTTTTCTCTCAAGGAATTCCGAAGATTACATAAATACAATGTTTTAGTACATTCATTTAAGCCTGAACCGGCTACTAGAGAGGCTATTACATAGAGACTTGCGTGACAGGCTTCGAATTCCTTCTTCAAGCTGTGCCGCTACGGGCAGGGCCGGATGCTGCCTTTGAATAACGGCGCATTTCAGAGACGAGGAAATCCGCAGCGGCTTCTCCACCAAAGGGAGCTCAGCGCTCCGGCCCTATGGGACCTAGTGAGGCGAGGAAGCGCTCTGTTTCCGAAGTGCCTGATTAATTTGCCCATCTGGTCCGAAGGCGATCTGCCCAGCTTCTCGCCGCTAATCCCAGTGTACGAGTGGCCACCTAATCAGACAAATTGGTATCTGCCATCGTCCGTCCTCGGCAACGTCTCTTCAACGGTCTCCTCAGCTTCAACCTCTCCAGATCCCGACAGGAACTTCGTCCACTCGCAGACGCAACGGAGTGTGTCCTCACCGCTTTGTTCGTGTTGTTTTGCCCCCACTCTCTTCATAAAATCGACCAGCCGAGCACAAATGAGGGGCTGCGCCTTCTTCCATTCCAGCGCTCTTTTTCCTCACGGCTGCTTTTTCCTCTTTCAGTATCCTTATCAAAGAGAACTCTTCTCTTCTACCAAGCACTATTTCCCTGAACTGCCGTGCGTTTTTCAGACATCTGCCTCTTAGCAAAAAGGGAAGGTTTTGAGGACTCATGAAGTTTTTTTTTCAGCAAAGCTTCGTTAGCGAGTTCCAGTAGTTGCTCTGCTTTCGCTGCGTTAAGAAAGAATATAATTTTGTTTTAGAACCCGTCGGAAGCTTTGATCGAATCAATTGGTCCAGGTTGCCTGAGTCTTGAGGACCAGGAGAATTGCTACGTGGAGCCCGAAGAAAGCGGTGAGTTTGTTTTAGTTAAAGATTATCTTAAGGCTTCTCTGTGGACAAGGATCCTAGCACGCGTCGTCAAAGAACGTAGGGTATCCTTACCAACTTCGCAACCTTTGGTGCTCTGAAATGAATAGAAGTAAGGCGGTGATGGAGTGCACGCTTGCTCGAGCTGTGCAACCGTCCGTAATATCTTGTCGAGCGAATTCGTGTGAGGTGACTGCATGGTACAAGAGCAAATTATAATGGCGACTGGTCGACAACGCTAGCCGCAGTGCTGCTCCTTTGTCCGCCGGGAGAATTGCAACCGTACCAGCCGCGATCACTAACGCTGTGTAAAGCTGAAAGCGGATAATGAAAACCAAGAGCAAGTCGATGGAAACTGATGAGGCGGACGAGGTAGAATCAGCAAACGATCGCAGAATTTTCGAAGCTCGGAAGAAGCCGCAGGAGACTTGACCCGTGTCGGTGTCATGCGCTTTTCCTTAACTAGATGAGCACGCGCAAAATGGATTGACTCACATAGAAGCTAACGTCGTACCTTTGTTTAGGGTTTCTTCACTGTATGTCGTTAAGGACGCAAACGTTTTGTCATTTTTCCTAGGCTTTCGCTTGTTCAACACACTGCTGCAGAGCCAGTTGTTCTTAGCGACACATTAGGCATTTACAGGCACTTTGTCGTGCGGGCCAGCATTCCCATTCTATTGAAATTTTGTGAAACATGAGGCAGAAAGTCAAATATGGTAGTCGTCAGTCTCAGTCTCATTGCGCTTTGAAAACCATTTCTAAAGTAGTAAGGCTTCGAAAGGGTTGAGCACATGGTACTCGGGTACTCGATAAGGACTAGGTCTGTGGCGTTGTGCAAACCATGAGTGACCGTTTTCCAGCACTTCACTTTGTCTGCTTAGCCTGGGTAGATTTCGGGTGAGTGGTCGGACGTTGTCGCGAAAGAAGTGGATTTGAGTAATTTTGAGCGTCACTTCATCGAAGGCTTCGGCTCGTTCGTCGAATCTTTCACGATTCAGGTGGGCAGGGGTCATCTCTCCACGCTGCAGTGAATATTTGGGCTCTCTTCTTTTCCGTCCCCAGAGGCAACATCAAGACCAGATACCTCCATGAGTGCTCCAGTGCTAAGCATCCTTAACCTCACATCCACTGAAGATCTTCGCCAGGACCTTCTTCTGTTAGGAGCGTAAGAGTAGAGACTTGCCGCACCTGTCCAGTACTGCCGCGATGCCCTCAGGACAAAAAAGCGATGTACCAGTCTCTTGGTGCTCCGTGAGGATGTGAAATAATGGCTGGACTGCATTCTGAATACAAGCGATGCAAACGCATTCTCCATGACTAATCGTAAGTCCACTGAATCGGAGCCACCTACACTCTTGAAGGGCCCGTCGCACCCTTCTTGACCACTGAACGATTTTTCACCATTGTGGAGAGGGGCGAACCAGAGGGGTAGTGTCCGAAATGTTACTTCTACAGCTGAATGTAGTGCTTGTCTTCGCCACCAAGACGCCGCAGTGTAGAACTTTCATGCTTAGAAGAGTAGGACACGAATGTCTATCTTGAATTACGCCCCCAAAATAGCAACAACAAGCGATGGTGTTCCATTATGGTACTCATGGGAAAGCCTTCAGCAATAGCGTTTCCTACCTGTACACTATAGTTGTGCTCTAACGGATAAGGATAAAGGACGGCGTTACTCAATCCCTTCTGGGATGCGCCAGCGCATTCTACTTCTACGGGATGTCGTGGAGGCGACATGAATGCGTATTTGGCCACAGAATGACTTGCGGTGGCCAGCCGATGAACAAATCAGCGCTTTATCCATCCCAGACAAGTCTGGTACCAAATTACCGATCCCGGAGGGATGGAAGGCTTGGTTGGCCTGGGCGGGAAATCCGAACCAGGAACCTGGTATCGGGTGCACGCGACAGTCGCGCCTCCTCCGACTGCGCTACACGCGCCCCTCTAACGGATACATTCGAATAATTATGTACTGTAATAGTGGAATATTCGAAGCCTACTGGTTTTCGAATATTCGTTCGAATGCAAAAATCAACAACGAGCCACATTCGGATATTGTTCGAATATCGATTATTTAAACACAAGTGCTACAACACGCCTAACGGCGTGTCTCGCACTTGCCCGCTTCGCGGGGTTATAGGTTTGCGCTTTTTTCTCAGAAAATACTCACACACAAAAAGTACGTGTGACTTCAAAACAATTTTGTTAACAGAACAACAAAAAGACAACACTTACTGAAGCATCTCGGATGAATACTACGTTTGGTATCGACTTGAGTCCTGGTGTTAACCTAATCTTCAGATGAGACTTCTGTCGTATTCGCGAGCATGTCACGTACAGTTGACCATGAGAAAATACTCGACTGGGAGATATACGCAGAGGCGTACCTGGCGCGGGTAAAGATTTCCGTTCAACATAGGATAATGCTGAGTTCTGCATGCGGCCGGTCGTCGTACGACCACGATGTGACCTCTGCTTCCTTTCTTTTCGATCTTCCGACTCCAGAAGGTTGCGGTGCGACGAAGAGGACCCGTCTTCTGAATTCAGGCACTCAGAAACGCGCGTAGACCCCGTTGTGTCAAGCAGGAGGAGGACCCGCTTTCTCTGCTGCAGCAGCATCTCATGCTCAATTCTGAATGCGATCCCTCGTCGTAGAACGACGGTGTCTCCTCTTCTAACTCCAGACGGTTGTGGTGCGGCGAAGGGAACCCGTCTTCTGGATCCAGGCGCTCAGAAACGCGCGCAGACGCCGTTGTGTCAAGCAGGAGGAGGATGCGCTTCCTCTGCAATAATATCCCATGTTGAACGGCAAACGTTGCCCGCGCGAGGTACGCAGAGGCGTACCTGGCGCGGGTAAAGTTTTCCGTTCAAAATGGGATAATGCTGAGTTATGCATGCGGCCGGTCGTCGTACGACGACGATGTGACCTCTGCTTCCTTTCTTTTCGATCTTCTGACTCCAGACGGTTGTGGTGCGACGAAGGGAACCCGTCTTCTGGATCCAGGCACTTAGAAACGCGCGCAGACGCCGTTGTGTCAAGCAGGAGGAGGCTACGCGTCCTCTCCTGTAACAACGCCCCATGTTGAACGGCAGACGTTGCCCGCGCGAGGTACGCGGAGGCGTTGCAAGAGGATCCATGAGATTGCGCGTGATTCCACGAGGCGTATCTCAGCCAGGTTTCCAACCTGAGTGAGATACGCCTCATCATCTGCAGGGCAGGGAGCTAACTCAATTATATAGTGGTAGATTATTCGAAGGTCGAATAATGTTGTTCGAATTTCGAATAAGCTTCAAATTTTCAACACTGATCACTCAAAAGCTATTAATATGGTAATAAGTTAAGGTAGATGCAGTTAAAAATGGAATCCGCTGCCTAGACGGGGTTTCCATTACCTTTTTCTAGATAGGATAGGTTCGCCAGCGGAATGTGTCGCTGCGTGTATTGATCGAACCAGTAACACGAAAGCAAAGATGGCCGCTCTGACAGGAACCGATAACCTCTAGAGTATAACGCGCTCGATAGATTGCCAGGAATTTGTGCGACTCCAATTTGGCTTGAATAGACGTCGACACGTTCGCGTTCCCCTATCGTGTTATGTAATCCTGGTTTGTCTATTTCTAGCATTTAACCAATGCTTTACATGTGCTGCCAAACCGGTCTAAAAAGTTGCAAAGGCTATCAAAAAAGTGGAGACGCGGGTCCAGTCTCAGCGTTCCTTCCCACAAGATATAGAGAATCTGTGCAAGAACCTTAGGATGGAGATCGCTGAGACATCCACATTATATGTGTAAAAGGACATGCAAGTTCGTTAAGCTCATGGTGAGAGATCGCGCTGTGTGGAGAGGTAGAGGATCCGACTCTTAGTCCAAAGTTAAAAGTAAGTGAATTTAAATTCACCAGAAGGTAACGTTCGAATAACAGTCGAATCGTTCGAATAACAAAGAACAGTTCGAGTCGAATAATTCGTCCGAAATTTTTCGGCATCTAATTCGTTCGTTCATTTATTCGTTCGACAAATTTTTTCAAAAGCACAACGATACTATATGGCGTCTCAAGTTTGGCTCAATACAAAAAATGGCAACCATTTTCGATAAAAAGTGTCGAATGTTTTCGCCAGCCTCGTAGAACCAAGTCCCGTAGTTGAGCTGTGTGGAGCACGCGGGTTCGCCACATCTTCGTTAGAGTTGCCGATCACTCCATTTGCCCTTGTTTCGTCCCTCAACTGCTCATCTAAAAAGGTCTCGTGAGAGCACTTGAATTCTGTTCGCATTCCAGAATTTTCGAGTAGGAAGCTCTGAACGTTGCCTTGTTTTCGCTCGCTGTAGTTGGATATCCAAGACAGTTTTTGGACTACTAACGACCACTAACAAGGAAAGGGCATGTCTGAACCTCAGAAGCTAGTCGTGTAGGAAAAATATCCGCCTAATTCAGCGTAAAGCTATGTCTCTCTCATTTCATTAACCCAACGCGGCAACAACGCCTGGCACGCGGGCACTGCCTTGTGCCGAAAAGCCTAGTCGAGGCGCACTGCGGCAGGTGGCGCAGCGGTAGTGCCCCCGCTTCACGAGCGGACGTAGAGAGAAGGATTCCGTTCCCGGGGACAGTGTTGCTTTTGAATTTTCACTGCTCGAGTGATATTTGTGCCTCGCTACCAGATGCATCGAGCGCATGCCACTACGTAGGCCGTCAAATACGTGTGCACATAAGTTGCTTATCGTCAATCCCTTTCATCTATAAGACTGAGAAAACTGTTTTTTGACCTATCAGCGTGCAAGTGTTCTCCCGCCATCACGGATCTGTCGTCATTCCTCTTTGGCAGTGTGTACCAATACGACTGAATGCGATGGCAGAATCAATGCTTTCGCCCAAACCTCCGTACGAGTGATTATCCAGAAGCACTGAAAAAAGCCGCCCCTTCAACGCGTATGGTAACCTATCGTATTTCTCCGTAATACCGGAAACGTGCCTCAATTTCTTGTCGCACGTATGTTCTCGATTATGCCAGAGTGATCGTCTTCTGTATCCATCTCGATGCTTTGCGGTCGAGCAGAATGTGCGGTTACACATGTTACATAGCGCCGTGGAGTCGATTTTGTGACACGGGGTCGGAGCATTGGATTTCCTTCGTTTTTGTCCTACTTTCCACAATTATTAATGCATTTGGAGAGCACCAAGTGGTTAGGAGGGGGCTGCTACCTTACGAAACCGTCCAAAGTAAGGTCTTTACACCAGGGCCGGATTCATCAACGACTAACCCGTGGGTATAGGGGGTAGAGATACCCACGATGAAGCCTGTGTCTCTGACTCTTTCCTTATATCTACCTGGGGCCGGATTCATCTACGACTAACCCGCGGGTATAAGGGGTAGAGATACCCACAATGAAGCCTGCGTCTCTGACTCTTGCGTTATCTCTGCCTGACTCTTATCTTATCTCTACCCCTTATCACCCGCATACCCACGGGTTAATTGTTGATGAATCCGGCCTCTGACCCTTATCTTATCTCTCCCCTTATACCCAGCATACCCACGGGTTTAATTGTTGGTGAATCCCGCCCCAGAATATCCTCACGTAAACACTAGTAGAGACCATGCATAAACTTACCAAGCGAGAAAACGGACAATAAAAGCAGGCAAGGGAACCAGGCCTGACCACTTTCCATGGAGCCGTCGTAAACTGAGGAACGGTATAACAGGCGCGATGTGTAACCTAATTCCATATTTCTTCCTGTAACCCACAACGCTAGCGCCTAATTGTCAGCTTGTGAGGTTTCCAATTTACTTTATATCCATGGTCGTCTAGCGTGTAGGTTTGCTTTCAGGGTAACTACCTTTATTTTCTATTGTTTGCGCTGTCTTCGTCGCTGTTGCATCCAGTACATGTATAACGTGCTACACATTTTGCGAATCCACGCGCAGCAAGCGAAACACCTCTGGAGTTAACTACCCGAGCCACTTGGCGCTGTTTTGAGTCTCGTCCTTTTCCTGTCAGTTATTCGTGGATCCGTCCTTCTCGGTCGGGGAAAATGGTGTTCCGCCTCCTATTTCCTCCCTAGAAGCTGCCCGACAGCACAATCTGCTGGATACGAGAGCAAATCCAGGTGTGGTTGGATGGCGTTCACTACCACCTTAAGGTTGTCCCTCCCAGTTAGTATGCGTTCTATCTGGTTAAAAGCAGTAGGATGAAGCGTCCTTCACGGCAGAAAAATGTGCCATGCTCGCCTCACAGTATTTGAGCTCGACGCGTCGCCTTCTACAATAGGAAAAAGCACCTTACGTAGAGCACCACCCCCATTGTTTCATTCACTTCGTTCGTGTGTACCATGACGGTTGAAGGTTCGTACATTAAAAAGTGAAAGAACTGCCTAGGTTCCACTTTCCATAAATCTTGGCATGACTTTGTCCTATTCTGATCTGTTCCTGATAAGCTATCGACCGAGATTGTTAACAGTTTTATTCGGCTGACGCTTCGGCAGCTTTGCCTTCTTTGGAGCCTGGAAAAGAATAAGATTGTGAATATTCCCGTTTTCCAGGTTCCGAACAAGGCAAAGGTGTCGAAACGTCAGCCGAACAAAGCTGTTAACAATCTTGGTCGACAGCTTATCAAGAACATATCAAAAAGCGAAAGGTTTTCCACCGTCTTGCAGATGAAGAGGCGTTGGCGATGAGCATAAGCTTCCGCAGTGCAGGCATGCACTTCTGACCGCTCTCTTGTCAGCGTAAACAGTCAAATGTGGTTCTACACTCGGCTATTGAGGGTTGGGTGGAAAGCATAAAAATTGCACACGATGTTATGACTGCGTCGCATGAGCTCGTCTTCGCAATTATGCTCAAATAGAGAAAACATTTGCCCGCGTATTGCTTATTGTCTCCCCACCACACCACCTCGCTGTGCTGTGGGACGCTCCACTGATCTGAGAGGAATCTCAGATGAAATTGTCCATCCGAGAATTGATAACACGTTTTCGAAACACAAAATTGAAGAACAGTGGTTGCGCTGCTAAGAAGGGATCAAAAGCCAATCTCTTATAGTGCTCAACCTTAACATAAGTTCACACCTCATCCTTGCTCAATGTGAAACTGCAACAAATTAAGGGGTAATTAAGACCTTTCGGAATGGGCTTATTCTTTGCGCTGTTTGAAAATAATATTGACTAGATAACCTTTAGATGGCCGTTTCAGAAGAATAAAGTCGTCCAAATGCTGTTGTTTTGTTATTCTTAGGAACTGCAATGAAGGTTAATCTTTCCTCAGACAGAGTCTGAGGAAAGATTAACCTTTTTTTCTTTTTTCGAGGAAAAGACGACGTTGCAACGTTTCAGCAGAGGTTTGATGTGTTCCGATAATTAATGGACGAACATATTACTGGAAGCTTTAACGGATATTTCCCAATTGCGCACATCAAATGTCGTTGTACGGTTTCAACTTGAAGGAGAAATGGAGCGAAAAACCGAATTGATTCGAGACGCATTGCGAAAGCTTAAATCCTAACAGTAGTGAGTATGAAACCATTACACTCATAACAAGGTCCTTTCAAACACGCTGCCTTTGCGTTTAGTATACTTCGTTTCAAAGCGCAACTTACTCCTTAAGAATTTGTCAAAACCTTCCAAAAAAGGCGCTGTAGACGCGACCATGTAAGGTCGATTTCTGCGAACTCTCAAAGTTGCGGACGGAATCGCAGTATTAAGGACGATTTCTTCAAGCTGACGTAAAAATTAAAAAAAAAACACTCGTGATTCATTGCAGGAATTTCGTCACATCCAAAATGTGATTTTTGTATATGACAATGAGAACATTATTTTGGCAAACAGCACCATATAAAGTTCACGTAAACCGGAAGGTGACCTGCTGCGGGGCTCATTCTGATTTATCCTTTGACATCCACATTAGCACTACTCTTTTTAGCTGCTTTCACTTGTGAAATTAAGGTGTTTCTGTTTTAGAAAAGTCCATTGTTTTATCTCGGCCTAGTTCTACCGTGACATTTTTACGGCACCAGCACGCACTTTACCCACGGATAGCCTTCTAATTTTCGTCGAAAGTCAAACCACTTCTAGCTAATCAGAGTTGGAGGTTGTAGTCAAAAGAGCAAGGCGTAATTCTTGGTGGTGCGTTTTTTTCCTACCCCAGCCAATTAAGTCTGAAGAAGGCGGCTCAAGGTTAAGAATTTCGTGAGTTGATCTAGGCGAAATGGCACCTTCGCTTCTGCTCTCCAAGGACAAGCAAGAAAGTGCCTGTACTGAAGGAAACGCTTCGCAAAAATGGGCAGCATTCGCTCGTTAATCGCCCAAATGAAAGTGGTCCTCCATTCTTGATACCCCTAAATGGGCTGCTCTCATATCTCTTGCATGGAATTCCTTTGGGTTCGCAGTTTATCCCTCCACGAAGGCAAAGCCTCTATCAAAGGCTTTGTAGGGCTCCTTTTCGACGTCGCTCTTCGCTGACTGTCTCCTTTCGTCGGAGTCTCACAACTTTATAATGTTCTGGTTCTACCTCTTCTTCATCCCAGTGCTGTCCCGCAGCCGACTTCAGCATTCTACTCAGCTCTGGTGAAGCATAAGACTGGTGTCTCGATTGCTCTGGCACCTCCCTATCCATTTCCATGTCAGCATTGTGTTTTCTGTAGAGGAAATGTATGCTCAAGACTTTAGCTGTCTATGGGCTGTAATACAGACTTGTATACATTAGCAGCGGCATACGATCGTTCTACCCCTTAGCAAAACTTTTGAGTTCATAGTCATGACTTCAGATCTTGGCACCTACTTCGCTCGGTGGGAACATAGCTCTAGAGTAGTTTCCGTGATTTTCACTCTCTCTTTGACTAAAAGTGCATGAGCCGTAGTTTCCAACGCATTTCTTGGAGATTAGACCAGTTCAATGTTGGCATCGCCAGAAATCCTTTTATTTCGCAGCGCAAATGCTTCTTTGTACTGTGCCCTACTGCATGTAGAATGCGATGCAGGGCGGATCTGTGCTGGAGATGAAGGATAAGGGGATCAATCTCTTTTGGGATGTGCCATGCATTCCATTTCTATGGGGTTCTATGGGGTGGAGGCGATTTGAATGCGTATTTGGCCATACAGTGACCTGCGGTGGCCAGCCGATGAATAAGTCAGTGCTTTATCCTTCTCAGACATGTCTGGTACCAATTCACCGTCACCGGAGGGGTGGAAGGCTCGGTTGGCTTGGACGGGAAATCCGAGCCAAGACCCCTGGTATCGGGCGGAAGTGACAGCCGGCACCTCCTTCGCGGCGCTGCACACGCCCAACTACAGCGTAATATACACAATACAAAAGTTCTACTCTAAATTCGTACAACTTCGTCAGAACGCACACACTGCTCGGGACCTAAGGCTTGCTTGCAAGTACTCGAGCCTCAAATAGTTGGCTCTCAGCTTGCCCAACGGTCTTCCTCATCGTGCAGAAGGCAGATGGAGGATGTCGGCGGACACAAGGGAGTCCAAGGACTGATATCTGAGGATGCAATCGGAAACACGCATTAGACGACCACGACGACAAGCGCGTATGGCCGGACATCTGCTCCCGACATTCTCCTGCCGCAGCTCCGTGTGAACGTCGTCGTTGACGTCGACGATATCGATGTGTTCTTTCGAGTACCTTCTTCTTCAGGCCTTCGTAGTCTCGAATTTATCTGATTTCGCGCGCTTTCCACGTCCGCCATGCTCGCTTTGTATAGCGGAGCCGTCGAGTCAAGCCGTCCGGACGGCTTCCTTCACGACTTCTGCTTCGACATCCCGAGTATTCGCCGATGCCCTTTCCAAGTTCCTGAGCTTTTTACGCGTACGCCTCTTTCTCCGTCGCATATGACGCTTGTTAAGAGCTCCTTATCAGTCGGCGGTGTAAGCCGCTGTAGATTTACTTAAAGAAGGTTCTGACTGCTCATATCCAACATTCAGTTCCTTTCTCTTTGTGAAGTTTGTGAAGCATTTCTTCAAACAGATGCCTCTTTCAAAGGTTTTCTCTGACAAGTTCACGTTGTCTGCAACCTCATCTGCTGCAACAGCCTCTGTCAGTTTTTCCCACTGACACTTTTAGAAGGGTTATCCATTCCTTCCTGTATGTGGCGTTGCAAGGGCGAACATTGACGAGGGCCCGAGTGCAGATTCATCTTCGCCTCCACAGAAATCCCAGAGGGTTCGGCGAACCGGAGCCATCTTTCACTTCGTGTATACATGACGAAATTCCTATATCCATACCCCGTCATCCTTTACATTCGTTCGAGGATCAGTATTTAGCTCCTTCCTCTATGGTGTTTTCAAACTCGAGGACTGTCAGACCGCTACCTTATGCCAGGCTACATAATTCGAACTTTGACAGCAGCTTCGAATTTTCGATAGAGAAGCCTTTCATTTAGAATTTCATTGCATTACCGGGTAGTGAGATAGATTTAGCAAGTTTCAGTGAGGCCAAGAAACTCATGGAGGTCCTGCATGGAGCAAGTATGCCGCTTTTGAGAGGTACTTTTGCAGCTGATGGTAAAATGTGTGTTTGGTGGTTATTAATTACGTCTGCATCAATATGGAAATAACCCAGGAGCTGAGGCTCTATTCTACATTGCGCACCAGTTTTTTTTTTAATTAAAGCAACCCGTCTAGAGTACTGTGAATGCGACGTGCAGCGCAGCTGTATTATTCCTGCATACGAGACTCGCTCCTCATGAGGAACAAGTGTTTGTGAACATCAACAATGACGAGTGAGACGCGGTGTCTAAATGCGCGAACCATGGTTTGTACCACTATCTTCTGGATCTTAACAAGCCATATCTCCTAATGTTCATCAATTAGTAGCTGGCCTGCTCTAGCTGCTAAAACAATAACCTGTTTGCCAGAAGTCTTATGGGGAAGGTGCTGCACATTTTTGGACAGCTCTGACTTTTCGTGGTTCCAAGACAAGACTGTCATAAGGTACTAGTGTAGCGTGTGGTCTCCAAGCAAAGTTTCACAAAGGCTTTGACGAGAGATGGTTGAGCGGTCGACTCGCAGGGCCGAACTGCTGCAGGCGCCGCGCTCAGCAGGTTCGAGGTTCGGAACGGCGCCGCAATGGATGAACTGGAGTGGAACCAGGTTGAGGCCTACTCCTCCGCCAGCAGGTCATTGTTTCACGACGGCGCAGCATCAGCTATTCTCGACGAGCCTACACGCTCCTCACACCTCGCCGCTGGACCCGACGGCTCATCCTGAGGCCTTGGAGTGACGGCAACTGGCCGGTTAGCCCATGCTGTCAGCACACGCTCACTCATCCCCTAATCGGCCTCGACATTTTTGCCGATTAATCGCATCCCGTTCACGTCGGAATTGATTTTTGCCCCAAGGCTTCCTCTCTGACAACTTCCCACAATCACCACTGTCGAATGGTCTCTTGAAGTTCATCTCGTCTCGTCTTTTGCCTCACCTTAGGTTCGCTGCATCTTCCACCCTCTGCAGCTGCTCTCAGCTTCATCGTCGGAATCTACCTGTTGGCATTTAATTAAGGGTGCACTCATTAATTAGCTGTCGCAATTGTTCATTTCCCGTGAAGGGTAAGGGTCATCAAGCATCCAGCTCACAAAGCGCTTCGCATCTCGACAGTCTGTTCTTGCGAAAACTTGCACGACGTCCTCGAAGAGGATTCCATAATGCAGATCATTCTCCCGTTATGTTTCTGTGCTCACCGCTTATCTAGCTTGCACCCGTAAGCCGATTTCGTCTACAAATAGCCTAGTATATTCTTCCTCTAGAATGCTCGAAGACACGAACGTAGCGGACTTCTGGGTTAGTGATGGTTGGAAACTAAAAGTTGGAAACTAAAAATGTCCTGTGTCATGTACAGAAATCGGGCGCTATCATTAATGAACAGGCATGGATGGACACGACAGACTTAATTCCGAACACTGAAATGAGCTTTCTTCCTTTTCGGGTACACGATTCAAGTTGAGTTTGAGAGGAAATCACATCCATCCCTCCTTGGTTGGAATAACGTTTGCTTCTTTTATATTTGTGTCTTATTCGTCTTCGCTTTCTGGAAAACTCCCTTGCGAATGCATGACAGAACGGTAGTGGTAGTGAAAGGCCAATGAATACCTTGAATAATCGCCGCCGCGTCTAGTGCTAATATTGATACACCACGCATTAGCTGGCGAACTAGGGGTTTTCTTTGGGAGAATTTTCGGATGCAAACTTGTATGTAGCTTTTAGCTGTAGATCTATTTCTTTACGTTCGGGCTGACCACTTTCATCAATACCTGGAGTGAACAGACCACTGTGCATTACACCCCTTCTGAAAGAGGGTGAAGAGCGGCATCGAATGTAATTCATTGAAATTACTGCGAAGCGGGTTAGAAGAATTTTTGCAACGCCATACGTTTCTGGACTAGCTTCTTCAATGACACATACTCAACTATTTACTTATTTTATTAACTAAATGAAGTACTGCCCTGCGCGGATCCATAGTGCGAGCACCCGAGTGAGGGTCTGTGCTGCTCCTGGCTTCTTCTTCGAGAACAGCAACTCTCGAAGTGGAGGATCTTACTGTGATCCGTGACTAACTGCCCCCCTCCTTCGGCATCTCCTCTCACTAAGGTTAATGCAATGATACCTGTAGAGAAAGCGTATTTTGTGAAGCATAGTTCTTTGAGGGCGCGCGTAGCACAGTCGGAGGAGGTAATGGCTGTCGCATGCACTCGATACCCCAGGTTGTTGGTTCCGGTTTTCCGCTCAGGCCAAGCAAGCCTTCCATCCCTCCGAAGTCTGTGAATTGGCACCAGACTTGTCTGGGAAGTATGAAGCGCTGACTTGTTCATCGGCTGGCCACCAGTCGTTGTATGGCCAAATACGCATTCAGATCGCCTCCACGACATCCCGTAGAAGTGGAATGCGTAGCGCATCGAAAGGGATTGAGTAACACCGTCCTTTGTCCTTTGTTCTTCTTCCGGAGGCAGTTGCTATTCACTAAGCCAAGCTTGCTTCTACAAAGCACCCGAATGGGGTGGTCGAATCAGCTTCCGGTAGAACTCGAGGTGTTCTGGGGCTTGTTGCGTGTTTTGCTCGTCTGAACTGATTCGTTTACGGACGGAAGCGGATTCCTCCCAGACGCTTTGCTTTCGCCTTTGCGAAGACGCTTCTTCAACGCAGCGGCAACCGCAATGAATTGTCGAGGCGAGATGAGGCGTTCTGGACTTTCGCTTGTAGATTTGGCTGCGTTTTTCATGGCGTCGTGAGCCGCTCTATTCGATTCCCGGTGGACGAGTTGGCATTCAACCCGACGAGCGCGGCCAATACGGGCACAAGTACTCTCAGCTGCCGCGGAATTCGGCCCTCCGCTATTTTTGCTCGTCCGCTTACCGAAATCATGCGCTCACTCGGAACGTCTCCTCAATCTTTCTCGCTTTTTCTGTGCCCGCCTGGCTTGGCGCGACAGGTCTTTTTCTGCTGATATATTGCCCGACTAGTAGTGCGACTGACATGTGCGCGTGATTCTCAGACGTAGCCTTTAGACTCTCCACCCTGCCAAAGGCGCTAATCGAGTCGAACTCGATCCGCTTAGTCCGGCTTTTCAGCACTGCGCCGTCACCGCCGCTGCGGCTGTCGCGCGCGGCCGTTCTCGCCGCGGGGGCAACGAAATTTGAATCGCCACGGACGTCCGTCGGTGCCGTTTAATCGACCGCCTTGGTGAAAACTGAAGCTTCGTTCTGCAGTGAAATCAAGTCAAAGACGAGTCGACGCCCGTGTTTTTGGCGCCGTCGCTTGCCTTTCGCTCATCGTCGTAGAATCGCTTCTCTTTTTGCGATTCTCTCCTGAAGACCTCTTTTTACATGGAGTTAGTGGGGGTGTCCACAATTCGTCCGCTGCCTTTCTCACGAGGAGAAGACATGATGATGAAGGAGCTGGTAAATTCTCTGGGATCGGCTGCTTACTTAACCCGCTCACTCTACAACGGAGCTACTTTCTTGATCGTAGTCTCCTTGGAAATAACTCGCTAAGGCATCAAAAAGCTCAAACGATTAACCATTTGTCTTTTACGTGTGGAGTCCGCTCTAGCTCAGTTTGGGTACATAGTCAAGTTGTTGGGACTTCTATGGCAAAGAATTACTATTGCACTAAAGAGCTCAATCGCTTGGGAACTCGAGGTTCTCGGCTTTGATGGGAACAACAAGTCCGAAACGTGAAAAGAAATTATGAGTAAATTCGTAGCACTCTCGGATTTTCGGATACCTGCTTCTTCAGACATGTTAGTATAGCTACATTCTTCTGTTGCAGTACGACCCAAATGCGTAGGAACTGCATTGTTTTTGGGCCTCAACAGGACGTAGGTCCGTTTTTAGGGGCAAAGGCTGGCAATTTCCGTCCACACTCAGCTAATTCCTCTTTTCACGTGTAAACTGAGCCCTACTATCTCCGTTCATGCATTCTCCCTAGGAGGCGTCTTTTGAAATATTCAGTGAGGACAAAGAGTCGTACTGAGGTTTCTCACATTCCTCCATTTGAACGTTAGTTCGCGTAGATTGAGGTGAAGTTTTGGTTGACGGAGAGAAACGCTGTTAGGTCTTTGTAAAGAATGGTTTTTACCAACCATGAATGGTGCCAAAAGGGCTCACTTTCTGGCAAACATAACATTTACCATTTGAGTCGTTGTGAGAAACTAACATCATCTAATATCTCGCTGATCTGTCAAATAACCCACTACGAGCTTACGTACCTCACAGTTAGCAGAAAGCGCATCTCCCTCGAACTCATTCAAGACAAATTAGGGATGCTTCTTTGGCCGCAGATTCCTCCAGTTCAACTGGTTCAGTAGGGATCACTTGTACCCAACTAGGATTAAAGGTACTTATGAAGCAGAGGGCCCGTGGTGCCGTGGGGCAGCCGGGAAACATGTTAACGCGGCAACGGCAACGGAAACTCGGCAACCCACGGCACCCTAGGGCGGCTGCTTCATAAGAACCGGCCCCGTGGTGCCGTGGGTTTGCCGCGTTAACATGTTTCCCGGCAACCCCACGGCACCACGGGCCCTTTGCTTCACAAGTACCTATAGTAGAGTATAGAGTTGAAACCAGTATGCCAGCTTACATCTTCTCCTGTTCAGGTGACAACGTATGTGCTTAATCAGCTCCAGTAAGAGGCTTTCTCGTAGTTTGCTCAAGTTCACTGAACCTTATGCTCAACCATAACACGCATAATTTAAGTAGTCGAAAAGTTAACAGGAAGGTATTCTGTGCTTCTGCTTTCACTGAGGGTGTCCAACTTCCCAATGTTGCTTCGCCGTTATTGTGCAAACCGAGGCTCACCTGTTTTCTTCTCTTCTAACCTCTGAGAGGGATGGAGCATGCATCGCTCTCACCTGTGATGGGATAATTTCTCACCTGGAAAGCGACCCTTTGACCATGCCCTCTTCCTTACCAGCACTTTAGGGCCCGGATTCATCAACGCGCATACCCATGGGTGTGCTGGGTATAAAGGGTAGACATACCCACGATGTGGACATACCCACGATTCATGATAAACCTTACCCACCAAATCGTGGGTATATCAGTGGGTAGAGAAAACCCGCCGATCGTTGTGGGTACATCCATATACTCGCGACCCCTTCGCGCCCCATTGACAAAATGGCGCTCCAGTGAGATCATCTGTTTTCGGGAAAGGCATAGTTGTGCCTTACCCTTGATTCCTTTCATGAATTCGATTCGTAGCCACTACCCATTGCTGGTAGTGGGTATGATTCCCTTACGGTATCTCTACCTATACCCATTGCTTGATAAATCCGGGCCCAGGACTGTCATCAGCCCACAGAAGTCGCTCCTATATGCGACGGTTTCATCCGCTGGGCGCCTTCGCAACTCGGCGTCGTCGAGCGCTGTGCTGTGCCCTTTCTGAAGGCTCTCGTCGTTCGATTAACTCTTGCTCACCTTGGGTCCCAGCACTTCCACTCTGTCAGCAAAATTCGTCACCGCCGCTGGAACTCGCCGAAAATGACGTTGTCGAGTTTTCGCTGTAAAAAGCAACCGATTCCTCGTACTAGAGAGCTTTGTTTTGTCAACGGTCGAAGGGAGCCGTGCTTGCTACTCACTGCCTTCCCTTCACGGTTTCTTTCGCAGAGGTTTCGCTGCAGTAGTGCTCTGTGATCACGAATGCTTCCTATCACGCTTTTTCAGTCATGGTCGTGTACCTCTGACGCCAATTTCAGATGACCTGGGAGTCATTCACACCTAGCATAGATGTAGTTAAGGAACCTATACCATTGCTTTCATAAACGGTTTCCTTTCCTAACTAATCCGCCGTGAAATGGCTCGATTTTCCGTGCATAAGCGTTGAGAGCCACTGGTTCTCTTGCCATTAGATATATAACCACGTATAAGGACGTAATTTGTCATGGCAACGAAACCAATTGCTACCTACATTTAAATCTCTGTTTGCAATAATTTAGGTACTTAATCGTGGGATTGCTCAATGAAATGTGCTTCTAAGACGGCGTCGATTGCGCAGTTGGTAGAGGCGCCGACTCTTGCGCGTACTCCTAACGATGATGTGATGTTTCGGCCCGGCCACAACGTCTATATTTTCTTGGGGGTCGACTACTTGGTGCCAGACTTCCTCGGGAAGGACGAAACACTGATATGTTCCTTCTTGCGTTCGAGACCGAGGTGTTCATCTGCTGGCCACCGTCGATCATTGTATAAACCATGAAGCGCACATGCAAGTCACCTCCATTACAACGCGAGAGCTGGGATGTGCCTGAGCTTCCCCCATGACGTGAGTCTCGCTGACTGGCGCTGAACTTATGTATGCTTCTTCCTGGGGATTCTTCATTGACGCTTCTTAGAAGCCGTCGTTCTCCAATTGTCATGTCCGAGATATTAGGCTTTAAAAGCAGAACGTCAGCAAAGGGGCAACGACTTGCGAATTGCGTAGCTACCCGCGCAACACTGTCGCCGCGACTCGTGGCCGGTGGTATGTCATATGCCATTGAACGACTCTACGTCCGGTTCGTGCCCACTCAGCTCCTTAGAGGGATAGCGTTCTTGAATTACACATGCAGTAAGGATAAGGCATTCATTTACGCATCGGATAGCACCGACAACTCGTAGTTCGGGGCAGATTCACGGAGCCGTCCGATATCAAGAATGCATGGCTTAGCCAAGCACATTGAACCTAACCTTTATTCTTTCTCGAGGAGGCATGCTTGGACGCTTTAACCTCACGGACCCGAAAGGGATGGGATGAAGCCCCTCCTGGAACAATCGTTTACTTGGAGCCATTCGGTGCAGGTGATGCGTTCGAAGTTGAATAATTCTTAACGCGACGTGCGCGGAAAATGTCGAACCGGCAGTTCGTTGGTAATAATTTCAAGTGGATGCGTTTGTTACCTACTCTGGGCATATTTCTTTGGTTTCAGTTGGTTACCACGGTAATAGCTGTTTCAGTGCACACCTTTCTTGCAATCTTCATAATTGACAGTTGGAAAATGACAGTGTGAACCACCGCCAGAAATCCTCCTTAATGGTAGGAATTTCCCTAGTTGGTCATATACGATTTCCAACACACCGTTTCGTTGCGTTTTCCGAAACTTTGCGTAAGATCCGCAGCATACTGCTGCATGATCAGTCAATCCTTCTACGCTCTTACTTGCGGCGCGAGAGACTTAATAAGAGAGTTATCAGTGTGCCAGCGTTCTGGATCGCATCAAAAACGTCCAAGTGTTGCTATTTTTCTATCATGCAGCTCCCTATAGGCATGGTGAAACGGTGAACGGCGAGTGTCATGATAGGATAGCAAAAAAAATCGGTTGGCGCATTACAGTGAGCGGTAGGGATTGCTTAATGTGGAAAATGAGAACGGTCGGTTTTCGTTAATCCGTTTCTGTGGTGCGCAAGGCACGTCACCTCCTATGTGGAAGGATCTTGAGTCCTAGTTGGCCCCTTGAAATGCCTAGCAGTATAGCACATCAATGGTTGGTCTCCAATGAACAACTCTGGCCTCATCACAAGCGCTGTAGTGATGGGAGCACTTCGGATGGGTGCGAATCGGGATCTAAAACCGGCTCACGTGTCACTGTGATCCTGGGCGTCAACCTAAATGCGCCACAAAACTGCATCTCAAGGAAGTTTGTTTTGTCAAAATGAGTTCCGTGGGAGGATATCATAGGGCTTTTGAAAGTTGTTTCGGCTCTCAGTGAATCTTAGCATGGCGTCCTGATTATAGGTGTGGTGTTATGTTTTTGCCACGGTTTGCCAGGAAAAGGGGATTGTGTAGAGTGTCTCCAAGCGCGACCGTTGGCTTCTCCACAGACATGGAAGTCCTAATGAAGGAGCCTCGTAACCTGGCGAACTTCTAGCAGTTTATCACAACACAGAACCCTGCGTGTGGCCAGATAATTCTGGATGACAACAACTCGAACACCTACGTGCTTGATTCCCGCTGATTCGTTTGGCTATTTCTTCCAAAGTCGCTGAGGCAGCAAACGCGATGTTTTTCTGCAACACCAACATAATTGGTTTGGTTTTAAGTTCCCTGATGACCATGCCTCATCGGCCGCTGCATTTTATCCCACTCGCTAGGGTCGTTTGTCAGTTAGGAGAAGCTCACGTCCTCATCGACGTACCTCCTAATCAATTGGTTCGTTCCCAACTCCAGACGTCTGAAGTGGATTATTGTTGCCTTACCATGTGCCTAACAGTCCCTAATGCAATCGACGGCGCCCAGCTCTCCCACCACGCACGCGTTTAGCATAATGTAGTATTCCGTATCAATATAGCGATGTGTTCTGCGGCCCGTTGATTCTTGTCGGTCTCAGCGAGTGCAAGACTTTTTCACAGCTTCTTTGTGGTGCCAATGCACAATTGCATTCCGTATCTGCTACGCCCTTTGTCGGTTGCGCGTTCTTTACATCTGAACAACTTTCTTCGGCCAAAATTACTAAATGAACGACCTTTCTTGCTGCACCACCTGCCGTTTTCGGTTTCTTCTCACGCAGAAATAACCTTGCCCTCGATTGCTCCCACGGCGGTGCGTGTGCGAAACCTCGCATCGTCGCCTATAATCGTCGCTTTCCTGAATCCTTCGCTTGGGAGACCCACAGCTCTTGCTATAGATGCTACAGACCTGCGGACATTGCTCGCCAGCGTTGTATGGAATCGGAACGGAGCGCAGCGCGTCCTTCGATTTGATCAGTCCGATGAGTTTGTGTTCTCAGGAGTACGAGCCTGCAGACCCGCTTCCGATGCTGACCATGAGGCTGATGTGTGTTCGTCATCGCGCCTAACCTACAGAGCGGTGACTCAAAAGGCAATGCGCTCGTTTCTACTGAAACCAATTTCACGTCAAATTGGACACTTCTCGCTTCTTTAGGACCCTCTTCAAAGCAGGCTAACGCTTTTAAAATCAAACTGAACTTTTTCCAAATCAAAACAAGCTCCTTCCACATCAAACGAGAGACTCTCCAAAAAGGTTGAAATTATTTTTTGTTCGAGGAAAACTTGGTATGACTTTCTTTGAAGTTTAAATTCACATGCCCAATAAGTAAACAACAAATTGTTTCAAATTTTATAAAATTCTTATTTTTGAGGAAAAATAATGTTTTGAGGTTTGTTTTAAAGACCAGAAAGGCGGCCATTTTTAGTGCAAAAAGAAGAGATTACGCCATACCCTCGCCCAAGACTTCGTGATTTTTGTTCGGTTGATAGCAAATTTCTGCTTTCATGGAGTTTCACACCTGTAAACGACACAGCAAGGGCAATTGTAAAGAACACACTTATTCTCACTTTGATACTTACTTACTTACTTTGATACTTTGATGGTCCTTTTGTCTGCTGGAGGTCTTCTCAGCGGGGACCACGACTCTTCCAGACCGCTCGATCTCTGGCTGCTTGCATCCAGTGAGGCAGACTCCGCTCTCTGAAAGATCTTGAGATTGAGTCTGCCCATCGCGTTGGCGGTCGTCCCAGTGGTCTCTTATGGTCTCTCGGGAGCCATTCTGTGACACGGAGACTCCATCTATCGTCCTTTCGTCGAAGCAGGTGTCCGAACAGCGATATTTGGACTTCTTCATGTACTGCAGCGGGTCTGCTAATTGCGACTTCTCCCGTAGCTCCGACCTCCGTAGGCCTTTTTACCATTGCTGACGAAGGCTTGTCCTTAGAAGACATCTCTCCAGTGCACGATGCGTAGTTTACATTGCTCTTGTCTTGTTGTCGGGCCAGGTTTCCGTGGCGTAACACATCGCAGGCAGTACAGAGGCGTTGAATATCGAGGCCCTGAGGCCGGCATCCTTGACCTGATCGGTGACTTCGCGAATCGAACTGAAGGCTGCCCATGCTGCGCGTCTCCTGCGGGCGATTTCAGGAGCGAGGTCGTTATCCATGTTCTGCTCTCTTCCCAGATAGACGTAGGAGTCGACCTGTTGTAGAGCGACTCCACTTAACCTTACGAGTCCCGTGTCACACCACTGGTTGACCATAAATTGTGTCTTGGACATATTCAAATCCAATCTTCATACCTGCCACATTGAGCTCGTTCAGCATTTCCTCGACTTCTGCCGTGCTGGTAGAGATGAGAACAATATCGTCGGCGAAGCGAAGGTTGCTGATCCGTTTACCGTCGACAAGGTAGCCTTTATCGTCCCAGTTCAAGTCTTCCATGGCATCCTGGAGTGCCGCTGTGAATAGCTTGGGAGAAATCGTGTCTCCCTGCCGTACTCCTTTCCCGATAGGAATTTTAAGCTTTCGATCGAACAGCTGGATGGTAGTCGATGTGTTCGAGAAGCATTCGTCGAGAAGTCGGATGTAGGGCGATGGTATACCAGCGTGCACAAGTGCGTTCAAAACGGCGTTGATTTCCACAGAGTCGAACGCTTTCCGGTAATCCACGAAGACAAGGACAAGTGGGAGGTGGTATTCGCGGCTCCTCTCGATGAGCTGTGAGACAGTCTGGATATGGTCCATGCAGGAGAAATCCTTGCGAAACCCTGCTTGCTCCACTGGCTGATATTCATCCAAGCAACGCTCCATGCGGTTAAGCAGTATCTTGGTGAAGATCTTGTACACAACCGAGAGAAGACTGATGGGTCGATAGTTGTTGATATCCTCCTGCTGACCTTTTTTGAAGATTTAAACTGTTTTCGACTCCTTCCATGAGTCCGGAATCCTACCATGTCGAAGGTAGTGGTTGAAGTGCTTGGCAAGAAGTGAGCAGAGGGCACTGCCACCCGCACGAAGGAGATCAGCAGAAATCCCGTCCGGTCCGGGAGCAGTGCCCGGCTTCATCCTTCTGATGGCATGAGCAACTTCTGATTCCAGAATGGGAGGTACTTCCAGCTGGTGGCATCAAGCATTTTGGGACAGTGATGGAAGAAAGGAACAGATCTGTGTAGAATTCTTGAACGACGGCCTCCATCGCTCTTCGAGACGTTTGCGTTGTTCCATCCTTATCCACAAAGGCTGACATTATTGCCTTCTGATCGCAGAGATCTCGTTTGCAGCGCTTTACGCTTGAACCTTTCCCAGCAGCTTCTAACAGCTTCAATCTTCTGTAGGCTTGAATGGACTCCTTCACTGCAATTCGACAGGCCTTCGAGATGGTGACTTTTTCCAGATGGGAAGCATTAGGATCCAGTTTAACAGCTATTCTTTGCTCCAAGAGTTTAATCGCGTGTGCGTTGAGTCTTGAAGCAGACGGTGATGTGGCTCCGCAAGAGCTGCTAGCACATTTCAACAGTCCTTTGGAGAGAAGGTCGTAGTCTTCCGATGGATCTTCAAGAAGATTCCAATCATACGACTTTATTGCATATTCCAACTCCGGGCATCCTCACCGGTGTCGGTTTATGAGTGTCACGCTTGAACATCCTCTTTTTGAGAGTCAGCTTCGCACGGACAAGACGGTGATCCGAGCCGGTGTCAAATGAAGGCAGCACGGAGACGTCGAACAGACTCCAGCGTCTGTCTGTAAGAACATGGTCGATCTCCGAACGTGTTTCTCCATTTGGGCTTTCCCAGGTCCATCGCCGGTCTGAAGGCTTCTTAAACATAGAATTTTCATGGTAGAGACGTCACGCGGATAGGAAGTCTATCAGGCGCTCTCCGTTTTTGTTTGTTCCTTGAGGAAGTTCAATGTCGTCCTAACCTCCATTCGTCGTGATCATTTGTATCGACGATAGCGTTGAAGTCCCGAACGTCAACTTTGTAGTTACTCTTCTCGTCGTTGACAGTCTTTTTGAATAGCTTGTAGAATTCCTCCTTTTCTTCGTCTGTGGCCGCAGATGTTGGAGCATATCCATTAATGGTGGAGGTGGTTCCTTGATCTTTGGTTTACAGACGAAGAACAGCTACTCGCGGACTGATGATCTTGTAAGAGTTTACTAGGTGGTGCACTGTCGAATTGACGAGAAATCCAACTTCGCCAATATTCTTTCTGTCCACCTTTGCTCCGATAATGAGAAGCTCGTTATGGTCGGTCCTTCTTATGGTTTCCGTTCTGCCTTTCGTTTCCTGCAGGGCGATAACGTTGTATTTGATGTTGCGGCTTCTGTAAAGCAGTGTCCGAAGATCCTGCTCAGATGCGATCGAACGACAGTTATAAGTGCAAACGAATAGGCAGTTTCCGTGTCGTGGTGGGAGGGAGTTTCCGGTAGTCCGATTCCAATGACGTCCTGATGGTTTAACTCCGAGATTAGATGGCCCCTCGCCGGAGGTGGATGCAACCGACGTCGTAGAAGTCCACCTCCGGCGCGCGGAGGACTGGGGCGCGGGTTTAGTTGTTTGAGCCATAGCGGTGGTCTGGTTACTCACATGTTCCTGGCCAGGGATACAAGAGAGCCGCCCATACACGACAAAGCGTCGCGTACTGCGTGACCGTTTGTGCCGTTAGCCATCACAAAGTGATGTTCACCCCTTCACCGCGGTGAGGTGGCACATGAAGGGGATTCTCACTCCATTCTCACTTTGATACTTCATGTAAACAGTATTTATACTGCCGATTAAACAAAAATCGCATGGGGCTAGTCAATTGCATGCCGCGATCTCTTTTTTAATGCAATAAATAACTGCTGCCATGTTGCGCTTTAAAACAGATTTTAAAAAATTTCAAAAATAAAGTTTTGTAAAATTATTACACTCATTCAGGCAGCTGAACTTAAAAAATTCAAAGTTGTGCCAATTTTTCCTTGAATACAAACCTTCTAACCATCTTGGAGAAAATATAGCTTAGCCTGTAAAGAGTTAGTTTCGATTTTGAAGACAGACATGCTTTGGAGAGGACAACACTTCGACCAGCACCGTGAAGCCCTTGCTCGCCCGCTCCAAAGAACGAGACACGGACTTCCAAGACAACCCTGGTCGAAGCGCTCCTACACAGTGGGAGACTCCGTTCACGCAGTCAAAGAAGATCTAGAGGTTAGCACCGCCGTCTTTCGGTGAGCTTCGGATGCACACATTCAACGTTCTCAGTCGCCTCCAGACTACAGAACAGTGCAGACTCTGTGGATCCCTCATGTTTTGACCGATGCCACGCGGTTTATCGGGGTTTACCATTTGTCAGTCTGTCCTTCTGCGCGGCACCAAAAGGAGGTTCTGGTGGATCTGATTACTGGACATGAGATTTGGGTTCTCTACGATTCTAACACGCATCGTGCCGTATATCTTACTCGAGAAGACGACACTCCTGCGAAAGCTATGTCGGGCCTTCACCCCCAAAAAGTGTCTCTCTTCCTGCTTCTGGGATACGCGAGGAGTGTTGTATTACGAGTTACTTCCGCAAGGGGACACAGCCGCCGACAGCGTTTATGCCAATCAACTTCAGAAGCTGATGAATGGTGTTCAAAAAAGACCGAGTCGAGCTTCCGTCCACCTACTTGGCGATAAGACTCGACGCCACACGGTAGATGCCCACGCGAAAAACATGAGGAGCTGGACTGTAGTGCGGTCTTTTCCCCAACGTATTCCCCTGACACCGCCATCCCCTCTTGACTATCCCCTGACGGGTTCCTTAGCCAGGAAAAACTCTTCAAAATTTAAGATGTATTATAGAAAGGGTCAGCGACTTATTTGACTCCCAATCTCTTCAGCTATGGGGAAGAGGCCTGTCCGTTAGATGGGAGATTGTATTATAGTTTCTGACGGTGGTGATCATATTGTTAAATAAATACCACTTCTTTATCGTTTGGTTTAGTTGTATGCTGAATAAAACGATAAAGAAGAAGAATGCCGAAAGGCACAAAAACTTCTGGCAAAGGCGCAAAAAAAACAACCTAATACTTAGGAGGTTTTCGCTTTCCGCAGCTTGTAGGGTGAACTCCCGCCAGCTTCTATAGGCCGGAAACGTAGGTCTCGCTGTGGTTCTTGCAGGAACAGCTTGTAGGCGGAGCCTACTTCTTCCTTAACACTGAAAATTCGCAGAGGAACCTGATTGGAAGCAGACAAAAGCCTACTCAGTGTGTGCGGCGCTGAGTTAGCGGCAGGAGTACGCGGCTATCCTTGACGGAGCAGATATAACTATATAGCTCTACCCTGCCTTTGCGAGGCTACCTGCTACGTGTCTCGCCGAAGTTTCGACCAGCGACTGTGATAGAAATCGTGAAGTTTATGGGAGTGCGTAGCTTTAGATGAAAACCCTGAAGTGTATTTCAGACCGCGACAAACTTCAAAGGCGTTTTGATGTTCCTGAGATTGGCAGGTCCAGCCGAATCAACCTAATAACAGCTATGGTTAGCTGTGCGTTACAATATTCACCGTTACTTCGTTCAAGACCAGGTTTTTCAACGATGGGTGTATTCGGCGTAATCAGACCTGCAAACTGTTGGTTCCGGAAGCCGAAGAGGCTAAACGGGAAAACCGTTTGGTCAAAAATCTCGTGTTTTTTTTTGAATTCTTGAACAAGGGGTTGTGATGTCGGTCGCGGATTAACTGCAGTGGTCCGGTGCACTAAACACTAAGCAGCGATTCGCGAGACGACCTTCGGCAAAGCGTGATATCGTAGAACAGGTGTAAATCCACCAGTGAAACGTTGTTTCTCGATTATAACACTGGTGTGTTAGGATGAATATTTCAGTATGAGCACCGCCGTAGACCTTACTCCAATCTGCAGTCTCTTCTTCGTAAAACTTTGATTTATCATAAGGACTCCGATGTTCGCGACACCTGTATCACTCGCACGGTGATCTTCACAATTTCCCTAGTTGTCTCACGGGTCCTGTAAATGAGCTGAAAGGTACATTGTTTTGACGCTGTTTGTTCTACGCACTCAGCTTTCATGCAAGCCTATGGGTGCAGACTTGGTCGTGGCACTTCATTATCATGCTGAAATGGCACTCATCTCCGATAGCCTCGCCTCTCGTTCTTCATCCTGTCCGCCGTGTTCCGGCACTCTTTGTCGGAAGAACCCGTGGAGTGGACTCGCTTCTTCCCCCATCTTCATAGAAAATTCACCTTCCGCCAACCCTTACTGAATCTGCTCCTTCTCCCGGCGTGTTCGTTTCCGCTGCGTTGTTCGTAGCTCGAGCTCAATTCCGCGGTGTCACCAATGAGAAGACGATGATGTGATCAGGTGACACGCCCTATGGAGGATGATCATGACGAGCACGGTGCTGCCGATTCTGTGCCTGATGGACTGGAACTCGCCCAAGTGCCGTCTGAACGCGCCGCCGCCTCGCTTCGCGCCCAACTACGACGTCAGCAAGGCGAGGGCGCACGAGCTGGCGCGACACCGCGCCAAGTCCGCCATACGAGCCGGCGGTGAAGACGTGCTCGCGCCACCGCTGCTGAACGAGCCGCCCGACAACGACGGTTTGGTTTTCGTCCAACCTGCGAGCCATGAATGCGCGAGTCCGATTAAGGCCTGTGATCTATCCTTGGCGGTTTAGAAATTCTAACAACAGAGCATCCACCTCAGGAAATTACTTTGACAACAGTGCAGGCGGCGTCGTAGAGATGCACTGCTTAATTGGGAAGTTGATCTAGCTGTTGTGTATGCGACCTGTAGTGACATATTGGTTCGAAGAGTTGCTCAAAAGGAAGCTTATAATATTCACTACTTTCTTGACATCGATCGAGATAATTCCCAGTACATTATCATGAATGCCTTCTTTCTAGACGCAGTTAAGTAGAAGATACTTGTGTGTTTCAATGGTGTGTAGATAAACCGCCAGACCAAGCTCAGCGTTTTGATTGTAACAATTCATTGTTAATGCGGCGCATAACTTCAGGCCCGGCTGATTATCTGCTCATGATTTCAAAGATTTCCTTTCAAGCCAAAAATTTCAGGGACTTCGCCCTGATTTCCATGAGTCAAGACTGCCTTCCAAGACGGTTCTTGACTTTATAGGCGCCTGCACTTCATATATCATTCAACGCGTTTCTCGAAAGTAGCCCGAGAAGCGCTCTTGCCCGTTCGAAGTAGCGAGCACTGCTAAATTTCGGTCGTAGATTCGAACAGATCAATCTTTCGTTAGGCTATGATGGCGATGAACTCATTTGTCCTTTCTTACTGCCTTCAGAGAGGACGATCGTGCGACACGATGCACACCGGACCTGGTGGGCAGCTTTTTGCGAAGTTGTTAAGCAGGGGAGAAAGTGGAACATCGTAGTAGAACGAATGGCTCTTTTCCCACGCTTCCTATCGCCCTGACGCATGGAATTACTGCTGATCAAAGGCAATTCTTAGAAGTTCAGATGTCGTACTGTTCTGTAATTAAGAGCGCCCAGCGATCCATATGCAGTACATGTTTTATTAGGTTGTCCCATAAGCCCCCGCCGTTTTTTCAACGATTCACTGCAGATTTCGCCGGCGGTCTCTTGCATAGCGCTGCATAGCTTTCGAAAGAGAATGATTTGCTCTATCAGAACGTGTATTGCATTTTTTTCCACCATGAATTTTGTCAATTTTTAGGTCGTTGAAGCGAAAAGTGAAAAAGTAGGCATTTGCGCACTTGTTCTCTTCGCTTAGGTTTGTAATTTTTTGCGCAGTTTTTATAGCACTTGGAAGACAATGTCCTGTACTACAAGAATATGTGTTGGTCCTATTTTCTCACTTGCCCTTTATTGATTTTTAGGCCATCAAATTGGGAATTCCGACTTTCCCGTCCGAATTTTTACCAAAACTCCGGTTCTGTGGTTGGACTTTTTTGCTTGGTGTCATATGTCGTTTGGAAGAAGATGTCTTGCTCAGTAAGAATTTGTGTCGCGTTTATTGGCTCACGCTGATTTCTGTCGAATATCAACAGCTGAAGAAGGAGAAGGAGTTGTTGGTGCTCTTTGGCATTTTGTTGATATTCAAAAGAAATCAATAAAAGCGACACATATTCTTATAGAGCAAGACATTCTCTTTCGAATGACATATAACACCAACCCAAAAAGTCCAACCACTGAGCAGGAGCTGTCGGCAAAAATAACCATCCTCCTTCGGACGTCCCAATTTGATGACCTAAAAATCAATAAAGGGCAAGTGAGAAAATAGGACCAACACATATTCTTGTAGTACAGAACATTGTCTTCCAAGTGCTATAAAAAACTGCGCAAAAAATTACAAACCTAAGCGGAGAGAACAAGTGCGCAAATGGCTACTTTTTCACTTTTCACTTCAACGATCCAAAAATTGACAAAATTCATGATGAAAAAAGAAATAGAATACATGTTCTGATAGAGCAAATCATTCTCTTTCGAAAGCTATGCAGCGCTATGCAGGAGACCGCCGGCGAAATCTGCAGTGAATCGTTGAAAAAACGGCGGGGACTTATGGGACAACCTAATATATGTCACTTCAGTGAATGGATTGGGCACTCACTATTACTGTCCAGACTCACTGTGGAGAACAATCCTCAAGAGTTTCATTTCATTTCGTTTCATTTATTCGTGCCACTGCAACTACACGAGAACAAATGGCTAGCAAAAGAATAACTTGTATTGCAAAAAAAAAACGCATTGAAGACAATAAAATAATGATAAGAGTATAAGAGTAAAAACATAGTGGTGTTGGTGTAGGAGGAAGGACAAGCTGGAGTTGGTCATGAGAATGCCACACATAAAGTATAGCATTGGCCAGCTGAAGCAATGCACAGATGTGGAAATTAACTCATCCCTTGATGTGGCTGAAAGCAAGAAATAAACGATTTCGATGGAATTTCAGTTCTTGCGTTCAGCAGATTGCCATGATGCTACAACCATGGGGTCGCACTTATGGTTAGCAAAATTCGCTCGAATGAGTCTGACAGCAATCCGTACAATGAGTCTAGTCAGCCAGTCTGCAGGCGAGAATCGCATTTACTGTGGGACCCTCTGCTTCACACGCCCTAGCAGTAACAGCTATTGCCCACCAACTGCGAGTTTCCCAAACCTCATGGCAATACCTTCGGCAATCTTCAGTACAACAGGATATCTATGGAACTTTGTGTCCCCTATGAACTTCACAATGTAGGAGCTGCGAGCTCTTGTTAAGTGCTAATTTTTTGAAAAATCGATGCGGCAGAGCCCGGACTTTAAACTCCTCTGGAAACATGTGATGATTACTGGAGAGGATGTGTTTTGTGTTCCGGGGCGCTATAGTGAGCTTGCTAACTTGTTTTATTTCGCTGCTGTGCCGAAGTTTAGATTCCAAGTTAACAAGGATCTTCATACATATCTAGGCCTCCCTTCGGGTCCGTGTTTGTTGTTGTACTGGGGTTTCAACTGTTTTTCAAAAACAGAGACACTCGTATTTTTCTAACTCATAGCATGAATGGAAACGGTAATTTCTCTCTAGCGTCTTCGTTAGGGAATCAGAAGCCTATTGCTTAATGCAGAGCTAAAGGGCAGACGATGTTTGGTGCAGCAAAGAAATCTTATAAGTTGAATGCTTTTCAGTCTCGTTAGTTTTGTACGGTTCTATGGGGACGCTCAAAGGAGAACAAAACGGCATCCTACGGTCATAGCATTAGTACACGATTAGTGCACTGAGCATTAGTGCACTGCCTAAACGAAGCTCGTCGCTGACGGCTCGCTCAAAAAACTGCATATTCCTTTGACGGTGTAACTGAATACATTGCTCTATTCATGAGTGGAGCTTTTTCGAAGCGTTTGAATGCGAAATCGCTGCAGATATAAGAGCTCGTACATTACTAAAGGTAAGCGAATGTGTTGGCACCTCACTGTGAAAGCTGCTGGAGTTAATTTGCTAGAATACCACAGGAAGCGTAGGGCTGCAGTTAATATGAAAGTGCAGGTGCCGGCGGACGTCGTCTAACGCTTTCGATTTCAGGCTTCTTCACGCCGGTTCTGCCTTCGGCGGCGACACCTCCTCGACGGGCTCTGCACTCGAAGGGTGAGTCGACGACCGTCGTCACCACCACCGCCACAACCACCACTGTCACACGTGCACCCACCACCACCCCATCCACCACGACCACCACCTCCACCTCGACCAGCACCTCCGCCACAATGCCCGCAACCACGACCGAACCGCCTCGAGTCGTCTATCTCTCAGACTATGACGCTGACTACGAGGCGTCGGCCGAGAGCACCGTCACGAAACCTCTAGAACACACCACGTCGCCGTCGGTCGCCGTCACCGTGCTGCCGCGTCCCTACGAAAGCGTCGGCGAGGCGGCCAAGCAAAATCCCGACTATCTAGGGGACAGCATCTGGGCCAGCATCGACCTGCTGCCCGAGCCGTTGGTCACCGGGCCGGCGTGGAGGACGCATCTGACGCGCAACGCCACCGCCGCCACTCCGCCTGTGCAGTCGTCGTCACAGAGGACCGTGCTGAGGACGTCGACGACGCGTGCGCCGCTCCAGAAGACCTCGTCGTCATTCGCCGGTTGGTGCTGCTAGCTTGCTGTGTAATCTCTGGTAGATGTTGATGGGCTGTGAGCGTGAGATGTCGATCAGGATCGACTCGTCCTCGTCGTCGTCCTCGTCGTCGTCCATTCCTAGTTCCTATTCACGCTATCGATTTGTTCTGCTGAGTTCCTGGTGTGTCGACGTGTGTGTCTCTTAGAGGTTTCGTGTCTACCTGGGTGCATAGAGACGTGTAGTAGTTTTTGGTTTCTGCTTCGGTAACTGTCCGAATAGTTCCCGCCGCCACACCGGCTGCCTGTAGATGCCCACCTAGAAGGATGTCTCCGAGAAAAGTGCGATTTGTGCCTCCGCTAAACACCCTTGAGGCTTTTTTGAGTAGAACCAACGCTTCACGAGCTGGAAACCCATGATTCATGTGCTCTCGACGCTCCTCCTTCGGGCGAGGTTTTTGTGGGGGCTTTGTAATCGATGCCCTCTTCTTATAGGAATTGGAGTGCTAATCTCTCTGCTAAGATTTCTGTGACAAAGTGATTGATTGTTCTAGCCTTCTAGGCATAAGCCGCTGCATTTGAATTATTCTAGAACAGATTAGGTCAGAAAAGGACACAATGTTTTTGTTTGATGTCCGCTACGTAGAATTTCGCTTTGCATTCAACTTCGTCTTACATTGCTTCTTGCATTTCATAGGATTTTTGGATTTGTGAGATTCACAGGTAGCAACCTCGTAGTCGTGATTGACAGCCATTTTTGCTACACTGTGCCAGGTCTCGTCTTAGAGGAGTCTGGGATTCAAAGAAGAAAAAAGCAACTTGCAAAAGGCGCCAGCTGCTGGGTGGCATGAAAGTCCTCCGATACTTTTGCGGGAAATCCGGGCACCTCTTTGTTAGCTAGCAGCACGGCACTTTCGTTTTGTTTTTAAATGGTAAAGAGGTGGGCTTCAATCAATCCTCTGAGAAATACGCCACGCACTTAACATCTGGCAACAGCTTGAACGTATGACACATGCAATTGCTTGGATTAACCAGCCGAGGAGCAAACCGACGAGAGAGAGACAGGTTGTAGCAACAGACTGACTTAGGAGGAGCCGAAGACATAGCTGGTCTGGGCCTTAACCTAATTAAGTATGCACTCACAGCGCTGACAACAGCTCACGATTAGAACCTTCACATGATATACAACAACTTCAGACTGTGTTTGCTTTCCTTTTCCTATAACACCTAGCAACTCACTTAATAAGTGTTATAGGAAAAAGAAAGCAGACTGAACAAAGTCGGTAAAGCTTGCTCGTAGCCCTTTAAAACGGATGTTTTCTCAAAGACGAGTTGTGAATTGTTTGGTGGACCGTAAAGCTAATGTAAAGCTTGAAGCGTAAAGCCTAAGTGGGAGTCTCTTCTTCTAACGAAAAGCTTATCTTTGCATTAGAAGAAGGAGCTTCTTACTGATATTTTTTCTGACAGAGTCGTTCAGACTACTGGATTGCACTAAAGACTTGTTGAGTTTAAGGATACCCAACACAGAGCACCTTCACCTTCAGAAGGCCGCACTAGAGCTGATGTCGATAAGAGAAGCTCGAAACGGCAAAGAGGTGTAAGGGCTTTTAGCACTAGTTACAGCCGGAACAGTTTGGAGGACGGCAACTGTCCTGTTGCGAGTAACATGCACATTACGACCTCGCATCATTCACAGCATTCGTCAACGGAGCTGGGTGTCAGTGGATCCAAATCTGTTCCCGAGAACGTGTCAAGTTTTAGACAGCTGAGCAATGTGGTAACGTCGTAGATGTGGTCTACCTGCGGTTTAGTGATCAGGATGCCAACCCGATGTGCTGCTGAAGGAGTGGACAGATGTTGGGCGGGTGTGGAGAAAATCGGTATTTGCTCGTTCTCGATTCGGTTTTCCATCTCACAGCCAGTCCTCCGCCCGCGATTTCTGCATGATATCATATCAGCAGCTTATTTGAGGTAGGAGGGTCAAAGACGCTGTGTCATGGGCCGCATGGGTCGAAAATTAGGTCAGCCCGCCACTTACTGCGTTTTGCTAAACCGTTGGAGGAGAGTCACAACTGGTGGTTGGAATCCACTGGATGTCAGAAAACACGAACATGCTCACCAATGCGTTTGTAGGACCTCATCGGACCACTGTTGGCGTAAATGGCCGCTACTGGTGGTAGGCCGCTACTGCTTGCCATGAAGTCGCAATAGGCTTCTATGCCTCCTGCCAACTGCGCCAGGAGTGAACTCTTGATATGGCCATTCATGCCTCTCGCGCGCGCTTCGAATCGAGGCTCGCTTCGTGGCTAAGCCCTCGAATTCTTCCTCCTCTCTGGTATATTATTAGAAGGCTTGCTTAGGAAGGGTGCTGAAGTAGAATAAACTGGAAATATTGCACCTTGAGCAAGTTGACTAACCTTTTTCCTTATCGTCTCAGCGAAGTGGATGCCTCTGGTGCAGTAGTGAAACCAGTACCAGTAGTAGTAGTTTCATTACCTCAGCCATAGAAGCCTATTGCGACTTCATGGCAAGCAGTAGCGGCCTACCACCATGTGCACCTTAAAAGGTTCGCCAGCTCCACCTTCAAGTCCATTGTAATCCCGTTTTTCCTCGTCGCAAACAGAAAGGGGTGGATTTGCGTGCAGCTAATTGCATTTCTCCTCTAATCGCATATAGTCGCGCGTGTTTCGGAAGGAATACCCGGATGCACTTTGAGACAAAGGCTGCCTTTCACCGCGAGTAGGCCTTCGCTGGCCAACGCCTTCCTTAAGAACAATCTCAATTTATTCCCTGTTGTTCATAAGGGTTCTATTAAATACCGACCGGTCTATTGTTCTTTCAACTAGTGAGACCTTGACCTGCCAGTGTAATCGTTGTTTTAGAACGCTTTAGTTTAGTACTTCGCAGATAGTAAAGAGAGCTTTCTTATTTGTGATTCTATTCTGCAACCCGCTCTAAAATCTCTAAACTAGGAGGTTCGGGACTACAAGGTTAGACTCAAATCACCCTCTGCAACTATAAAAATTTTGTGAAAAATATTTGTTTGGGGTTACCAGTGTTTCGCTTTGGTAGCGGTTCTGTGCTTCCTGCTCTACACAATGGTAGCTCAGCCTCATACCGTCCTCCAAACAAACCCTAAACTCACCGCGGAACATTAGATAATCATCTTACAGCAATCTCACTCTGCTGATAAATGGAAGAAATTTCATTTCATTTTTCTACCCTTGACGAATTTAGGCTGATAACTATATCCCGGGCACGTGTAGCGCTGTCGGAAGAAGTGCCGTCAGTCGCGCGCACCAGATTCCAGGTTCTTGGTTCGGTGTTCCCTCCCATGCCAACCAATTCTTTCATTCCAGCCGGGGTCGGTGAATTGGCGCCAAAATTCTTTGGGATGCGTAAACCATTGAGTTGTCCATCGGCGAGTCACCGCATGTCACTGTGCAGGCCGAATACGCGTTCAAATCGTCTCCACGGCATCACGCGGGAGTAGAATGCATGGCGCATCCCAGGAGGGATTGACTAACGCCTTCCTTTATCAAGGACCAGTTGGGAATGCACGCGATAGCTGCGCCTCCGGCTGCTTTGGACATGCCCACCTCAAGCTGAACATTGTAGTTATTTCAACTTTTACGTATGGATTGCCCATCGGACTCGAACCACGCCCAACAGATCGCCATAAAATACGCGTCTTCTACTGCTGTTTAGCCTTGATCACGATAAATGCACAGGCAGGCAAAAGTTTCGGCAGTAAGTTTTTCTGAAGAAATTGGCAAATACCTGCACTATTGTGAACGCTGAAACTCAGTGGAATTCAGTGGAACAGTCTCGTTTTCGTCATTCTGGCAAACCAATGTTTTTGCAGAACCGTCAACCTGTCGGACTCAGTGAAACATGCATGATGGTTGATCCCGTTTGTAAAAAAGCAAACAGCTATGAGCATTCTAGGTCAAAAATCGATACCAGTAGCTTTTGTCCCTAGTCGCAGCATGGACGAGTTTCTCCCATGAGTTCTTGAATTCAAAGAGGAAACCAGCTTCTCAAAGGGCTATTAAGATGTCTTGCATTGCATTATGGCATTGCATTACAAAAAGTTGTGATGAAAAAACGGCATTGATGAGAGGGAGGAGGGGGGGGGGAGTGCAGACATGAGTGCCGGCCCTGCTCAGCTGTTGGCGTCGAGAACGTGACCCGAGGGGCATCGTCGACTCCGGCTGGATTCGGAGCCCGCGGATATTTCAATTTACTCTCCTGCGAAATGAATCGATACAAAGAAGTGCTCTTCGTTATGCCAATCCGCTCGACTATCGACCGCAGCACGTAGGCGTCTACCGTCATCGGAAGAAACCGCCATCGCGTTCTATTCCTTGGAGAGTAGCGACAAATCTCCGTGCAAGCTGTTTTCTGGGCCTCCTTGCTTTGCACTCCTCAGCACGTCCTGCTCGGCCGAGCGCCGCCGCTTCGGCCGCTCGCCGGCCCTGCCGGCTTTTGGAGATGTGAGCGTATTTTTGTCCGTCGCCGGCAATTTCGTGAAAGGCATTAGTGGTGTTTTGCCGGCGCTGCCGTCCAACCGGGATTACAGCCAGTATTAGCGATATAGCGACGCTCCAGAGCCGCCACATTGATTCCGTCTGCGAGCGACAACGATGGTCAGGTGCCTCGGCTCACCTGTCGAGGTCGCAGATCTAACAAGTGGGACGGGAGCAAAGTTCGCTGAGCTCTCCGTTTCACGCCGCCGGCAATTTGCTCGCGGCCTGTTCCGGTCTTTCGCAGATTTCCAGCACCTCCGCTCCACCGCCAGCTCTTCCGCTCGTTCGTCGCACTCCACCGACCCTCTCCTAGTAGTTGCTTCCTCTTCAGCCCATTTCGCGCTCATCACACTCGTTTTTCATCGCCGCCCTGTCGATTTCAGCGTCTCCCTAATCCGTCCTGACACATCGTAGACGGCAGCGAACGTCGTCGGCTGGAAAACTTATTTCGTAGGTTTGCTCGTCGTCTGGCCGTTCGACCCGCTGAAGCGACCTCGCTCCTTGCCCTTTGTCATTTGGAACGCCATAAAGCAATTAGAGTCGTCGTCAAGGTCTGGAAACGAATGTTGCGTTAATCGAGCGGAAGCCGTCGCGCGGGCGGCGTTTTGTAGCCGCGAGCGGTGCCCGTCGGCCTGTGGCGATCACCTCGTGCTGGTGTGTGTTCGAATCGACGCGAAGCTGGTCACCACCTCGTGTGAGGAGCCGTTCGTGAGCCTCATCAGATTCTTTTCTCCGCGACTAAAGGCCGGACTACCTCGAATTCAGCGCCCGTTGATTTAGCGCGGAAATTAGCGCCCGGCCTCCACTAGCCGCACATCGTGCTCTCCACCCAGCTGTTGTGCTCCACATCGCGTGTTCACCTCGAACCTCATTCTTCGCCGCCAATTGCAGTGTTTACGAGAGCCCTCTCTGGTGATGGGCACTCCCCCAGCAGTTGGTTCCGGATTCGAAATTCCGACCACCTTTCGAGCTCTCCCGCGGCTCCTTTCTGTTAAGTTTATCGCACAGCTCCTGATAATGAACTGCACTAGTGAAACTGACCTCTGGAGTAAGGAAGAACAAATATCAATAGAGCAATGCCGTTGTGGTTCGAGATGTAGTTTATATCTGCGGACACAGAATAATTCAGTAGTGTGCCCCAGATAGTGAGCTTTCACAATCCACAAATGATACTTCAGCATTGTTCCTTTGTACGGTACCATGTACAATAATACAATCCTATGTACAATAACACAAGGTTATTTGACATTTGATCCTTGTAATGAGATGACACCTAGCGTTCCTCTCAGCGTCATTTTGTTCAGAAAGGTGCTATCAACAGCTCTATTCGTCCTTCTTGTGTGCCAGAGTGCTCCAGAGGATAATCCCAAGTCGTCGAACACGAAGAGCGTTGCGGCTCTTGTTCGCAGATTTTTCTATGTAGGGTCATTTTCTGCTGCTTCTGAGGTTGATTAATGTACAGTGCAAAACCTTCGCTCAGAAGATTTTATTCAGCATAAATTGGATCATGGTTCTGTTTATTTAATATGTGTAGATAGAAGATACAGATACATTTCCTCCGTGGTTTTCAAGTACTTTGCAAAACCTTTATCAGAAGTGAAAATTCCGCCTTACATTGAGATTCCTAGAAAAATTAACAAACAAGGGCGCAGAACAGTTATTCCCTCATTACACTCGAGAAAACCGTTCGAGGAAGCAGGGCTACACTCTCAAGGCTGCCTCACTGTCGGCGGTAATATTTTGACAATTAATCAGAGCCTGGACTGACAATCGTAAAGTGCCTAAATCCACATTCATTCATTTATCTGTTGTACAATAAAATATGTTGAACGATTTTTTATATCCATTGTGTTCAGAACTACGCATTCAGAACTGAACCATTTCAGAAATATGGAGAAAAATAAACGAAAGCTAAATGAACGAAGAGAATAAAAGTAAGCTTTTCCGCCTAGCTGGCACAGAAGCAGAGACTTCACATATATTGGAGAATTAAATGGTTCAAAAAGCGAAGAGCGGGGTAGAATTTTCGTGGGATGTCTGTCTACTAATTTAGCGCTAGTCTGGGGGTACATTTTCATCACAATCAATCAACTGGTACATTTTTGCTGCCGCGCAAATCATTCTTGAGTTTTCTCTACAAATCTTTTGCGTTGCCGCGAAATTGACCGTTGATATTACTGGCCAAGGGGGCGGCAGGCTTAGCGGCGACTTTTTCTAGAGCAGCTTTTCTGCTGTGATAGCTGTGAGAAACCTCTGAGGAAGCCGGAATGCACTCTGAGAGCTGTGACTATGTCGACGTTGACTGCATATTTTCAGCTCAGAAATGAATAATTCATGGCGAAGTTGAATTGAAATTTCGCGTTTTGAAAAAGGCCCAAACGAAGAAGCCTTTTCGCAGAAATGTCATTTACCTAGCCTTCAAGATGGCGACGACCATATAATTTACGGCGACTGAGTTTTTTATCGGTACTCTTTTGCACATTCTACTGCTTGACACTGAGTGCGGCAAATTGCAGACAATTGTAGACATGATTAGGTTCGTCCGAGTTCCTCCTTCCAGATATTCTGGCAACAGGAATTCCGGATAGTATAATGAACCGTCCCCCACTTCGGTAGAGACTCGCCCCTGTCTCTTCTCGCTTCACTGGCTGTTGTTTCTCTGTTCAAGTTAGAAAGTTCTCCCTTTCGGCTTCGTTCGGGTATCTCACGTGGGGCTACCCATCCACGACAGTCTCCGCTTGTGTCGGCATGTGTATGGTCGGTGTGTGTCTGCATGAGACCCTCTTGTGTCCAGGGCGGCTACTTCTTCTGACTTTCTCGGAAACCATGGAGTTGACGGTGCCCTTTACAGAGAAGTCGACGTCGACGGCTGCCACATTCAGCACGTTCCTGTCGGCGACAACGGCAAAGCTGGCCAAGCCTCGCACTACGCCCTCGTTCACCGTTTACCCCGTTCGTCCGACAACTCCGATGGGTGACCTCATCACTTCCACCATGAAGGTTTGACTTTTGCGAAGTCGTCGCTCATAGCTTTTCTTCTCACAAATCTTAAGTTGAGATGTATGAAGCGGCGGGCAAAGAAGCGTACTCAGTGCGTTATCAACTGACTTTGTTGCTGTGCTCTCGGGTCAGCTGCTGAAGCTCGCGTTATGTGGGAACAATGTCTCCTCAACGTCTCCTCAAGCGCGACTTCTTGACCGCTACTGCTTGTTTTAATCAAAGAGCTTAAGACGTCGGCGTCAACCATTTCCTGCTTGCGATATGCCACGCATTCTGAATACTTCTAAGGATATCGAGGAAGCAATTCGTCCGCATCTTATGTAGCAATAGAATGACTTGCGGAGGGCAGCCGACTTGTTAGTCAATGTCTGATTTTCTCCAAGGTTCCCTGGTGCCAATTCATCGAAATTGTGTTCTCCACTGTCACACTACACAGCACTAGTTTTCAAATGCCCTTTTGAAATGTTTTCCTCTCAAAATGTTCAGAAAACGTAATTAATGTGCTCTGGAGAGGCACGCCATTTTGGTAGCGCCCAAGGTCCCCAAGGTGCTTAGCCCATTTATGCTCATGTCATGCTTTATTTAGTATTTTGAGAAGCATCTTAGCAGCTCGACAACAGAACCACACCAGCTTAATGATGGAGCCAGTGTCTTAGTTGAGCTTGTGGCTCAAACGATCTGGTAATTCCTCGTGTTTTCAGACCCGTCAGAAAATGCAGGTCGAGTAAAATCGCCAAAGGCGAATACTCACGATAAGAGAGGAGCAGTTGAATATTGGAAAATGCATACAAAAATGTTCAATTTGCTTCAATTTCTTGAACCTTTGCCTCAGTCACTACCTATTTTCAAACTTAAGCGCTTTCTAAACGTCAAATTAGTAGCTTCACTCCCTTTCCTAGAGCAGGACTGAGAGGAGCAGTGCAAGTAAGGAATAAGGCCCTTGATTAGAACTGTGATTCGTGCAGCACTCCGTCGTTGCCAAGGGCCAGTAAGCTGTCTTTAAAAGATTCACGCCTTTCTCTGGCATTAGCACAGAACGTGTGCTGACCCATACCTAACCGCACGTCGGGTGAGGTCGCGCAGGCGCCTCTCAAACCGCTGCAAAACTTTTCTCGGGAGGCGGCTCAGACGGCTCTTGATACCCTAGTGACGAAAAGCGATGGACGATGCCTTGTGGCTTCCTCTTCTCTCGCTAGTTTCCGAGGAAAGGTTTGTGGTTTGATCAAGAGGAAACAGCTTTTGCAGCACAGCACTCAATCAGGTGAGATCTTTTGAAGTTCGTCTACTGACTATGAGTCCATGTGTCCATTTGCGGTGGGAGCCTCAGTTTAGCTTCTTTGCTGCTTACAATGGTTGAAAAATTCTTGTGGCTTCCTGGGTTGAAGAAGGATGGTTGAAGAATTCTTGGGTTTCTATCAGAACAGCTCGCCTGTGAGGTGGGCAAGGGGTTATTCTTTGGAAGCTTCGTTCACTCTACGTGGTCTCCGGCATCAGAGGCTGTTGCCTTTTTACGTGCAGAATCACTATACTCTAACTGGTCTGCCAGTCAGAGAAGTATACTCTGACTGGCAGACGTAGTTTATCGGACCCTTTTCCAGTCTATTGACTAGAAGGTCCTGCAAATTTTGAAAAAAAAATTCTTCACACATTTGTTAGGGTTCTGCTTTAGCACTAGTTTTGTAATGAATCAGCGCTACGTTTGGAAAATTTGTAGAGTAGGCAGACTGTGTCATGAGAAGGGCCTCAGGAGAGTCCTTCTGTGACCATCGTGGCATCCCAAGTCATCTGTTAGCAGAGGCGGTTAAGCTGACAACATTCCAGGCCTCAGAAGCGGCTGATTTCCCTCGAACGGCGCTCATAAGCATCGCTTCCGTGTCCGTGATTATGGTCATCGCCGTTGTCGTCTTCTGCGTGTTCCGCTGTCGCCAGAGCCCGCCACCTGGCGATCACTATCCCATGGTTAGTTTTCGGAATTTCCGGTGGTGCTACGATTTGTTCATCTAAATCGGTAAACCTTCAAGGACTACCGGAGAAATTTTTTATTGAATCAAATGGTGGGCATGGTGCTAGGAAACAGCCCTGCGCATGAAACCAGCACCTATTCCGTCCTGTCGAGATCGAGTTCGGTGACAAGTTTGATGAACTTTGCACGTACCGGACCTCATCCACTTTTGAAAGTATGGGTACTTCCCATGAGAGGTCTCTTAGCGCGTTGAAGACGATGCTGACATTATTGCCAAGCACTCTGGTGACTGATTTCAATTACACTTGCGATTTGTCGAGTACTAGTTGAGTTGAAAACGTTTCTTCAGTACGACGTTCCCATTCTGTGGATTTTATACCATAGGCACATTTTCTCCTGATGTAACAGGATTTGATGCTTTACAGGGAATTATCCGGATTTGTCCCATCACATAGATTGCCTTCGAATTTGCATAATTATAGGAGGAGAGACAATACAGCCCAAGCTATTTAAAATACTGTGGGTTGTAAATGCGTTTTATTCTCAACTCACTGAGCATCCACTTAGCAGCATAAAACCGCTAATAGCGTGGCAAGCTCAGCAGATAGGCCCAAATATAGTCCTGGGTGTTTTGATATATATTATTTATATTTATTTATATTTTATTACACAAATGTCCTCTTGTATAGATGAAAAAACCGTAGGAAACAACAAAAACTTTGCCAACATACCTCAGACCAATTTTAAAAAATGAAACAAGCAACATCATCATAGAGCGACACAGAGGCAGAAGCAGAGGAAATGATCGAAAAACCTCAAAGGTGTCAGGAACTTAAATATAGATCCAAGGCTTGTTAAAGGTGTCGTAGCCAACAGGGACTCTGTGCTTTTTGCGGAACATCTCAAAGGAAGTAGCAGTCCTAAGCGTGAAGAAAAATCGTCGGCAATTCAACTTCGCTCTACCAGCATCGTACTTAACAGCACCTCTGCGAACGCTCGATCTTCTCGACGACAGGACATCACTGATCCTACCATGCAGTTTCTTATGGAAAAGTAGGCCGTTTTTTTTGCCTTCTAGTTTCATGTGAGGATAAGCCAAAGTTTATGTTCCTAACCGCGCTAGACGGAATCTGATCGTATACAGATCCCAGTGTCCGCACCGTAAGCTTTTTTGTGAAACTATCCTGGACCCGTTCCAACATAGTAATGATTCTTTTCCTGTGAGGACTGAATACTGGAGTGCCGTATTCCAAGATGGGTGTGATGTAGGATTTATAGGCTTGGAGAAGTACAGCAGTGTTTCTTGTTGACAGTGCTCTAAATATGTTGTGGGTGGCCCGGATGGCTTCCTTTGGGTTTCGCAGTGTTCATCGAGGCTTAGATCATTGGTTACCGTAAAGCGCAAGTCCTTGATCTCAGTTACGCTACTAAGGTAGATACCACTGATAGAATGTGGCTGTTTGCTGTTGCGACTACCCAAATGAAGTACTTTGGACTTTTCACTAGACTACATGGGCTCGGCGCGCACGTCCTCCATGCTGAAGCCTCTTATGTCAGTAAGGTTATTATCCGTTGGACTTCACTGCTGCTGAGGAACTAGTGAGTTTCGTCAGCTTTTCCTGGCGAACCTAACACCGTTCCTTTTTTGAACTTGACTTCATTTTCATTTCGAGCACAAGATTTGTTTAAGTTGCAAGTCCGTCTGTTATTTTTTATTTTTCGTTTTATTCTATTTTTACTTTTTATGCACATGCGCAAATAATAATATAACGAATGAAACTCTAAGGAAGAGAGATTTCAGCATTGAGTATTTCCCGTTTCGTCTGCACTTTTGTTGGATGAAGCCTCTTGTTTCTTACCAATTTTTTGGACTACAAAAACTGATGAGAACTACTAAAAAGCCGTCTGTAAAGGAGGCTGTTGCCCCTCAGTAGCCAAATATAGGCGTTCACAAGCTTGCATGTATGCAAATAGGCCTAGCAATCCCCATCGTTTCAAGTTTGCTCCTTGCCAAATCGAGAAATCATCTTCCCTTCCGTTTCGCGAAAGGCGACGCTCTCAAAATGCTTCCATTGCTGATCTAGCCTGGAAGCACTTTTTAAATCTACCCTGAATATATAGGATAAATTTGTGAGGTGGCTCTTGTGTTTTGCTACTAGAACACTCTAGTGACTCTTCAGGCAAAATTCGCATATTCTTTTCTTTTGTTTTGTCTTTCCCAGACAGAGCTGGTGCCAAGTTACTGACCCCGAATGGATGGTCGACTTGGATGGGCAGACCCGGACCAAGGACTTCGATTCAGGCTACAAGTGCATTTGAACGACGTTCCAGCAGGGGAATAAATCTGTTGTTGTGGGAAGTATGGGCTCCAGAATCGCGGGATGTTCTAGGCCTGCAACGGGAAAACGCAGCAGGGCTACACGTCGATCGCTCCGGAGCTCTCGCCGCCGCTCGGAGTCGACCACGCCACCCAGCCGCTGCTCGGACGCCCTGCCCCTCAGGTAAGGTCCACGAGGATCGGTCTGCTCCCAATGTGCTCTCTCGACCGTTTCGCTGTTTAGATGAACGGAAATGGCTACCAATCGATGAAGGGAGCCATTATAACGAATGGCAATGGAATGAACGGGCACGCGAAGAACGGGGCCGGCGGAGGAGGAGGAGGAAAAAAGGACTTCAAAGAGTGGTACGTGTGAGGAGGCCAGCGCCACCTTACGTCTCTTATCCGTCCGTTTGTCTCCAATATCGACTTCCGAAATCCGGCGAACTCCCTCCTCCTTCGAGATCTAGGTGAACTTTTCGACTTTTGTTGTCTAGCCTTAATTATGTGTCCCGTTTACGCACACGCGAAGCTTTAATGTGTACAGAACGACGTTCGTTGTCGATTTACTTAACTGCACTTACGGGTACTGCTCAGTCAGGATGTCTGGTTGATTTCTGATATCATTCATATGATGAACTTACTCATTTTCATGTTGTGATCTCCGACTATCGATCGGTCTCCAATGTACCTATACTGTAATCACTAGTGAATCTCCTACCTAAACTGCAAGCATCTCACTCGTCTAGTCAGGATCTGTTTGTGTTTCTTGTTCTTTCTGGCTTTACTTTTCTCACGTTATTGGTGCGAGGGACGCTGTTCTCGTTAACCCCATGTATGTGTGTCTGTCTTTCTTTGGTTATTAAAAATTATCGAACAGAGTCTTCAACGTCAAACATTTCTAACAACACGCGTCAGCACAGCTTTGCACAACCAGTTTTTCTTTCATTTTGAGCAAGGCCTTGTGACACTGTTTTCGGTCCTATTCCGTTCATGTTTTGCTACTGTACTTAATTGCTACATGTATGTTTAGTTGCGGCCAAAACTCTTGCGCCAGGCGGGATTCGAGTTCGCGCACACCTTCTGCTTTCCGAGCAGCGATGCTACCTACACCCTACACCACTTGCGCTGTTTGACTGAACAGAACATCCACGATATCCTCCTTCCTAGCAACGCCTCATCAGCACTCACCCGTGATATCGGAATGAGCCTGATATCAGCATGAAACCGTTTAAGTTTAGGGCTTTCGTCGAGTCCCGCCTGACGCGAGAGTTTTGGTCGCAGCTAAGCATCCATGTAAGAATTTCTATCTCCCATAACAGCCGTTCCAAGTTTAAACGAAAATTCAACACTGTACTTAATATTTGTAGGGCAGAGTCAGTTAATGCTCTACATTCTTCGATGCAATCAGGTGCTTCCTCGAGATGGAATAGTAGCTTTATGATATGAAGGATTTTTCGCCTTTGTTAGCTGTAAACGCCTCGATTCGTTGCAATAGAATAAGGAAACATCAATTCGATTGCATTGGGAAATCTACTCTGCTGGGTTTTCGTCAATATATTCATCCAAGAGCTTCCGCTTGCCACTCAGAACATAAATATATTACATGTAGTGTGATGCATCCGGTATTTGACATACAATACCGCTCAGATTCTTTGAACGAAAGACAAGCGTCGCTTTGTCATAACCTCCTTTAAAATTATTTCTGTGGATTCCAGCTAACTCCATTCGAATCGCATCTTCACTGCGCATTCGATGCTTCCTTCCAAGATCTGTTCAGCTGGGCAACCTATGACCTAGTTATGGAGCATATTCGTCTGGAGGCCCCTAATTGATTTACCTCTGCAAAACCGCCAATGTCGCCTATCTTCGCCACTCCACCAATCGATTTCAGCGAAATCCGGAATTCTCTATTTCCCTCAAAAGATCTGAGTCCAGCTTCTTGTGACACTATTACAGTAACACTAAAGAGTAACACGATGAGTCAATATATGTTTGAGGGGAGAGGGTGGTTAGTGAGAAAGCTGAGAGAAGCACCTATTCGTCCGGTAAAATGGTTTTAGAAGCTCAGGAGCGACCTCTTCAACGCGTTCCCAAAAACGCAGTTTGTTGCTAGCTGCAAATGATTTTCCCATGTTAAACTCGTTGTAGGGTGTATATTAAAGCAGTGAAAGGTCTCCAACCTTTTGCATTGAACGCTAGTATGGTCAGTATTCCAAAGCTATCAACAGATGAGACCAGCTTTCTCCAGAGCGATGATTTTGTGGCCTATAATACTACCCAAATTTGGTATTTTCCCTCGTTTTCTTCAATTTACCTGGCTACAAAAATCGATTAAAGATATTTTCTTTAAGCTGCCTGGTTTGTAGAAGATTAACCGCTGATTTGGTTTTCTGCTTTCGCCTTCTAAAGCGTGAAATCAATTTACCAGTTAGCAAATATTGGATTTTTAGACCAGTCAGCTCGAGAATAGGTACTATAAACATATAGTACAGGTAATAGGACGAAAAGAAGGCATTTTTCACGTGTTTTCAATTCCTTTTTGCTCGATATGCAAGGTGGTTAAGCAAGTTGCCCGCGGAACTTTTCAACGCTACGACGTCAAAAAGCTTTAAAAACAATATCAAGGTTAGCTCTTCCACATTTACTTACGGTTGATCACTTTTGTTGAAAATTGTCGATGTGACAGTGCTGCGGTCATCAGCTTTATTATAGCTTTATTATAGAGGCTGTTTTCTGCACTTATGGCTTCAGATATGCATCGTGACCTGGCAGTATAGCATGGAAGGGCATAACCCATGCTGCGATAGATGATACGCCATCTCTCAATATCTCAGGGACGTTTCTTGTTAATATCGGTATTCATCTAGTTTCATTTACTATCGATTCACATCTTGCTCGCAGATCCAACCGCCCGCTATTCATTTCAACAGTGATGACGCGCTACCTACAAGTGTGACACTATCGCTACATCCAATACAACAATACTGTGCAGCAGTGGCTACTCCTAGTGTTATAGAGCAATGAAAACTTCGACGCAACTAGTGGACGAGGGGGGGCAGTTCTTCAGTTCTCGAAAAAGTTACGGGTTTTTACCAGTTTGACCTAGGCCCCTCTCGGTGCAACTTGCATTACACGTACGTTCGCGTACAATGGGGGAAATTCCACGTCACCACACCCGACTGCTATGTTCAAGGCGGTCGAAGCCAAGGACTGCCTCCCTCGTCCACGTGTTGCGCCAAAACTTCTTATGCTATCCCGTATTTTTTTCCTTGCAGCTATTGTTACGATAACTCTATTGTTAGGATGACTATGTCTGCTATTCTCGCGCATTAGCGTTGGCAGTTTTCAGAGCCCCAGCGCAAAGGATTTATACCTTTAATACAAAATACCACTTTTTTGAACTTATTTCGTCAAGCCTTTTTCTGCTTAAATTACTTTTCTTCTTCTGCTTGATCTCCGAATTTAGATAGATCATACAAGTGCGGTTGGCCTGATTTCAGTTTCTGTGGAAGCATCATAGAGAGGTAGCGCAATGTAGCAAGTGCTCGCCTAGGTATGACCGGAATACGGCCGGACTCCTGGGTGCTATCCTCTCTTCAGGTTGCTCGAGAGTGACTTCCGCATACTGGAACTCACACCATAGGTATACTGAATGCCAACGGCTGCACTTTTATTGCCTATGTCAATACATTTTTTTATCAACCCTAGTTAAACACTTCGACATTATATTTTGTTTCGCCATACCGGCACTTTCTTTTTACTTAATATTTTTCAAGCTTTTGCACTGGCTCTTCTGAAAGATCTGCAGAAATAATTTTGTTTAATCCAAGTGCAGTTCATAGTTTCGTCCGAAACGCTTACAACAATTTGTTGGTGTTAGTTGTTTTAAAGCCGATTTCTGTTTTTTTATTGTATCTTTTCTGTGTTTTTAATGGCGCACTATGGATGCAATAATGAATGAATAAATGAATGAATTTAATCTTCGGGTTGTTGTTGAAAGAGAAAATGGTTTGGTTAGCAATTTTGGTCGCGTCAACAGCTTTCCGGCAACATAGTATGGCTCAGATAGGAGGTGGTCGATATGTTACCCTTTCTGCGCACGGTCCGTTCTGAGAGTGGGGCTTGGGCTCGGCGCAGGCCTGTGCTCGGGTGCCGAGTCGCGGACGATCCCTGCTTGGTTCGTAGCTCGATGCGATACCCACTGGCAGTGCACTACCCCATTGGAGGGGCAATAAAAGCAACACCGGTCGATCTTTTGCGATCTGTACGGGCTGAAAGAAATGGTCGATCTTAATTAGTTGTGAGCTCTCCTCAAGATGTGTAGCCAGGTCCATTATGTATGTACATCCTCCTGCTGACGTTTCGGTGCAGCCGCCTTCTTCAGAGACTGAAGCAGTTAGTCGAAGTAGGAGCAAATACTCGCCCAAGGATTGTTTTATGGTAGAACAGTATCAAAAACTACTTACTAGGGAAGGGTTTCGACCTTCCATGAAACTTCAAGTTGAGACCAGGATCATTAGAAAGGGCTCGGAACGCTGATGAATATGGCTGCAGGAATTGCAAAATGACATTCCTGAACGAGTTATGGCCTGCTGAAATCGAGGAGCCTTACCACAGGCTGCCTGGGCGACAGACTTGGTAAGGCTCCTCGATTTCAGCAGGCCATAACTTGTTCAGGAATTTCATTTTGCAATTCTGACAGCCATATTCGTAATCAGCGTTCCGAGCCCTTTCTAATGATCCTGGTCTCAACTTGAAGTTTCATGGAAGGTCGAAACCCTTCCCTAGTAAGTCGCTCGAGGAGGCCATAAGGTCCGTACCAGAAGGCGACTACCTCTCCATAGCAGGGGACGAACGGGCATGTGGGGAGTGGCAGAAGAGGAGTGGAAAGGGTTCATGGAGGTAAAGGGATCGGCCTGATAAACCCAGATGGAAAAAGAATTCTCGATCTGGCTATCGCCCACGACCTGGCTGTCTGTAGCACCTTCTTCGCGAAGAGGGAGAGCCACAAGGTGACCTATGCTAACGGAGAAAGAAGGACGGAAGTCGACCATATCCTGGTTCGAAGGCCTGCCTTGAAAACAGTCAGGGATGTGAAGGTCATTCCGGGAGAAGACGTGGCTTCACAGCATAGAGCCTTGGTAGCTGATCTTAGCACACCTACCCACCAGGCCCAAAGTGAGGACGGAACCCAGGATCCGAGACTGGTGGAGACTGAGATGGTGGAGACTGGGGGGTTCAGAGCGGAACGAGCTACGAAGGGCAGTGCTCGAAGAAGGCCTTCCAGATCCAGCTGGTCCCGTGAATGAGACCTGGAGGAGGGTAGCCCAAACAATAGTGAGATGTGCCAAGGAAACGCTGGGAGAAACAAAGAGAGGGACCAGAGAGGATAAATCGGCATGGTTCTGGAACGAAGAGGTGCAGGCTGTGGTGAAGAAGAGGAAGGAGGCCTACAAGCTGTAGCAGAAGACGAGGGCACCCGAGCATCTCACAGCCTACAGGAAGCTGAAGAGGCTGGCAAAAACAGATGTAGCTAAGGCAAAGAATGCGGAAATGGATGCCCTGTACGAGAAACTAGACGGGCCGGAGGGAGAGAAGTTCGCCATCCGTCTGGCTAAGGCGCGTCATAGAGCTAGCCTCGACATTCGAGTAGTGAAGACTGTGAAGAGTGCTGACGGTAGGGTGTTACGGAAGCCGGCCGAGGTCAGAGAGAGATGGGAGGAGTACTTCAAGGAACTCCTGAACGAGGAGTTCCCTCGTCGGAAGGCCAAGGAAGAACAACCAACGGAAGGACCCATCCCACCCTGGACGCAAGAAGAGGTTCGCAAGGCCATAGGGAAGATGAAACTCGGAAAGGCAGCTGGGCCTGACGGTGTGCCAGTAGAGGCTTGGAAGGTGCTCGGGGACTTCGGAACCAACTGGCTGACGCAGTTTCTCAGCAGAATCACTAAAGAAGGTAAGATGCCGGATGACTGGAGGAACAGCACCATAGTCCCCATCTTCAAGCAGAAGGGAGACGCTTCCGAATACTCCAACTACCGAGGGATCAAACTGATCTCACACACGATGAAGATCTACGAACGACTGGTCGACTCGAGGCTGAGGGAGATGGTAGCCATCTCCCAGGTGCAGTGGGGCTTCATGCCTGAGAGGTCCACCACAGACGCCATCTTCATCGCTTGTCAGGTGATGGAGAAATATCGGGAGAAACGAAAACCCTGCTCAGGGTCAAGCGTGGGGTTCGATTTTTGCCGAAAGTTTACAACCCCCCCTATTCTTCAGGTTCGTTTTTCTTCGTTTTATTTCTTATTTCATTGATTTTTTCAATTTTTTAATGTGATTTTTGTACCCTTTAATAGGTTCATCTTTCCAGATGTGATTTCGACGCTTACGACTAGCATGTGGAAATTGGCTCGCAGCTTCCTCCACAGATGATCTCATTGATTTATTGAATATAATTATATGAAAATAGGATTGAATATCAAAAAAAATTTTAATGCCGATTACTGTGCAGTGAAAAATAAAGATTTCCTGTCTGCAGATTTATGGTCAATGTGAGATTTTCGTTTTTTCAGATTTTCCCAGGACGTCATGGACATGGTAGTTTTCTGCCTGATGAGCGACATCTACTTCCAGAATTGCACTCTATAAAATTTCAAGTGTTAATTACTGAGGACGACCCAAGTGCTTTTCCTACAAGATTTTTGAAGCGCTCTTCGAGTCGATGACGGAATGGCAACCGAAGGACGGACTTGCTTGAAAAGTAATTTCTCTCCTGCAGGAAACAGCATCAGAAGATGAAATCGCACCCTATAAAATTTTAAGCCCGTTTGACACACAGCGATAAAACTATGTTTCGCTGAAACGATATTCTATATGATCAGACGTCTCGATTTACCGAAAAGATATCGACACACTAATCACATGGAACACGTTACTTTTAGAACCTGCCTTTTAAAGCATAGAAAACACATCTACTAAAGCTTTATGAATTTTCCAGGAGCCCCAAAAAATCTCCGTTTTACGGCAGTTTAATGCGGCCACTGCGTTCTCTGACATGACCAATCGCAATTGAAATATGGATGGACTCCTCGGTGGAATTTTTTTTCTGCCTTCTGAAGAACAGGACGACAGAGAGTGGAATTGCATCATATGAAATTTTAAGTCATGCTTAACATACAATAAAAACTATGCTTCTCCGCTGCGATGAAGATATGACGAGGATGGATAGCATACAAAATTCTCATTTTTCATGAAAATATTATTTTTTAGCCGAAGCAGATCACCCGTACGGATAAAATCTAGCCACAAGAATCTAGAAGTTTTGATCAATTTACTGTGAAAAAATTGTGATTTTCTGGATAGAACAGGTTGAATCGACCTCTGGTCGACTTTGCACCAACGTCATCGGAGCATAAAATTGAACGTTCACAAAAAGGTTCATAACTCGGTAAGTTTTTCGAATTTTGAAAATTCTTTTAGCTTTTCATAAAGTAGATAAAACGCCCTTTCTCATGGTGTAGAAATCGTTTTCCAGAAAAGGAGTCGTCACGCTTGGCTGCTGGTTCGATTTTTGAGCGAAAAAAAATTGAAGTGGCCTCACAAAAATATTCATAACTCGACCAATTCTTCGAAGTTTCAAAATCCCGCTAGCTTTTCAGAAACTAGAGGAAGAGCCCTTTCTTGCTATGTAAGAATTAATGTCCAAAAATTCGGTCTTCATGCGCGGCAGGGGAGGTTCAATTTCGGTTCCATGTCGCGAAAATACGTACCGAAAATCGAACCCCCCCCCCGCCCCGCATGAAGATCCCTTTCTTGGAAATCGGTTCTTACATGGTTAGAGAGTACATTTGCTCTAATTTTCGACGAGCGAGCGGGATTTTTGATTTTCGAAAAAATAGCCGAGATATGATCAATTTTCGGAAGTCGTTAACTGAATCCTTCACCGGCGTCATCGGAGTGATTTCACAAAAATATTCATAATTCGGTTATTTTTTGAAATTCAAAAATCCCGCTAGCTTTTTGAATTTCTAAAAACTTACCGAGTTATGAATATTTTTGTGAGATCACTCCGATGACGACGGCGAAGAGTCGATCCGCGATTCAGTTAACGACTTCCGAAAATTGATCATATCTCGGCTATTTTTTCGAAAATCAAAAATCCCGCTCGCTCGTCGAAAATTAGAGCAAATGTACTCTCTAACCATGTAAGAACCGATTTCCAAGAAAGGGATCTTCATGCGGGGCGGGGGGGGGGTTCGATTTTCGGTACGTATTTTCGCGACATGGAACCGAAATTGAACCTCCCCTGCCGCGCATGAAGACCGAATTTTTGGACATTAATTCTTACATAGCAAGAAAGGGCTCTT
>OX375868.1:63526087-63675769 GCA_947359475.1 Heligmosomoides polygyrus bakeri | reverse complement strand
TTCAACCTGTTCGATCCAGAAAATCATGATTTTTTCACTGTGCATTGATCATGACTTGGAAGTTTTTGTGGCAAAATTTTATTCGTATGGGTGGTCTGCTTCGGCTAAAAAAAATTTTTTCATGAAAAACGAGAATTTTGCTTACGATCCATCCTAATCATATCGTCATCGCAGTTCCGTCATCGCTGCGGAGAATCTTGTTTTTTTGCTGTATCATGTACAGAGCTGGGGTTTTTTAGCTCCATTTTCGTTTTTTATGACGTTTTCTTAGGATGGGAGAACATTATTTCCGAGAGAAGTCCATCGTCCATCCTTCCTTTTTCCGCTCCATAATCGATTCGAGGAACGCTTCAAAAAATTTATAAGGAAAGCACTTAAGTCGTCGTCAGAAAGTAATACTCAAATTTTTATATAACACAATTTCGGAGCACAATTTCTGATGCAAACGTCGCTACTTCAGGTAGAAGAATGTTCCGTGTCCATGGTGTCCTGAAAAAAAAACTCCATAAATTGATCAGTGATGATTGGAAACTGCTACCAAAAGATCTTTATTTTGAAGTGTCAAAAATAGCGTTCAAAATTTTAAAGAATTTTATTGTGTTTTGAAAACATTATTGATCAGGGAACTCGTTTCATTGTCCTCTTCAGTGCCGAAGCCGCACCTGAAAAGAAGAATCTATTAAAGGGTTCAAACAGCACAAGAAACCTTGAAAAAATCAAGAAATACAAGAAATAGAACAGTGGAAGAGAGAGGGAGGGGGTCGTACAAATTCCGCTTCTCAGGGGGGGTCGTAAATTTCCATCAAAAATCGAACCCCACGCTTGACCCAGGCTGGGTTCCGTCCTCACTTTGGGCCTGGTGGGTAGGTATGCTAAGATCAGTTACCAAGGCTCTATGCTGTGAAGCCACGTCTTCTCCCGGAATGACCTTCACATCCCTGACTGTTTTCAAGGCAGGCCTTCGAACCAGGATGTGGTCGACTTCCGTCCTTCTTCCTCCGTTAGCAAAGGTCACCTTGTGGCTCTCCCTCTTCGCGAAGAAGGTGCTACAGACAGCCAGGTCGTGGGCGATAGCCAGATCGAGAATTCTTTTTCCATCTGGGTTTATCAGGCCGATCCCTTTACCTCCATGAACCCTTTCCACTCCTCTTCTGCCACTCCCCACATGCCCGTTCGTTCCCTGCTATGGAGAGGTAGTCGCCTTCTGGTACGGACCTTATGGCCTCCTCGAGCGTGAGGTAGAAGTCATCCTTGTCGTGCTCGGGGCATCCGGTCTGCGGAGCGTAGACAGACATGATGGTCCAGTAACCCTCCTTCCTGTCCAGCCGCAGTGACATGATGCGGTCGTTTATACTTTGGACAGCAGCTACTGAATCCTTAAGGGATTCCGCGAGAGCTATCCCTACCCCGTTCCTCGTGGTGTCCTCTCCGTTGTAGTACAGCTTGACCCCATCTCCAATCTCCCTGGCTTTCGCCCCTTTCCATCGCGTTTCCTGCAGACACAGGACTTGTATCCTTCTGCGCTTCATCAGGTCAGCCACTTCCCTAGACCTTCCGTTCAGCGTTCCCACATTCAGAGTCCCCAGTCGAACTAGCTTCTTTAGCCGAGGTCGTTCGGCCCTCGGTAGCCCTCGCATACTGACCACAGAACTCGGGGGGGGGGGGTTCTGTGCGCCACTTCCGGGTGACGTCCTAGCCTTTACACTGATTCTATTGCGACTTTTGATCATGGTTTTGTGACGAGGTTTCTCCATCAGCCGTCCTGTCAACCTGGGCCTGACGCTGGAACCGTTGCATTTCTGCAACACACACACACACACACGCACACACACACACACACACACACACACACACACACACATACACACACAAACCCACACCGCACCACACCGAACCACACTGAACCACACCGAACCACACCGAACCACACCGCACCACACCGAACCACACTGAACCACACCGAACCACACCGAACCACACCGCACCACACCGCACCACACCGATCCCCACCGCACCACACCGAACCACACCGAACCACGCCGAACCACACCGAACAACACCGCACCACACCGAACCACACCGAACCACACCGAACCACACCGAACCACACCGAACCACACCGAACCACACCGAACCACACCGAACCACACCGCACCACACCGAACCACACCGCACCACACCGAACCACACCGAACCACACCGAACCACACCGCACCGCGCCGAACCACACCGCACCACACCGAACCACACCGCACCACCGACTGCACTAACAGAATGAGTTAGTCCAAAAATATGTTCCCTATCCCCACACAATGTAGAGACTCCAAGTATCAAGTATCGAGAAGCCAGGTAATCAGATGGCAGAATTTCATCTGGTTAAAGTGAAGACTTCTTTCAAAAGTGCGACTGAGCTTGAACAGCTCTTCATGCTCAGTTTTTGCAGAATGAATGCTGAAAAGCCCAGCATTCATATTAAGTAATTTTTCGCTCCAAATTTTCCAACCAGTCCAGACGCCAACATTTTGACGCACCAGATCGAGCGCTGATTTAAGGCCCCCACAGAGTTCTGCGGCAGCGCCGCGGCCCTATGCTTAGCCATGGGGCAGAGACGCAGAGCTCGCCGCTGGCGGCGTCCCTGCCCTATCCTTAACCATAGCTTCGAGCGGCGTTGCCGCAGAACTCTGTGGGGGCCTTTAGAGGCCTTCTTCGATCATACCTGATATGCCCTACAGAGACATTGCATTCGGCAGTATGACCAACGAGCTCATCATTGCTCTTTCAAGCAAGCGGAGATCAAATTTTAGGTTCCTTTCTCCAGTTGGTGGGACGCAGTCATAAAGAAAACCTACTGTTCTGACCATAAGCTTCCTGGTGAAACCGTTCCGAACTTTTTGCGAGTTTTTCAGTTACATGAGTCGCATCACTGTGAGCATCGTCCTCTCCATTCGTTCCACGCTGCGCGATGCTGATCGCGTGTTCATCCTGTTCTTGCATGGTCCAGGTCTCTGAGGCGTATGTTAGGGTAGGAAGAACAGCGGAGTCGAATAGGTGGGTACAGAGCCGGCTGTTCTTCGTCTTCTTCACGACTTCTTCGACGCTCTTGAAAGCTCCCCAAAGCCGCTCGTTTCCTCCTGCTCAGCTCTGGCGCTAGGACGTTGGCCATGTTGACTTCGCGACCCAGATACACATTGCTGGAGCATTCGGAGATGTTCGTTCCGTTGAGCGAGAATGGGGTATCAGAAGCTCGTCCGTTCCTCATGAACAACGTCTTCGTAGGATTCAACTGCAGTCCAACGTACCCACATATCCGACCGAAGTCGGCCACCATTCGCTCCGCCTAGCTGATGCTCGGTGTTTCGGAGCACGATATCGTCAGCGAAGCAATCAACATTCATTCCCGACCTAAAATGGCAGCTGGGACTGAGGTAGTTTAGGAAGCTGAAGCGACACAGTGAGCCCTTCATGTAAAGTACTTTAAATGTTCTGCTCGCCTACGCGCTTTTAGATCGTTAGCTCTCAGCGTATCCGAGGGGGTCGACTGAAATCGGGAAAACTCGTGTCACACAAAGCTAGCCTGCATTTCGGCACCGCTGTAACTTTGTCCATTTGTAAGCTGAATTGCTGTGCCTCAACGCTGTACTAGAACTTTTTAGGCCTGGTGCATACTTCCCGTCGCCGCGATAGAGTCGCGGCGATGAGCTTTGCAGAGCTACGCGAAAGGATTTGAATTTTTCAGTGCTCCTGGCATCGCTCCTCGCTCTGCAAGGGAACGCGACGGCAGATCCGCCCAGGTACCAACGCCAAACACCGTGCCCGGCTCGAAAAAGTATGCCATGCCCGCGATGGGCGCGGGAAGCCATCGCGCATGCCGGCTGCCACTGCTGCGGCTGCCGCGGCGAAGGCTCCTTTGACTATTCGGTCGTGTGCGGCAGAATGGCCACGAAATGAGCGCAGCGATGGCATCACAGCGATGTAAGTATGCCCCGACTTTACTCCTTACGAAATGCACAAGCTACAGCCGGAAGAGTTCACATCATTCAGAATTATCGCGCTAGGAAACCGCCCGCGCGTGAAATTTAGCACCACAACGGTCAATATCCTCTTAGTCGCCAGATTACAACTCTCTCTACTCCCAGTAACACTGTTCTGTTTGGCATGAAAAGCCCTATAGAATGGTGTCAAACTTGGCCAATTTCGAAGGCATAGGTTTTTGATGACGTCATCGTCCGCGCAGGCTGAGTCTAGAGTCCCCTTCCTCGATATAAAATTACCAAAAAATCGATGCTTCCAAAATTGGTCGAGATTGATACATTTCGATAGAGCTTTTCGAGCTGAATATAATAGTACCATTGCGAGCATCGGTAGCCTAAATATGGGCGAGTAAGAGCGGAAGAAACTTCACAGCTGCCGTCTGCTGCTCTAAATTGGGGCTAAGACAGCTTAGGCAGCTGGGGAGTTTTGAGCATGTCATCGCAAAGCGCCTTCAGTTTTCTGCTCACCCACGCATTGCATGTTGTTAGCTCGCTGCGTCTTCCCACAGAGGTTAGTCGAATTCGGAAAAGGAATAGGTCGCACAAGCCTCACCTGCATTTTCGCACCGCTGTAATTTAGTACGTTCATGAGCTACACTATTACGCTTTAGTACTCTTAAAGGACTTTGTAATGCATACAAAATCCTCAAGTTGCATTCGGAAAGATCCACAATTTACAGAGTTATTGCCCTACTAACACGCCAGCGCGTGTAATTTGCGAGTGGTAGCCCCACTCGATTAATAGGTTCGATTCTATACGCATTGTTCACGACGCACTCCAAAGTTTCACCTGGACAGAGTACAGCAATTTCTGATCGGACGCATAAAAATTTCTGGTAAAATTCTCCAAACGGATCGAAATAATATGGAAGTCTTCACACTTTCCAGTAAGGAAAATTAGAAGCGTAGTGGACATCCTTTCGGTCACTTGATCGATAGGCTCGATTCTGTGTGCGTTGTACACGGCGCACTCTCAGAGCATGCTAGAGCACTGGCAACGTTCGCCATGCTTGAAATATTCCGGAAACATGGGTGTCCTAGGAAATAAGCAGCTCCAATTGCAAAAGGCGTACTCTGGCCATTTTTGGCCAGGCACAGCGAAACTGCGTTAGTCTGGGAAAGTTTTCTCAAAGAACCTAAAATTAGAGGAATTGTGAGTATGCTACAGCTTGCGACGTACAACTCGTCTACGGTTCCATTCGCAATGGAGAGCAAGTTTTCAATTTCGAACATTTTCATGGCTCTATATGAACTATGTATACCAAACGATCCTGAGCTCAAATATTCCCTTGGTTTTCCAAACTGATGACTTTGGGCAATTTATATCAAAAACACGCAAAAACGCAAAGTAGCAATGTGTGGCTTGCCAGAAGACCATCCCAGGACATGGCTGTTTACAAGTCGTTGCTAGGAGCTGCAATCAAGCAGCAGTACACATTGCATTCTTTATTGCTGAAGTGTACTTCGAAGGAAGAATCTTGTCGACGGCTGCTTGATACTGAGATCTAGAGAAGGATTGAAGGCGGATTAAAAGAGATCTGTCATGTTCTTCGGTCAAGAGCAAAGTCTACCCTTTCCGCAAATTTCAGCTCTCTTAGGAGTGAGATAATGGGAGCCCGCGCTGGATGCAACCTTCTGACCACTACTCCCGCAGACAGGGAGACCGGGAACCTCAACGTGCTCCCACCACGATAAGCCCATATCAGTATCAGGCAAGGGTCATTGTCAATGATGATGCGCAAGTTTCTACGATGGTTTTGGATTTCCTTCGTTTTCAATGACTCAAGACATCTGTGCAGATACATTTCGCAGAATTGTTGGCGGATTGCATAGACTTCGATATCAATTTATCGTTAGAGCAAGGGCTAGAGGAGATTCCGAACGTGGTTGTAACTGATAGCTCATCACACACAACATTAGCAACGATTCCAGTTCCAAAGTCATTCTATAAGGAGTCCGAACCTGTTCCAGAGGGCGGTCTGAGATTCAGAATTCGTCCTCGGAGATCCTACTTGTTTTCAACATGCACAGGCGTGGCAGAACCACGAACCTGGCAAGGGATCAGTGGCAGAGATACGTGACCTGATAAAGCAGAATTAAATACGACTTTCCGTAAGCAATAAAGGAGGTGGATTTGTGATATGTCCACAAGCTTTGGATAAAGAAATAACGAAACTCCACCTTGCTAATACCAGCGTTTATCGTGCAACTTCAGAAAAGGCGTTTCATTCTCAATGCCGCAGGTTGACCACGTTATGGGTTTCGGTAGGAAGATCAGCTGGTTTAGGCAGACGCCTTATTAGAAGGGTAACGCTGACTGCGTCAACATGTCCTGTGTTCTACAGCCCGCTTAACTCATTGACGACCGCGCGTGTCTGGCGCGTGGGACCGCGCGCTGGGACCGCATGGACGCTGGAATCTCGTGGAAATAGTACTTCACAATATTCCAAATGAAGTTCCCTCTCCAAAGGTTAGCCACATATTCTAGAAGGCCGGAACATGTTTGAAGCGAACCATAAAAGATATATTTGCTGCTGTAAGAAGGTCTGCAAAGAAAAAGGCCGCCCGTTCGCCACAAATCGTGCAAATGGGGTGACCACATGACGTATCAGGTGTTTGACATATTTTTGTCCAGATTGTCTTCTAGATTCTTCCAAGAAATTTGCCTAGTTATTTTTCTGCACGACCATTTTTACATGATGTGAGTAGCCGTTTGTGAATAGTGCCGACCCTTGTGCAGCTTGAATAGTGTGTAGTGTTGACTATTTGTTTTTATCAGTGTTTAGAAGTAAATGACTGCCGAACCACAGTGCTGTAGCTAGGAACCAACATATCTAATGATTACTCATAAGCTATGACAACATCGAGAAATGGGCCGTAGTGAGCAGTTCGTAACCGCCGGCCGAAATCGGCCTGCGCAGTCCCACGTAACCGGAAAACTGCAGCCCGCGCGGTCGTCAATGGGTTAAAACGCACAAATTTTCTGACGAAGACAAGCGTCCATTGACTACAGAATACAATATTCGGCCCGTAATAATTTGCGTGAACAGTCCAACGGACCGGATATCTTGGTTCCTCATCAAGATCGTGCGCCAATGTCCTATGCGAGCAGGCTTGGATATGGATGTTGTACTGGTAAATATACTAACAGACAACACCAAACGGCAGCTTGTTCGCAATCGATTATGGTAAGCATCGAAGGGGAGCTCACTCCGGGGATGATTTCAGTATAAAATACACGATGTGTATCATGAGGGCGAAATAGGGACCAGAAAGGCTCTCGAGGCGTTCTGGATTCACGAACAAAATCTAACCATGAATAACAGAAACAAATGCAACTCCATTGCCAGCGAACTCTTGTCTTTCATCCGTTTGTGCGGGCTGTGGGATCGCTGTACTGATTTGTCCACATTTTCGGCTCTCCGGCACTAACGATAAGAGCAGTATATTTGATCATACCACTAGGTCTCACTTGCTCCATGGTCCGATCCGGCCTCTTTGCGCTGGAGGCATCGGTAAGTTCGAACGCACAGATGTGGCAGCGTTTCCTAGCACTCCTGGGAGCATGTTGTTCCTGGTAGAGAGGTGGATGCGATGTTTTTGATCCAGTGAATTTCACAGAGTCAAAGGATTTCGAGCTTCTTTCAGGCGTTAAGAAGGACGAGTTCGTCGAAGCGTCGGTCGCAATAAAGATTTTATACCAAGCCTGGTAGTCAAAGAGGACTTAAAAAAGCTACTCACGGAATTTCAATTTAGAAAGCCATCTTATGGTAGTGCAAAGCCACTGTTCCTGGTTAGAATTCGAGGGGAATTGCTCTGAAAAACCCATTCATCGGCAGAATGTCCCCGCTTGTCATCGCCATGCGGCTTTAGATAGCGTTTTTGGAGTCTTTTGTCTCAAAGCGCCTACTCCTCTCCTGACAATAGACGATCGTTTTTCTCCTTTTACAACGCAATCATTCCCACGCGTTCAACCGTTGAACCGCTCGAAATCTGCGTCTTTCCTGAGAAAACGAGCAGCACCCCACGATTTGTAGCCTTGCACCGCCACTTAGGATATGCCCATGCCTTTCCATTCAAAAATACTTAGGAAGATGAATGAATCATATTGACCAGACCGATCTGGAACGGTGTTGGTGTGATAGAAACGTGATACTACTGCATAGCTGGCTTCTGCAAAAATAATGAAGGCATCTCTTCGAACAAAGCAGTGCTACATCGCCTCCGCAAATCTCAATGAAATCGAGTCTATTCCTCGATGATACCTTTTCAATCGCATCGTTGCTTGTCGAACACATCGGCTCAGAAAGGTTCTGTAGTTAAACCTGTTTCTTGCGGAGTAAAACTGGTGTCGAATTTGACTCTCGTTGAGTAAGCTCCTTCATCGATGCGACATAGGCCGGTTCTGTTTTTACCATGCGACTAGCAGACATGCGTGAAAGGAGCGACACTAGGCGTCCTCAGTAATGTTTCGCTCAACCAACTCAAAGTTACAACTATAAAAAATACGTGTTTTACAAGCCCAGTAGAGCGCTATCGATTATTTCGAAGACGGTGGCTTTCATTTCCAGGAGGCATAGCTCAGTCGAAATATTAAGGAGATCGCATCCCTTTGTTAGTGGAGCACAGGATCTTCTAGGCGACGAAACCGTTGAATCTTGTTGTCCTCTGTCCTGTCCACTACTAAGATGAACGCATTGAGTTCGGATAGAAATCAATCTCCGAGCTGACTTTTACCGCAAATCCAGGGAGAATAACAGAAGAACCGATTCACTATCACCTCTTTGAAGGTCTCCGAATTTCCGTTGTTCAAAAGAGCATTGGCACCACTATTACCTTGCACTGTGCCATAACGAATTTTCTCGCTGCTTGTCTAGATACAACTTTCAGGAGCGTTCAGGTGCGTCGAGGGGTAAACGGCTCAGAGACAGTACAGCCTTCGAAAACCTTCCCTCTGCACTCGGTCTGTCTCCGAAGCATTCAAATTTATTAGATCAACCATAAGATTGCCCAACATTCAGCATCCAATCGTAAAATTTGGAAAAGAAAAACTGCGCTTAAAGAGAATTTTTATGGTATTAAATTAAAAACATTCGACAGTATCTAAAATAACATTAACTAATCTAGTTTTGGAGTGAAAGAAATCGAAGATAACGCAGAAGCAAGCCCAGTGCACGAGGCAAGAAATGAATGATGAAGGTTGTTATGGTCCAAAGACCCGGCGATCTGTTGGGATGCATGAACGTTTCGTTTCGCAAGTTCTGTCTTCCTCGAGAACGTGAGATGTTCGAGATAACGTGTGCGTGGACGAGCGAAAATGTTTGGTGGTTTTGACAAGGCCCAGAGTTTCACTGATGCGGCCCCGTTTCGTTGGCTCCATTGTGTTGTACTTCTTGAAGGCCTACGTCAGCCCCTTTTCTACGAGCCTAACTGGTAGGAAGTCATCTGCGATCACAGTGATGACCTCTGCCGTCGCTCTGATGTCGATCTCACACACTCACTTTGCGCTCCACTCTGACCTTCGCAGCCTGTAATTAGCGAGAGATTTATGGTTCGTTGACATCTTACTTCATGGGAACTACAGATGGTCCGATAGCGGCTTCCCCACCCCCCCCCCCCCCATGCCAGCACACATCTCCGACGTGTTCCATCCAGATGAACATATGGGCACTGGGTGAACGTTGATGACCGTAAGTGGCGTCCTCCCTTTCATTAGCCTCTCGAGGTTCGCTGCTCCGCGAAAGCTAATCGAATTAGCATAAATAACCATCACCGCATCTCCGCCACCAAAAAAGCCGCTCCGAGCACGTCGATGTTGAATTTGGTTTAGCAGCCGGTCTAGATCTCTCTAGATCTCTACTAGAATCAAACTACGCTTCAACTGTTACTAACAGCGACAGCCGAAACACTGCATTCTAGAACGTTTTTCTTCAAGCCTTTGATGACTGCAACCCTGCATTGGAGAGGGCGTTGGATGTTCTTGGGGCGAATCTCACTGAGGGATCTGGCTGCTTAGTCCCCTATTCATTCGGGTTGAAGCCATTGGAGAGTCATTAGGTGCTCCAGAATCGTCATCACCCTCGGCAGATTCCTGCTGTTGGCGCGTTCTTACATTATGGAAGATAATTGAGAAGATAAATGTCTCCAGTTGGGCTAGTCAATTCTAATTTGGGACACACCGCACAGCCCGCATCAACAAGATGCCGTGTGTTATCCACACTTTGTGATGAGCATTTAAAGGTGCTCTTTGCGATCGGAGCACCTTATTTCCAGGACTTGCATGTTTTCGGAGTACCTCAAGCATGGCGTACGTCGCCAGTGTTCTGTCATGCCAGAAACCTTCCGAGAGTGCACCGTGAACAATGCGCACATAGAACGTGCGTACATAGAATGCAATACATAGACGAAAAACAATAACAACAAAATGAGACCAGAACCAAATTCGAGGAAAACGATCTAATCGTGCAAAAAAAATAATGTGCTTTCAGTACAAATTCCGAAAATCAAATCCGAGAGCTTTTTTGAGGTGCCATCAGGCTGCACTGGCTTTATGTGGTCTATTTCTGCTAGTGTCTAATCCTACAGAAAAGAAGTCGCTTGAGGGGGTAAAGAAACACTCCTTTGTACGGTCCTTAGCAACAACATGGACGATCCTATAGAATCTCCGTTCCAAAGAAAATTAAGCAGTAAAATGAAAAGATACTCTTTTATAGCAATGATTTTACATATTAGAGAGGTAGAATTGTACGACGCATTTTGAAGAAAAAAAAACATTGACTTTAATGAAATCAGAGTCCTTGCACACGTTTTGTATTTTCTTTTTCAACGAGGTTTTTAGTTTTACTGAACTCAGAGCCCTCCTTGTGTTTTCATCAACTTATAAGGAACTAAATACGATTGTATAGCGGCAGCCTTTACTGGTATGTACAATAAGTCCTGTAACAAAAATAGACAGTCTTCTTAGTAGTCTTTTAATCAAACACAGGGAACCACATATCAACTGTTATGTAGCATATCCTTACGATTACTGCTATGGTCCTTGTCATTATCATGGTTGTAGCTACTCTTATTAAAAAGTGATGAGCGTCAAACTAACCGAAAATCTTCCTCTGGCCCGCAATGGAGCGCTCCCATTCCGAAGTGGATAAATTTATGAAGATTGGTGGTTCAACATTCCCATGTAGAGCAGTTTATAGCTTCCTAACGGCGTCCTCTAATTGAATGGATCTGAACTACAACAGAAGAACGCTATTCATTTTCTGATTATACACGATGCAGCAACCAACTGGAACAAAAACAGTTTTCAGTCGAATGCGTAATCTATTATTATGCAATGTGTAGTTTCTAGAAAACTACAAGGAAAGCTCTACAAGCCCACAAGTGAGACTAAGACTCAGCTATGAAGAAAGTAGAGAGAAAAATTTTTAAGCGCAGTTGGAGCGCATCGCTCGGGCTGGGTAGTCAACCACCGCTTCATTTGATGAGAAATTTCTCAAATCTGGGAGATCCAAGAAAAGTAAAAATAATAGCGCGTTTAGTACTACCTGTGCAGAATATGACCACATTGCAAACATTGGCTACTCATGGCAGTGTGCGTCTCACACGATTTTCCAAAATGACTTCCTTCACACCCTAGGATTTTGTGTAAAAGGTGTTAAAATCAGTAAAAATGTGTGTTCGATGGGCGCCGTCGACAGCGAAAATATAATACTATATTTATGGGACACAATCGTTGTTTAATGACAACATCTGTAAGAATCTGGTAAAGCGACTATTCCTGCAGCAAAGACAAAAGGATGTGGTAGCGGTTCTCCATCCATCTGCCAAACATGGTACCTGCAATGGCACAGACAAATGCCTGCATCTTTAGATATTTGATCTCCATTCATATATCGTCTCAAAGAAAGCGTTCAGTCTACGTAGTGCAAAAACGTTATTGCTCAATGTTTTCTTTGGAACAAATGAGGGATAAAATTCCGTAAAAGGCACTGCGACGCTGGCTGCAAAGCTACTCACATGACCTGAAGGCTTTTTTCAATCCAGAAGTGGCTCTTATGCATATATTGCTCCACCATAATCTAGAGGCCATAGGCAAATTGTGTCTCAAATTGTGGCGCATTCCTAGTCTTTATGCGCCTAAGTTTTTGTTGCAGCACCTATGGTTCACCCTGTACATGACGAAGGCAGCTGGAGCACACCTCGCACGTAGTCCCGTCTCTGTGCCCCACCTCTTCCTCTGTCGGCGTCAGCATTTTGTCGCTGCAGGAAAGCCAGAAGAAGTGGCAGAACAGCTGATGAAGCAATCAGCACCTTCCCGAATGAGTCACAAAATAAAAAAAACCGTCGTGTAGTGCCGTTCTAAGTAGAACCTAAGGGCTTCTTAGTAGTCTTTCGTCATGAACCCTTAAATCACCGCTCACCATCTGCCCGAGGAACACCTGAAGCGCACTAGCGTTGAAAAGGATCTCGAATCTCTTCAACAGACCCCGTATTCGTCTCCTTTCCCTTCCCATACACATTTCTGCCCTTGCACGGTCTGTGCAAAAAAGTCGTTTATTGGCTGGTGACGGGCTCTCCCTGGCAACAGTCCAACTTCCACCTGCACTTTCCGCCCCGCCCCTGAAATGGAGCGACCGGCTGCTCTCCGAATCGCCTCCTTCCCGTTTTCGGCGCCCGTCCTCCTCTGCTTGATGCCTGAATTTAGTTGTTCGTGTGTGTATGTGAGTGTGTGGAATGTCTGGCGCGCGACCGTGCCAAGTGCAGCCATCCGTCGCCACTGGCTTGGTGACAGAAAAACGCGGTGGCGCCCGTTTCGAATGCTGAAATTCCTCCCGTCTGTCACTCAACACATCTCAAGGCCGCAACCGTGCTGATTTCATCTACCGAATTGTTCTAAAATCCCGTCCGCGGCGTGGTCGCGCGCGACATCGCATAGCTGCCGCGAACTTCAAAGATGGCCGCCTACTGCGAAGCATTGTCAGATCGCCAGACCTTTTGCTGGAGCCTGGAGAGTGGTTGAGGAAACTCCCTTCGGGCCGTCCTAAATAAACATGAACAAACTTCCTTCCATGGCATGTGGCCCTTGATCGTAACCAACGAGGTCAGGTTAGCTACGATCGAATTGCCTGAACCCCAAAATTACAAAGGTATAAAGCCGTCGGTCCACGTTAGGGTATCTGCTTGGATCGTAGAGGTTCACGAATGGGGTTAACTTGCATTCCATGGAAGTCGAGCCGTACTCCTACGACTACATACCCTATAAATTACGAATCCCACCACTCATGCGAGGAACACAAACACATCGAACTCTCGCATTGGAAAGGGAAAGAAAGCCTGCAAAGGAATGTTCCGGTGAAGTGAAACCAAAATAAAAGAGCGCAGTACAGTGCCTTGTGCGCTTATATTTATTGCAAGTATAGCGAAAATTCTTAATGGCGAAAATTCTTTTTAAAAATTTCAGATGCGGGGAAGACGTGGATATTTCTTTTGGGTAACATTGTTCTACAAACTCTTCAGGAGGCCAAGGGTTCAAATGTTTCTCAGAGACAAACTTCTAAAGATGCTCAAACTCTCTTTTGCTGTCTTAAAAAGTGAAATTCTAAAAATGTACACTTTTTTGGTTCGCCGGGTCGATTTGAAGAATGAAAGCCGCTCAGCTGCTGTCAAAACTTACAGGATTATGGGGACAGAGGAGTACGAATCATCTTTGGTGAACCTTTTGTGATGGCCTCAACTTCAAGTTATGATACGTCCTCAATGGAAATGAACCAGACATCCCTTGGGTAGGAAGTGTATTAACAACATAACAATACCCAGTAGTTTGAAAAGGGAAGTTCAAGGTGATGGTGGTAGATTGCAGATGAGCGGCACTCTACAGCACACCATTGTCGAGTATTTTTCAGTTTTCTGTATGACGTGGGCCGAGGTCCCACATGAAAATACAAGGGCAGAATGAAATGCCAGCCAACTCAGTCAACTGGAGGCGCTCATTGTACACGTAAAAGTAGTTTCTTGAAACCATTCGAAGATGCATAGACCAAAGACTTCCTGATTTGCACTCAAAATATGATTGAACTCCCTAAATTTCTGTAGGTGAAGAAGCTTGCTGGGCTCGCTATTTTGCAACCGATACCTAAAACCCGAACTTTCCTCTTGACCGTATAGAGCCAAAAAAGATTAATAGGGTTTACTTAGTTCCTTCTTCTCAACGAGGAGAAAAGACCTTTGAGCAAGAATAAATCAGAGCCTGCACTAGCCTACGGAACAGAGAGCCAGCGAGGAGGCTCCACACTAACAGTAGGTTTCCGCGCAGCGGTATCACCTGCATCACCTGCCATCCTGTTGATCATCGAGTTGCTCAAGCGCGCCAGCAGCGTCTCTATTCGTGTCCGTCGCGTGCCAGAGTGCTCCAATGGATCCTCCTGGCTTGGGGGTTAGGAACAGCGTCACTTCGTTCATTCAGGGCTTTCAAGAAGAAGTCTGACCAACGCGTTGGAGCTCGTTCTGGAGTTCTCTTAATCTGTCACCTGTCACCTGTCGTCCCGTTGATCATCGACTTGCTCGAGCGGGCGCCAGCAGCGTCTCCATTCGTCCCTGTCGCGTGCCAGAGTGCTCCAATGGATCCTCCTCGCTCGAGAGACACGAAGAGCGTCATAGCGGCCGTTCAGGGCTTTCACGAAGAAGTCCGACGAACGCGTTGGTGGGCGTCCTGGTGTTTTCTTGACATCCCGCGGAATCCAGTCGGTGACGGCTCTCGTCCAGCGGGTGTCTGCGAAGCGCATTACGTGGCTGGCCCACCTTACTTTCGACATCTTGGCCCACGCGACAGCGTCTCTGATCTTCGAACGTCGGCGAAGCTCGGAACTCCAAAGGCCCTCTCTCACTTGCGTGAGTCGTGTCACTCCGAGCATCGTCCTCTCGATTCCACGCTGCGCGACGCTGATCGCGTGTTCATCCTGCTTTCGTATAGTCCAGGTCTCTGAGGCGTATGTTAGGACAGGAAGAACGGTAGAGTCGAATAGGTGGGCACAGAGTCGGACGTTCTTCGTCTTCTTCGCGACTTCATCGACGCTCTTGAAAGCTCCCCAAGCCGCTCGTTTCCTCCTGCTCAGCTCCTGCTCTAGGTCGTTGGCGATATTGACTTCGCAACCCAGATACACGTAGCTGGAGCAATCGGAGATGTTCGTTTCGTTGAGCGAGGATGGGGTATCAGAAGCTCGTCCGTTCCTCATGAACAACGTCTATGTAGGATTCAACTGCAGTCCAACGTACCCACATATACGACCGAAGTCGGCCAGCATTCGCTCCGCCTAGCTGATGCTCGGTGTTTCGGAGCACGATATCGTCAGCGAAGCGCAGATGGTGCAGCTGCCGGCCGTCGACTTCCACTCCCATGTCTTCCCATTCTAGTTCGCGCATGACGTTTTCGAGGGTGGCGCTGAAGAGCTTCGGGGATATGGTGTCCCCTTGCCGAACCCCTCTCTTCACGTCGATGACGACGTCGTTGTAGAATGGAGAGATCTTGGTCGTGAATCCACTGTGCAGCTCGCGAAGAACTCTGATGTACTGAGTAGGAACCGCTTCATTCTCGACGGAGTCGAATGCCTTCTTCAGGTCGATGAACGTAAATCAGAGCGGCAGCTTATACTCTCGCGACACTTCGATGAGCTTCGTAATGGTGTGTATGTGGTCGATCGTGCTAAATCCTCTCCGAAATCCTGCTTGCTCGCATGGCTGTCCTTCGTCCAGCGTTCTGCTGATCCTATTCAGGATCACTCGAGTGAACAGCTTGTAGACTACGGACAGCAGGCAGATCGGGCGATAGCTGCCAATGTCGTGCACGTCTCCCTTCTTGTACAGCAAGATGGTCCTGCTGGTCTTCCACTGAGATGGAACCTCGACTCCGACAGTAGCGCGTGAAGAGCCGCGCCAGGGTGTTGATGAGCGCTGGCGGTAGGTTCTTCAGGTGTTCGGGTTTGATCCTGTCGGGGCCGGGTGCTGTATTTTTCTTCACTGACGAAATGGCGTGTCGGATCTCGGAAGGGAGAACAGAGGAGACGACGTACAATACCGCTCCTGACTTTTGGTTTTTGGGCGGAATAGGCAGAAAAAACCGCCGTTTCCGCCGCTTTCCCGTAACTTCTTTCAAGGTAGCTTAATCAGAAAATAATTGCAACCACCCGAGTCCACTGTTGATGATCTATCCAGTGATGTAGGTAGCGTTCAGTGATTCTTAAAAAAGTTGGTCCGGTGACCTATATAGTCTCGACGGCGGCGGCCTCACCCCGTTCCTTGAGATAATTGTTGCTCCCAAAGCGGGCACCTCCCCGACTGAATAGAGCCAGCAGCTTTTAGCTAAATTTTCCGTCTTTTCCCCATGTTATGTTCGACAGTATCTGCTTTTTCGTAGGTGGCAACAAGAAGTGATCATTATGATGTAATTTTCCGAAAAAATCCTCTTCTTCAGATTTCTGAATTCCAGAAAATGCTGGAAATTGGTGAGGTCTAATCTAAGTCCGTGAAATCTAAAAGTAGGTAGTTTAGCTGACCTAGTGATGATCTGTTAAATTGCTCAAGCAACGCGATCATAACGGCATCGTTCGAAGACTGGCAGCTCTCCGAAGTCAACTATCGAGTCAGGTGCTGGTGAAAAATGGATTTTCACCAAACTGAATGGAAGCTAGAGCTGTCGCAACAAGGGTGTAGACCGCGTAGTGAGAACAGTGGGAAAACTATTTCTTCGTCTTCCACCTGAAGGCTCTCTGGTTTACCTTAGGCGCTACCACCCATGCAATCAGGCAGCCAATGTTCGTCAAAAACTTGAGTGGCCCCAACACAAAATCTGCTCCAAAATTTGTTTTGGAACGAAAAAATTTCTTCTCCGCTGGGTTCTACAGTTAATTCTGAGTAGATTCATGCCAAGGCCTACAGTTTTCCGGCATTTTCACCATCTTCCACATTTGCTCGCTTGGTAATAGACTGTGGTCTGCGTGACTAGTCCGAGCTACAGTAGGTAGTGACCCTACGCTACCCTCTTGATGTTTATTGCCGCCTGGCCGACACCTTCACACCTCTTAAATGACGTCACACATCCCGATTCTTTATTGATCCTTCCTCGATCATGGCCGTGTGTTCATTGCTTGAAGTCTGTTCCCTCTATCACGCTTGTTTTCATCCAGAGTTACAAACTTCATCTTCAACTTCAGTTCCTCGGAGCGTGACTCCATGAAAGCTGGAGCAGAGTCTATCTGACTACGCATTCCGAAATGTTTGGTGTTTGTTGTAATCTTTTTATATCTGCTCAGTGGCATGCGCGGCGCAGTAGGCAGGAATCTTGAAATTAACTGGCAGCAGCTTTAGGTTCAGTCGGTCTATAGAGACATGAATTTCCACGCAGAGGCCTCTTGGAAGGTTCACACGCAATGAGCGACCGTTGAAATCCGTTCCGTTGAGGGTGTTGGCGGCATTCTGGGCGCCGGCCTCGTCAGAGAACTCGCAGAATCCGAAGCCTTTTGGGCGTCCGCTCTTGCGATAGTACACGATTCTGACGTTGGTCACATGTCCAGCTTGGCTGAAGTGGCTTCCAATAGCATCTTCGGTGTCTGGTGTGGGATGTTTCCCAAGTAGACGGACAAACGAGAAGGCTGCTGCTGCATAGCCATCGTTGCCATTTTCTTGTATTCTTTTTGAGGGTAAGGGAGAGACTTGAAAGCAACCGCCAACGACGAGAGGAAGATGCTTTGTGTTCGCTCAGGGCAATAACCCATCCCGTCGATCGATGTGGGCGGATAGTTAATAACAGATTTGTATGTGAAGAAATACGTCCGATAAAAGCCAGTCTTTCCTATTGGAAGACTATTGCAAGCACAAATGCAAATAGTCACCATGACATCGAGTAGGGGAAAATCACTACTTCGTTTGTTGGATTCTCTTTTCTCAGGCATGCGAAAAATTTTAAAATATGTTGTCATTTGACAGAAATGCCAAAAAGTATAGCGCTTCCAACCTTTTCTACAAAACGACAAGACCAAACTGTTAGAGAAGTCTTATGTGAAGTGTTAGGGTCAGCAGAGTAAGAGGCATATGTTGTCTCGAAAATCCTCTACACAACAATCTAAATTCACAGTTGCTTCTGAGCAGAAAGTACACAGTAGAGCGAATACATCGAAGTGTCCTGAGGTAATAAACCATGAAGGTCAAAAAACAAACTGCAAATAATAAATTGAGAAGCAACCGCGCTTCATGATTTAAAAGAGCAAGAATTGACTGAGCCAAAGGGAGTGCGAACCAAGAAGTGGCTTTTCCCAGCCTCACGTCTACTCGGCTTCTCAGAATGGATACGCGAACGTACTTTAGCTTTTCGCACACCAAGAAAGAGATGTCGATTTTTAATGTCTTGTATTTTTGGAGGTCAGAAGAGATCTATCCAATAAGGTAAGCCAGCGGGGCGAATTCAGATCGCGAGGAGAAAAACCCATGAAGCCGAATTAACAGTATGACTTTAAGGGCATGGACAGAGCAGGGCCCAACTCATGCTCTTATTTCTCGACATCACTCTCAATTCAATTCATAGCTACTTCTCAGCAAAACCATGTGGTCAACCACCTGATTACACTTCTCCGATTCTTGCATTAAAGAAAGATCCAAAGCTAAGCTTCAGTATATTGTTCTTTGCGGGGTGTAGAAAGAAGATATACTGCGAAGAAGGTGAATTGTACTTTTTCGAGCAGTCACGGCACGTATAGAGACGATGCTCGGAGTGACAAGAATCAGGACACGACTCACGCAAGCAACAAAAGGCCTCTGGAGTTCCGAGCTTCTTCGACGTTCGAAGATCAGAGACGCTGTTGCATATGCCAAGTGTCGAAAATTAGGTGGGCCGACCACGTAATGCGCTTCGCAGATACCCGCTGGACGAAAGCCGTCACCGACTGGATTCCGAGGGTTGTCAAGAGAACACCACGACGCCCACCAACGCGTTGGTCGGACTTCTTCGTGAAAGGCACGAACGACCGTTATGACTCTCTTCGTGTCCCTCGAGCAAGGAGGATCCATTGGAGCACTCCGGCACGCGATAGGGACGAATGCTGGGGCCCGCTCGAGCAAGGCGATTATCAACGGGATAACAGTGATACACAATGAGCAGGAAACCTTAACTAGAGATACTCAAAGACAAATAGAAGAACACTCCATTATTATTAAGTTTCCACATACGCTAGAGTACTGGTCCTTAAACGTCTGCAGTTTAATAGAATAAACGGAAATTAGTAGTGTTTGTAGCCTTCAGACCTCAGGTCGGTGGAGAGCCAGCGTTTTATCCTCTGCGAGGAAATTCATGTCTCCCTAGACCGACTGAACCTAAAACGGATTTGTGTTGCCAGTCAATTTCAAGATTCCTGCCTACTGCGCCGCGCATGCCACTGAGCAGATATAAAAAGGTTACAACAAACATCAAAAATTTCGGAATGCGTAGTCAGATAGACTCTGCTCCAGCTTTCATGGAGTCACGCTCCGAGGAACTCCCCATTTTAGACACAGCCTCCGGATTTCTAAAAAAGGCTCGGGCTCTGCATGAAGTTTGTAACTCTGGATGAAAACAAGCGTGATAGAGGGAACAGACTTCAGCAATGAACACACGACCATGATATCTGCTTTAAAGGGCTTGGGGGCACGTTCAGGTTTTAACGCTCCGGGCTTTTAAGAGCGCTCAGGATTTCATGGTAACTATTTATTAAGAGCGATCGTTCGAGGAAGGATCAATAAAGAATCGGGATGTGTGACGTCAATTAAAAGGTGTGAAGGTGTCGGCCAGGCGGCAATAAACATCAAGAGAGTAGCGTAGGGACACTACCTACTGTAGCTCGGACTAGTCACGCAGACCACAGTCTATTACCAAGCGAGCAAATGTGGAAGATGGTGAAAATGCCGGAAAACTGTAGGCCTTGGCATGAATCTACTCAGAATTAACTGTAGAACCCAGCGGAGAAGAAATTTTTTCGTTCCAAAACAAATTTTGGAGCAGATTTTGTGTTGGGGCCACTCAAGTTTTCGACGAACATTGGCTGCCTGATTACATGGGTGGTAGCGCCTAAGGTAAACCAGAGAGCCTTCAGGTGGAAGACGAAGAAATAGTTTTTCCACTGTTCTCACTACGCGGTCTACACCCTTGTTGCGACAGCTCTAGCTTCCATTCAGTTTGGTGAAAATCCATTTTTCACCAGCGCCTGACTCGATAGTTGACTTCGGAGAGCTGCCAGTCTTCGAATGATGCCGTTATGATCGCGTTGCTTGAGCAATTTAACAGATCATCACTAGGTCAGCTAAACTACCTACTTTTAGATTTCACGGACTTAGATTAGACCTCACCAATTTCCAGCATTTTCTGGAATTCAGAAATCTGAAGAAGAGGATTTTTTCGGAAAATTACATCATAATGATCACTTCTTGTTGCCACCTACGAAAAAGCAGATACTGTCGAACATAACATGGGGAAAAGACGGAAATTTTTTTCCGTGTAGAACTTGAGGACAACGGAGACGTCGGGCAGGCAATATTTGCGATTGAAGATGATGTGGTCGATCTCGTTGTGGAACTGGGCACCGGGAGATTCCCAGGTCCATCGTAGAGAGAGAGGCTTCTGGAACTGTGAGTTTCCATGGATGGTCTTGGTCGACATGATAAACTCAGACAGCCTTTCACCTTGCTCGTTCCACTCCAAACCGTGGGTTCCGATGTGAAGTTCTTCCGGCGACCTTCGCGGTCCGATCTTGACGTTGAAGTCGCCGACGATCACCTTGTAGAAGGTGTGATCTTCCTTATAGAACTTCTCCAGCTCCACGTAGAAGGCTTCGACCTATTCGTCGTCGTAGTCGGATGTTGGGGCATACGCGACGAATATAGTCAAAGCTGGCACGGAGCCACATCGCTTCAGTGCAGACGTTCGATTCGGGTTGTCAGAGACTCGTACGAATCGATGTTCATGGCCAAATGCGTGTTGACGGGATACCAGTGCCAACTACTCCCCTGCCGTCTTATGTTCTGTGGACAGTTCTTTTCCGAAGTCGCAGTCGGCGTGTAAGGGGTGGTGTCTTCTCGTCTCGGTCAGTCTGATGACGTCGTACTTGATCTTCCTGGCTTGCACCATCAGGTCCTCGACGGATGCCTCCGATGCGAGCGTTGCAAGTGCATACAGATCGTGATCCTAGTCCTTATCAATTTGCGCAGCTTGGTTAGGGCCTGAGATCTTAGCAGAATCTTTTTACTCATGCTTCCTACCGCTGCAGAAATGGGAGCTCTTTCGGGATCAGCGGAGTGAGGGCCTTCAGTGCTGCTGTGTTTGACAGGAGTACACACGGGTAGTCGGGCTCTGCATTGCGGTCGAAGAACTCCGGGCAGCCAGCCAGACTGCCCGAAGGGACGGGGCGAGACTTAAAGCGGCCTCGAATCGCCTTACGATGTACTCCCAGACTACCGAGTGCAAGCTTTTGGCCGGGCCGACACAGTTACAATCCGCACAGTCACGTACACATCCACGCACAATGTGCATGAACATGACGCTCCCACGCACAAGGAACGCGTCGACCCGACACAGCAGGAGCAAGGAGTCCATCCCCTGCATCCCACTTGCGTCTCTGGGCAGTACATTTGGTTCGCGTTTAATTACCCTATCCACCACCCGGGGACGCACCACGTGGCCCTGCGACAAGCGGCCCGAGATCCCTCTTAGGCCTTTGTCATACCATCGCTCACTCCGAGCGACGCCTAATGATATGCACCCATATCGATTCCTTCGCGCCGCCCGATCGATATGGGAGCATATCATTAGGCGTCGCTCGGGGTGAGCGATGGTATGACAAAGGCCTTAACCAGAGAGTCCGAAGGCTCTCTATCGAGGGAGATCCGTGGGTTCTCTTGACATCGGGCGGAATCCTATAGGTGACGACTCTCGTCCAGCTGGTGTCTGCGAAGCGGATTACGTGGCCGGCCTACTTAATTCTCGATTTTCCCCTACCGACAACGTCGATGAACGTCGACGAAGCTCGGAACTCTGGAAGCCTTCTCTCATCTGCTTGAATTGTGTCACTTCGAGCATCGTTACCTCAATTTCACGCTGCGCTACGCTGATCCCGTGTTCATCCTACTTTCGTATAGTCTACGACGCTAACGGTGACTAGACTAAGGGGAGGGATCGCAACCGCAGGTCAAAATTGGCCCACCTAACGATGTTCGGTGCAGAAGGATTGAAAATTCTTAAATGGTCTTGTATTCCTCCTATCGTGGTTCGCTAGGCTAAATTGGATAATCGAAGCACTTGAGGAGGGAGCACCTGACAGCACGTTCGGTAGAAACTACGTGATTTCACAAAGATTTAAAAACGATGTTATAACACATTTGCTTAAGCTTGGAGCGGCTGGTAGAGAGACTATATGTTGTTACTGGATGTCTTGTTGCGATCAACACTCTTGCGCGAGGCAGGACTCGAACCGCATCTTCTACTAACAGCGCCGGTGGTGTAAGACGAACATCGCTGCCCGGAAAGCAGAAGATGCGGGTTAGAGTCCCGCCTGGTGCAAGAGTTTTGATCGATTTAAAAACGATTTTACATAAATGCCACAGACAGAGAATATGACGACTAGGAGCCAGAAGTGACATAAGGAGCAAGTTCGAGTTAGCAAATTTCGCTTTCTGGCTGAGATGATACCGAACACCTTTCCTCGTGATAACCATTTCTCATGTCAAAATCTGGCTTCTTTTTCGAAACGATTTTCAAGCAGCTAGAGATCGATTGGTTAGCAGTGGTTCATCACTGGCTTGCTGATAGAAGTTCCACCGAGGTTCCAAAACTCGATATGTATGTAGGCAGATTAGATATGATACCTATGATCGTTAAGATGAGCCATCCTATTGTAGTTGTTGAAGATAATTGTGTGGGAAATTGTACGCCATGCGTTTTTCTTCACATAGACCGTTTACTTGTAAATGGACAGGATAGTGTTAAGGATAAAGGACGGCGTTAATCAATCCATTCTGGGATGCGGCGCGCACTCTCCTTCTACGGAATGTCGTGGAGGGGATTTGAATGCATATTTGGCCTATACAATGAGTTGCGATGGCCAGCCGATGAACAAGCCAGGGTTCTATCGTTCCCAGACAAGTCGCGTACCAGCTCACCGATCCCCAAGGATGGAAGGCTTGGTTGGCCTGGCCGGAAAATCTGAACCAGGGACCTAGAATCTATTGCACAAGAAAACCGGTACATCCTCCGTCTGCGCGTCTTGCGCCCAAATTGTATGATACTAACATAAAATCTTTCCGTTGCATTGCAAGAAGATTCTGTAAATGTTGTTTATGAGAAGTTGTGTGTACTTTCTGGGCCAGCATTTACGAAGGTTAATCTAAAAATGGTTGGAGGTGCCAGATGACTTCCGTTGCTGCTTTGCAAGAAAAGATATTTATGAAGACTGAGAAAAGACGGACGAACAGCAGGGTTATTAGTCAAATACGCTGTAGCATGTAACGAAAATGTAAAGGTCATAAAAACGCGAAGTCCCCAACAGTGCTTAGGCCTTCATAGCCTTCCACTTCAATGGAACTTGCAGGGAAACGTCTTCGTTTGTATTCGGTTTCACTGGCTCGAATTTCCTCTATTTTGTTGCAAATCGAGGGTTAGCGTCGCACGAGAATTCCTCAGAATCCTTTCTTTGGGAGAGACCCCTATCAGTGGTGTAGATCGTGGATCGCGCGTGGTTTCGACCTCCAAAATCCAATGTTTTCTCCCCTCCGAAGGACGTTTTTTCTTGTCCTTTTCATCTGCCCATGTTTGTCGTATGCTCACTGTACCGCCGCTCAGATGAACTCCTCTTTGCGCCCTCCACCGCTCTTCGCGACTCATCCGGTTTGAACGTTTCCTGAATTCCACCTGTCACCTGTTGCCTGCCGTCCAGGCCTATCGTCGAGTTGTCCGGTGGCTGCTGGCAACGCGTACACTTGCTCCTGTCGGAGTGCCCCTGTGGATACTCGTAGCTCGAAGAACACAAGAGCGTCATATCGTTCTCCCAGAGCATCCACGAAGTAGTCTGACAAAGGGGTCTAGGTGTTCTCCTGACATCCGCGGAATCCAGTCGGACGGCAGCTGCCGAGCAACGTGTGCATGTGAGACGCGTTACGTGGGGCCGGCCCACCTAATTTTCGATCGCTTGGACCATTCGACAGTGCCTCTGATTTTCGAACGTCGACGAATGTCGGAACTCCGGAGGCCTTCTCTCTCTCTCTCTCTCTCTCTCTCTCTCTCTCTCTCTTACGTGAATCGCATTTCTTCGAGCATCGTCCTCTCGATTTCCCGCTGCGCGAAGCTAATCGTGCGTTCATCCTGCTTTCGAATGGTCCAGGGCTCTGAGATGAATAAAGAATAGAGATGCATGTCAGGGCAGGAAGAACAGTGGAGTCCAATAGCTGGACGTTCTTCGGACGTTCTTCGTCTTCTCCACTACGTCCTCGATGCTCTAAAAAGCTTTCCACCCGCTCGTTTCCTCCTACCCAGCTCCTGCACTAGATCACTGGAAGTATTTGCGACCTGGATGCACGTAGCTGGAGCATTCGAGGATGCTCTTTCTGATGAGTACGCGGCAAGGGGTTGCGATATCAGAAACTCCTTCGTTTCTTAAGAAAATCGCCCTCCTAAGACGCGGCTGCAGCCCAATGTTCCCACTTAATCGGTCGAAGTCGATCTTTATTCGCTTCGCTTCGCTAGTACTCGCTGTTATGAGCACGATGTCGTCAGCGAAGCAGAGATGGTGCAGTTGCCGGCCGTCTACCCTCACCACCAGGGATGGGCGGAAATTTTTAAAATTTTCCCAGAAAACAGAAGATAGAAAATCGCTTTCCTCAGAAAAGCCAGAAAACAGAAAAATCAGGAAACAGAAAACAGAAAATTTCGAAATGGTCACACGACCTAACTATTCTACTCATTGATCCATTTTTTTAAGCAGCAAATGCTTTTGTATGACTAAAAATCTAGTCGTGGACCAGCATTTTTACTTGTAAGCGTTTATAAAACTTTTTAGCGCACTCCAAATTCAATACAATCAGCAAATTGTCTGTCTGGGACTGCGGCTGAATCTTACGAAGACGATGTGTGTGAGGAACGGACGAGTTTCTGATACCTCAATCTCGCTCAACGGAACGAACATCTCCGAATGCTCCAGCAACGTGTATCTGGGTCGCGAAGTCAACATGGCCAACGTCCTAGGGCCAGAGCTGAGCAGGAGGAAACGAGCGGCTTGGGGAACTTTCAAGAGCGTCGAAGAAGTCGTGAAGAAAACGAAGAACGTCCGACTCGGTGCCCACCTATTCGATTCTACCGTTTTTCCTGCCCTAACATACGCCTCAGAGACCTGGGCTATACGAAAGCGGGATGAACACACGATCAGCGTCGCGCAGCGTGGAATCGAGAGGACGATGCTCGGAGCGACACGACTCACGCAGGTGAGAGAAGGCTTCCAAAGTTCCGAGCTTCGTCGACGTTCGAAGATCAGAGACGCTGTCGCATGGGCAAGTCGTCGAAAATTGGATGGGCCGGCCACGTAATGAGCTTTGCAGACACCCTCTTTGCTGGACGAGAGCCGTCACTGAGTGGATTCCGCGGGATGTCAATGGAGAAGAGCAGGACGCCCACCAACGCGTTGGTCAGTCTTCCGACTTCTTCGTGGAAGTTCTAAATGGTCCATATGACGCACTTTATGTCCCTCGGGTAAGGCGGATCCATTGGAGCACTCTGGCACGCCACAGAGAGGAGACGCTGCCCAGGTGATACAAGTGATACATGAAAAATTTTATTTCAATTTTCGGCTATTTTCCCAGGAAGTAGAAAACAGAAAGAATTGGCTCAAAACGGCCAAAAAATCAGAAATTCCGCTCATCCCTTCTCACCACCATGTCCACCCAATCTAGATCGCTCATTCCGGATTCGAGGGTGGCACTATAGAGGCTAGCGGATATGGCACCCCTAACCGAACTCCTCTCTTCACGTTGACGACGACGTCGTTGTAGAATGGTAAGATCTTGGTCATGAATACTTTGTACAGCTCTGAAGTGCTGATATCTGTACTGTGTGACAAAACACTGTGTGACCACCACATTGATGACAGCTTCAGTTCCCACCGAGTCGAGTGCATTCATAAGCTCGATGAGCGCAGGGTATCGCGGCAGCTTCTGCTCTTGCGATACTTCGATGAGATTTCCAGCTCCACATAGAAGCCTTCATGGATCTCCCTCTTTGGAGCGTTTTCGGACTCTCTTGTTAAGGGGATTTCGGGCCGGCCGCTTACCGCAGGGCCACGTGGCGCGTCTCCAGGTGGAGCTTCGAAAGGGTCTATATACTACGAACCAAATGCGACCGTATACTGCGCAGGGATGCAGGTGGGAAGCAGGTGATGGACCCCTTGCTTCTGCTATGTCAGGCGCGGCGTGCTCGTGCACAGAGTGTTGGTACGTGTTCGCTCCCGCGCAGATTGTATCTGTGTCGGCCCGACCAAAACCTGCCACTCGGTAGACTGGGAGACGTCAGAAGGCAATTCCTGGCAACGCGAAAACGCATCCTTTCGGACAGTTTGGCTGGCTGCCCGGAATTCTTCGACCGCAATGCAGAGCCCGACTAGCTACCAGTATGTACTCCTGTCAAACACAGCAGCACTGAAGGGCCTCACTCCGCTGATCCCGAAAGAGCTCCCATCTCTGCAGCGGTAGGAAGCATGAGTAAAAAGATTCTGCTAAGATCTCAGCCCCTAACCAAGCTGCGCAAATTGATAAGGACTAGGATCACGATCTGTATGTACTTGCAACGCTCGCATCGGAGGCATCCGTCGAGGACCTGATGACGCAAGCCAGGACGTAAGTACGACGTCATCAAACTGACCGAGACGAGAAGACACCACCCCTTACACGCCGACTACGACTTCGGAAAAGAACTGTCCACAGAACATAAGACGGCAGGGGAGTAGTTGGCACTGGTATCCCGTCAACGCGCACTTTGCCATGAACATCGATTCGTACGAGTCTCTGACAAGCCGAATCGGATGTGGGAATTGCTAAGACCACTGGAACCAAATGTGAATAAATGCACGGCATAAGAGCGCTCAGATAGAGCTGGAGCACAATTTTTAACGCGCCGCACATGTTGGGCTGCGCCGGCGTCTATGTCGAGATTCGATCATGCGCGTCGGTCTCTCTTGCACGCCCGCGGTGGCGCTGCGCTGTGTAGGTGGCGTTGCTTCGTGCGGAGGAGGTCGGGATTTGGTCCTCTTGCGGCGAGGGATTTTAGCATTGCAGCTGACTGGCTGAGATTTGAGGGGTTTTGACGTCTACACAATTTCTGGCGTTTTGTGCGCATTTGAGCCAGCGCTCATTGCAGAGCACCCCTGTATATGAAACTGTGCAAGATTCTCTCAATTGTTGTGACTGTTGTTAAAGACCTCACATTTTTCATGGGTTGCGAACACCGTTTATAAACCCTCCGAGTACTCTCTTCGAACAAAAATCATCAAAAAGGGTTTATTTGTTTATTTATTTTATTCTCGTTAACTACGTGCTAAAGACACTATTAATACAGCACAACAGCGCCTAAAAATTGTAGTATAGCTAGCCAAAAGAAACACACAAAACATTTACCTAAATCCGTATGATATTTGGATTGATTAGTCAGTGTGAAGGTATCAGCAGATGCTTTATCTTTCCTTTCTCCCTTCCTTTTTTATTACTTTTCTACCTTTTTAGAAACTCTGAAATTGAAAAGAAGAAATATATGCATTACCCTGAAACAAATATGGTTGAAGAAGACAATAATGTCTCACTTATCAGTCAATGAATGTCTGTGTTAGGCCCGTCAATGAAACAGAATGGCTATAAATGCCTTGCAGAAAAACAATTCGAATTATCAGAGCACCTGCACAAACCATCCAGACACGCACCAGCCGAAGCGGGCTCCATCTCTCAGGTACTTCTTTAAGCTGGTACGCAGCTCGGGCGATGGTCTGGAAAGGACATTTGACGGATGGACAATGAAGGAAGGCGATCATGAGAAAAGTATGATGAACTGGGTATTAACGATATTCCGAGCTGTTACTCGAATAGTTATTCCAGGCCGTTATTCCAAAAATATTGGCATTGATTACTGGGCTAGCTATTATGAAGAATGAGTTGAAATTTAATAATTAGACTATAACTAAACAAGTTCTTCCCATTATATGTAGGAAAAACGTGTGAAGTCGGAAAAAAATTTAATTCGACTAGAGTGGTATCGTTACTCAAAACTTTTATAAGGAGAGGCAACTCCATCGAAAAAGGAAAAAAGTACCTGCTGCTATTTGGAGAAATGTGTTAGTTACGAACAACCAATAGTTCAAAATAATCAATCCAACCTTACATTGTTATTCATTTTTCTTTATTGATGTATAAAATTAAATTTGTTTCCTTGGTACTGGTACGGGTTGATTTCAAGTTTTCATTCTTTATTGGAACCTTGAGAACGCCGCGACTGCAAATGACCGCAAACAGTGGAAGGTTTTATTTTCTCTCTTTTTGGGCTCCATTATTTGGGTGAGGGACGTTCTGCCTGAAAGCGGCGCGGGCAAAGACGCGGGACAGTGCCTGTGGCGCCAATTAGCGTCGACTCGTGCAGTGACACCCGTCGCTTCGCGGTGAGGTCTGCCAGCTCTGGCAGGAGGCCATGATGACCTGGCCGACCACGGGAGCCCGTAAGTCGACCAGATTTGGAGTGATTAGAATCGATAGAGAGCTAGGAGGATCAGACGGCTTGCAGTGGCAGTCCAGTAGCCGTATTCATGAAGCGGCGGGAGCGGGAAGGCATCGCCTGCCTTCCCGCTCCCACCGCATCCCGCTCCCGGCTTCCCACAACCCGATCGGTATTCATGAACCGCCGGGAAGCGGGAACGACCGCGACGCGCGAGTTAGATTCGCAGCGGAGGCGGGAATTGCAACATTTCAAAAACCAATTTCTCAAATTACCGTTGTCTCAGCCAGGAATGAGCGGATAACGAAATTTTGAGACCCGGATAACGGATAATTTTGCCTAAAAATGGCCGGATAACGAAAAAACGGATAACGAACAAGCAACAAAAATTAAAACTGGCTTCAAATTGCTCGAATCTCAACAGGATATCAGATATTCACGGACTGTGAAGTTATGTGCCATCTCTCATTATTTTAAAAGTATTTTGAAGAAAAAAGATGAACTGTTACCGAGCTTATCGACGAAAAAAGTGGCACGAAAATAGTGAAACCCTTTTGCCACTCCACTCGGCTGATGTTTTGGCACAACCACTTTCTTCAGTGGCTGGAGAGAACAAGGACAGCTTAAGAAACTACGCGTTTATAGATCAGTTCACAACACAAATTGCATTTTAAAACTTTTCCTTTTTTGAAGTTACTCGTAAAATGTCCACCGACTGGCAATGGGAATGGATAAGAAGTGATATTGCGATATCCCGTAGAAATAGAGTGCGTGGCGCATCCGACGAAAGAACTACTCATCGTCAATGTTTCAGATTAATTATGTGATTTCTTTCCAATCAAGTAAGTGATAGTAGCCGGACCTCCCCCCCCTCCTCAGAAGATGGCCCTGGAAGATGTTACGAGAGATATGGCGAAGATAGCCCCCCCCCTCCGTGAAGACGAGTTTCGATGGCAAAATCGCCATCGAAATTCTATTTCTTGCAATTGCACACATCACCTCATTGACGGCTTCCCGGCGTTCCCGACCGGTTGAGTGCGGGTAGGCCGGGAGCCTCCCGCCATCGGCTCGGGAGGCTCCCGTTACTTCCCGGCATGTTCGTGAATACGAACTTTTGCCTCCCACCACGCTCGCTTCCCGCGGGAAGCCTTGAACATTCCCAGGAACGTTCATGAATACGGCCACAGAAATTCGGATTGATCTGAACCGTACCATCTCCTATATTAGAATTTCGAGCTCTATCGAATGAGCCAGGAAAGAATGTTGCCTCAATAACCTTTGTAACGATTTTTTTAGGCGCTGTTTAACTTTCGTTAAATATCGGTTTCTATTCACATATATCAGGATTTAATGCGACCCATGCTTCCAGGCTAAAATTGCACGATGATTGTAATTAGATAGATGAAAGATCTTTTAATATACGTTTAATGCATTAGTTTCAACATGACATCTCTTTAGCATTTTGAAACTGATTTTTCTATGGAACTTTATGATGCTCACATCATATATTTCGAGACGAAGGCTGGATAGGTGGTTCATCAAATCTAATGTTCACCCGTCCAGTCGTTTGTGGCTTCTAGCGGTATTTTGACCTCGGGTCATGCAGGCAATGCACTTGCGTGACCAAGGTCACCTACCTCTACCAATTAAAAAGTTAGAAAACACTAATGAAATGCTTTGAGAAAACTACAGTACTTAGGTGTTCTGAGGAGGTCTAACGACTATCAAATCGAACTCATCGTGCAATTTCAAACTGGGGACGTACTCTACGCACTGAAGAATCATAATGCCGTTTTCAAAAACGTTGAGCACTTGGGGTTCTCTTAGAAGGCTTCTCGTCTATCTAATTAGACTCCTCACGGAATTTCAGCCTGGAAACATGCCTCGCAATTAATTCTGATGTAAATAAAAACTGATATTTAATGAAAATAAACAACGCCTAAAAACTCGCCTTAAGGGTTATTTAGGCAGGACAGGACTCACTCGATTGAGATCGAAATTCTACTACAGGAGATGGTAGAGTTCACGTCAGTAACCCGGAAGCATGCCTCGCAGTTAATTCTGATATAAATAAAAACTGATATTTACCGAAAGTTAAAAGCGCCTCAAAAAAAAATCGCTATAAGTGTTATTGAGGCAAGATTCTTTCCTGGCTCATTCGATAGAGCTCGAAATTCTAATATAGGAGATGGTAGGCTTCACACCACTTCGAATCTGTGGACTGCCACTGCAAGCCGTCTGAGCCTCCTAGCTCTCTATCGATTGTAATCACACCAAATCTGGTCGACCTACGGGCTCCCGTGGTCGGCCAGGTCATCATGGCCTCCTGCCAGGGCTGGCAGGCCTCACCGCGAAGCGGCGGGTGTCACTGCACGAGTCGACGCTAATTGGCTCCGCAGGCACCGTTCCGCGTCTTTGCCCGCGCCGCTTTCAGGCAGAACGTCCCCCTCCCCCATTATTTTCTCTAAACTAATGCTTTTATAGGCCTGTAGATTTGAGGCTTTAATGCTCTGTCGTACTTTTAAGGGAAATAAGGAAATAGGGAAAAGAAGGAAATAAAGACACTCGCATCTTTTGTGGGACACTCCACCCATACAGCTTCCTTCCAAGCGAACACTCGAAAAGTTTAGCATTCAAAATCATTCCAGTATTTGAAAATTGCTTGAAAGCCACGACTTGCTCAAGAACTGTGCCATTCGAATGGTCAACACCAATTTGTATAGCAGTATGCTTTATTCCGATCCGCCTTCCGACACTATTTTGACAAGTCCTAAATAAGTAGATGCGAGACTTAGGGGAGTAGTGGATTCATTATCTTCACACTTTCTTTTGACGAACCTCATCTTGACGATTCTCCCGTGACTCTTCAGTGAAGAAGAGCAGAAAGTGCTCTCTCACTTCAGTGCGCAACAGTTGGAGGCCAGCGTAGGCTTTCACCAGAAACCTGTTGAAAATGTGGCCGTGACCTCTAGGTCGGGGAGGTTCCTCGGTGAGCGCTGATTAAGGAAAAAGCAGAGCACAACTCCACAGGCCCTCCAGTGGCGAAGACGCCAGAACGCTGGCTCGACCGAGTGCATCGTTTGCAGTTGGAGGTAATACGTAAAGTAGCAGGCAAAGAGGAATGCCTAACCTGACCAAGGCGTCATCCGTCGCAGTCGTTTAGCTCCTTACATCTTCCGTTCTGTTGTCTCGGAGAAGGTTGACACGAAATTCTTTTGTCGAGGAGAATGGCGGTATTCCGACTCGCCGGACTAATTGTAAGAGCTGTTGCCTAACGACATGCATTTCTAGATTCAGGGGTCTTTTGCTTGCCACTGATTCCACGATTCTTCAGCGAGTTATTTTTCGGACAACATTGCATTTCTAATCACACGCCGTCATCGTAGCTGCCACAAATTCTATGTCGCTGCATTTTCACCAGTTTTTGCTCTTGTAGTCAGAGATGTAGATTGCATTTCAGTTCGGCGAGTAGTACTCTGCACATAATTAGCCCACCTTCCCCGTGCGCTCCAACAAATCTTCGTCGTCACGAAAGGGCTTGTCTCTAAGCGCCGATTCTTTCCATTAGAAGGCAACTTTTTTCGGTGATAAAATGAGCTTTATGCGAAGCCACCTATCAAATAGAGTGTGCCGCTTTACGAACTCTCCTGACTCTTTTTTACTATCCCCTGGGACTTCCTTCGCTACGGGACTGCGGCTACTTCATGGTATCACCCCTGGTCAGATTCACGGCCTTCGCGGCGGCTCGTCAAAGGGGTGTCAGACCAACACGCGACGGTCGTCCGCCGTCACCTCTAATTCCCTTTGATCACCTAATATGTCGTAACTCTTGCCCAGTAAACACTGATAAGGTCTTCACGCAGTGGGTAGAGTGCCAACGGCGGAGGTTAGAAAGAGCAACAGACTCCATGGTATCAGAAGTTCACATATTATATTATACATCTATGGTCCACGCGGAGGAAGGATCCGAAAGACTCTCGAAAGCTGCTATTTACCTACTCAGCTCAGTTTCGGCCGTTTTTGTTTTTTCTTCCGTCCGTCTTTTTGGACTACTATTTCTTCTCTTTGTTCGCCCTTCTTCACCTCTTGATTGATAAGCCTACGTCTTTTTACTCCTTTACCCCGGCAAGCGTCGTTCTTACAATGGAATGCAAGGAGAGATTACTACAAGAAGATGGGGTACTCGTTTTTTGCGCTTTTCGCGTCTTCTACCAGCGGACGTTTTCATGCCATTGCTGAACTATGTACATATGTGTCTAGCCTGAAATCCTAAAAACCTACCACCAGATTTTCAATGGGACATGTTTTCTCTGGTACTTTCCAGTGCGTTGAACTCAGACATTTATTTGAAATGTGCTGCGACTCGGTTTAATCACAAGTAAGGGAAGACAAAATATTATCGATGCAGCCGGAGCTCAAGAATCAAATGTTCCCCTCACAGATGCGGTCCTGTACAAGCGAATTGTAGTCTAGACTCATGTCAAAGGTTCGATTCCAAAAACTTTAGCGCCTTAGCGCCTTCGTGCATTTTTATTTTGATGCGAATGTGGGTTGTTCCCTTTTGCTTTGATTTTATGACAAACCTTCACGTTTACTGATAATCAAGCTAGTTAAGCTAACACTGATGGAATATTTCAAAGAGAGTGGAACGAATGTGCTGCTCACAGCGCATATCGAATACAGGCAATATCTTCACACAGGTTTGCAAACTAATCTACCGCCCTCACACTAACACTAGCGAACAGTGGAGAACAAGAAATGATTGGGGTAGACCAGCGAACAGACCTTGCGAATGAAAGAAACTGACTGACTTTTGATTAATCTTGTGTATTTATGGCTTTGCTGAAAATTTAAAAAATTCCCAATGAAAGATTACCCTACTACATAGCACTTGCATCCCTCAAAGAGGCACCCGCGTTGCCGAAATAAACAACATCTGCTGCACTCAGACCTGCTGTTCTCCGGTCATCTTCTTCACTATTGGAATTCCACTTCTGACCGTTAGCATCGTCACGGTTAAGGTTTTCTTGGTCCACATTGAGCTCCGCTGCAACACAATCGCCAAGTGTTAGTGAAAGTCGTTTAGGGATCTTCTTCTCCACCCGACTATCCTCGCAGCCATAAGTCGATTGCCGAATCTCTTTGGGAAGCACGGATGATCGTAATGATCGAACGTCAATGAGATGCTAAGCAATGCCATGTCTTTTCTATTTAATTTCCATGGTGATCCACTGATCCACGACCAAGTGTCACCCTATTACCGAACGATGGACGAAAATGTTTGTTGCTAAAGCAAAGCTCTGGGGGTTCTCTATTGTGGGGCTTCGCAGTGAAAACGCAAAAAGCTGACACACGTTTGGAATCGGGCCCACGACCGTGCGAATATGAGTCTGAACTACGAATCCTTGTACACGACTGCAACTGGAGGCAACCTTAGATCATGCAGTTACGATCGCAAATTTTCACCTGCTCTTGCGCTTGCAAACCGAATCGCAACACGCTTCGATCCAATATCTGGATTCTCCACTCTTGAAAGTAAAAGTACACACAAGGCGTGTGCCGTTGAAAAGTCCGAGGTTAAATTCGCAATCTTCCCATGTCAGGATGGATCTGGTCTCTTCACCTCGGCAGTCTTTATCGATCTTACCATCTTCTATATTTTCCGGTTAGACGTCCACTCGTGGAGCTCTTCGAATGGATATGCGGTAAAACTTCAGAAGACGTTTCACAAGGAGTGACAGGAAAAAGTTCCACGTTTAATAGAAATTTAAGATTCACGCAATAACTTCCGATTCTGGGCGGTGAGTATGCTCGCTTGGAATCTACACCAACGCTGGCTGCGTCTCATCGAATGGAGGCGTTGATCGCTTCCAGCATCCCATTTCTACCCTATCGTGAAGTCATTTTCTTTGCTTTCTCGGCCCCACCGCAGATTGTGGCGACTAGTCTCCAGACACATTGTGCTTGCCATCCTTGTCAACACCACATCTGTGGCGTCTCTCGTACCAGTTCTATATTCCGCAGGGATAGGCGGTTTTGATGAGCGACGGCGGAGAAAGGCCCGATCCGAGGGCTGTGGTGTCTCCAGCTGACTGTTCTATGCGCGTCTCCTTGAAGTGATGCTTCTTGATACGTCTAGGTTAAATGGACGGTGGGAGCAGCCAGTAGACGATCCTTCCTTGGTTTTCGATTTTTCTCACCACGTACCAGAATAGATGTGGTCATGCACGATGCCCTGAAACCACCCTCTCTAAGCGCCAGTCTTTGTTGGCGAGGCGAAAATTCCGTTATGATAAATTCTAGATTTTTTATGATTCCCGCGCAATTCTATTTCGTCCACTCGGCCTTTCGAGTATTTGGACTGGCGAGTTATTTTCGAAACGCCGATCCATGAGCGTTTGCATGAAATTCTTCGTGTTCTCTTGGCCGGTTTCCTCCTAGCAAGGGACCGTGTTTCTCGACTAATTGGCCGCGACTCACCCTCTTTTATAGCACATTAAATGTGTCGCTTTATCACTGTATCTCGACGACCTCGGTGCTTCGGCCAGCAGCCGCCGCTCCTCCCGGGTCACTCGGCAATCAGGCGTTTACGGCCTCGAAGGACAACGGCTGCGGTTTTCAGCTGTCTCTAATCAGAAGCAGGCTGTACTTCCTTTTTGAGAAATTTGTGATGTTAACCACTCCGTCGAGTCTTGAAGGTCGATACAGTGATGTGATCGTCATCCCTGTTTCTTATTATCTTCTCGTTACTTCCTTCTCCGCTCATTTTCAGCACAACTGGTTTCCTTTGTGAAATTAAATGACCAGCTGAAAGGCGCAGATATGCGCTCAAACTAGATGATTCGCAGACCCTTATATTCTAACCTTAAACATGCAATCTCTGCGTATCGACATTTTAATTTTTGAACAACTCCGTGAACTATGTTAAATGTTAAGGTCCCACCTTCATTGTTTCTGTTTCGTGCTACGTGTGCATTGCTGGTAGTGTTCGTCAGTAAAATATAGGTCATTCCTACCAAAAGGTAGGGTCGTGACTCGAAACTGTGATGTTTAATAGCAGCAGGCGCTTGTTGAAAATGTGGATTTTTTCTGGGTAGCACCGCGTACTTCTGCTGTCATCCGTACGCCTCTGTTCCTAACATGTAGAGGATGCTCATTAGCTGCATCGACTTGCGTTCGCGAAGGACGAATAAAAACTCGAACGCTTCTTAACAGGCGTCCTTGCTTTTTTCCGTTGGAATTGTTCGCCCCTGTTGCACTACTGGACAAGCAGGTGTAAAGTAGCTGCGTTCCTGCACTATTTTCAGCACCTCTGATTAGACGCTACTTCCTTAGTTTGCCTGTTTCTGCAAGAGCGTGGGACTACAGGAGCGACGGCCAGCGGGCTCATTCCGAGATCACAAGGCGAGACGGCTTGGGTGGGCATGAGACCCATTTTCAAGGAGCGTTGTTAGCCCCACCTGACCATCTTTTCTCTGCTTGAAAGCACAGATGTTGCCCTTAATTCACTGCCGTTGCATCATTGTTAATGCCCGCTATATCTGTGAATGGGCTGCTCATTTCAGAGGTCTAATGGTTTAGCAGTGATTTTGCCATCCTCCCTTTTCATCTTTATTGTTTAGATCTTCTGCTTTCCTTTAGGTGCTTCAATTGAGCTGCGCAACTTAGCAGGTTGACCAGCACTTCCTAACGCTTTTATTCCAAGACAGAAGTAATCACGTCTTCATTACTGTACAGTCATTATTGATTCCTGAAGACACACGAGAATGACATTCTATGCAACAACCTTATTCATGGCTTCGATACCAGCATCTATTCAGATGGCTCTACGAATCAGAAAAGTGAGGTGGATGGTTCTATAAAAGAGAAATACGCTAGTTAAACTTTTCGTTCTAGCAGCCGTAGGAGCTCATTAAAAATTGGCAAGAGACCATCTGCCTTCTGATATCATTCCATTTTGTTGTAAGATAATATGTCACATATACATTCTATGCAACAACCTTACCCGAATTTCCTGCCTGTAAGCTGGAACTTGCGTATGAGAAAAAGACCCATAAAAAGCCGAAACTACAGAGCTAACAAAGAGAAGAGAGTAGGTTTTAGAAGAGTTTTCACATGTTAGCAGCGTGTATGCGTGTTGTCATCATTCCCAACCTCTCCCTCATCTTCGGTCTGAAAACGAACTCCTTGAGTTGGCCTGCAGTTTGCGACAATGCTCGAGCATGGCTTTGGAGGTGGTTGGCGATCCGATTACGTGATATGCAGCGAATGTTAGCATGATGAAATTGAAGCGACATGTTGCCAAGGAGTCCGATGGGCGCCTCTTGAATGGTGGCGGAAGACTCCTCCAAAGATTCCTTTCCGGGCAACATTCAGATCGCTGCTTTTTTATGCCACCACTGGACTTCCCCAGTAGAGCATTCGTTACACTTCCCAACTGAAGCCCAAGGCGCACGACTTGTGTTTTCTAACTGGATTGAACTCAATTAGGTGGCACGACCTTTCGGTGCGGAAAAAAACTCTGAAACGAGGACAAGAACCAGAAACTGATTGATTGGATAATTCAATTTCCACTCCAAAAATCTACCACCACAAACATTCTCCTTCTGAAGCTTTCTGTGTCGAAGACATACAAGATATGGGGACGTTAGCGTTACTCACAATGTTTCTCTTCCTATTACAGTTCTACGTCGCTGTTACTGTTATGTTCATTAGTTATCACATTTATGTATAGCTGTTTTCCAGCTGCTGTACTCCTCTAAAAGCGCTCTTCATACGAATCAAGAAGACAATTTAAGGGAGGAGTTTAAAGTGGGTAGCGGTTTTTCAGACCATTGGCTGTAGATCGCTGAAATTCACTAATCATTTCTATCCAGCTAAAAATGGCGCACTACATAAGTAGCTGAAAATTTATTGAATCAGCTTCAAAACGCTCAACAGGGTCTTCAAGCCGTTAATTCAGAGGGCACAGGAAGGTAGAAAAGGAAAAGAAAATGCTTGAACATATGTCGGAAAAGAAAATGTCGGACAAATGCGGGTAATGTGCGGTTCGGTAGAAATAGGGACAAAACAAAAGATAAACTATAAGAATAATGAAGTTATAATAAGGTTCGTTTCGCCACTTTCTTTAAACGAACTCCTTTCACAACACTTTCCCTCATCTCTCATCATTGGCTCATCATTGAAGCAGGGAGGTGTTATTAAACTCTATAAGTAAACATAGTGAAGTAAAACAACAACTAGCGCATATCCCTTTGGGATCTGGTAGAAAACAGTTGTCTTGTTGATACATATTTTTGATTTTTATTGTATTTTTAGCAAGATTATGCAATTATTATCCAGCAATTTTGTAACCCTTAAAATGTTTGTACACCTTTAAACTCCTTTAAAAAAGATAACGTAATAATACAAGAGCTTCAAGGCGTAGGGTAGCGTTTATTTTTATTTTTATTTCTCACAATTTTACGATTAAACAAAGTGACCGAGTGACCTGATGATCTTCTGGTTTGTACAGCATTTTGACATTCTTTCATCAAATGCTGTTGTTCAGATAGCTCTTACTCTATCTTAGCTTTAGAAATGAGCGGTGCACTCACTTCCTCACAAGACGAGTAGTTTTCCACAGCTTGAGCTACATACGGAATCTTCTTGCAGTTTCAATACTTGTAAAAGGAGCGTAAAAAACTATCACGGGCAGGCCAAGCACTCATCTCTTCGACGAGGAATTCTTTCTCGACTTCCCACTTTGCTTTGTGCCTCGTTACGTTTGCTTCTTTCTCCAACATACTCAATCGCTGTCCATTTCGAGCCAGTGGTGCTCCTGTCCGAGCACTCCAACACCTTCTCCGTGGTGACACGCCACATCTACATTCTTGTCAACAATCACGCTACTCGGTTGCTGCCGCTCAGTAGGGTCAGTTCCACCCGGATGGCGTGTCTGTAGTGTGCACATGCACGACGATTGCCGCCCTTCTAACTGTGTAAAGCTTCTACGCTGATTCTCTTCAGCTGTTTGGGCAATTTTTGTTTCATTCAGCGAGAGAAAGTGGTTGTTTTGAGAGCTATTGCGCGACCCAATCGAGGATGATGCATACAACTGTTGACACTGTGAAATATTTAGAATTCTGTTATGATAACCAACTTCTTCTTCTTGTTGAAACTTAGCATTTCATTCTTCAGTAGGGCCTCACCTTGAAGTTTTCTGGAGTTCGAATTTCAAAGCACTGTAGACTTAGCTAGCAGCGGTGGGTTGTGCTTGTGACGAGCATTCGTAAGCTCAGACATTCTACTCTTTCACCCAGCTCCTCTCAGATCAGCGCAATTGAACCTTTGAAACGTGGTAATACATCCGGAACAGACGACCGCTGTCGCGCGCTCCGTTAATCAAGGTTTTTGGTCTGAGTCCCGTCCAGGGCAACCAAACCCTCTCCGAGGTCGGTAAATTAGTACCATATCTCTGCAAGCACTGATATGCTCATCTGCGGGCCGCCCAGTCTATTGTATTCGAAGGGGCCAAATATGCACAGTTGGCTCCTCATTATCCCGTGGAATAGAATACGTGGTGCGTTCTCTATAAGAAATGGTTAGCGATGTCCCTCATCATTTTTAAAATTGATTCTGTATGGATATTTGGTAATACATCTTGTAATATTCCTGTAATATTTGGCAGGAAGAAGATCTCAAAACCACTTCAACGTCAGTCACTGTTCCGTCAGACTGGAATTGCGCGATGAGCTGCCGCCAAACACCCTGCCCAATTCGTGAATTTTGTACACTAGTCTGAATGCTATGTGTTCTATTGCCCTTCATTAATCTCTTCGAAATCGGTTCTGAGCTGGCATAAAACGGTAGTGGATGGTCACGCGGTTAGAAAAAGCGCCTGCTGGCGCATGAAACTGATTCCAGGTTCTTGGTTCGCGCTTCCCGCCCAATCCAACCAAGCCTTGCATCCCTCCGTGTCGACGAACTGTTATCAGGAAAGGATGTAACACTGACTTGTTCATCGGCTAGCCCCCGCAACTCTTGTGGAGGCCAAATATGCATTCAAGCCTCCTATGAACCACTCGGTGCTATTTTTATATTAACTTCTTGAAGTTAGTTAATCTCTCGGAAGCTGGCCGGTATTCAAGGGCTCGATACCTTGGTAGTCGTGGTAGACCAGCAGCTCTCCATCAGTTGCTTCCCATGTAAGTGAGGAAGTCCGAATCGAAGGATCAGTTCGAGTGGAAGCTGTTTTTCAACCTACTCTCTTTAGGCTCTAAGCAACATTTCCAAGCGCTGTTGAAGCATTTGCTGCACTACCTTACTTTGACGCGAAAAAAGTTTGTACGCGATGTTTATTGAAGCAAATTGTCGACGAAATGACGGGTAAGTCAGTGCTTAATCATTCACATCGTAGAAGCGCGACGCTTTCTACTTCTCCGCTATATCGTATTTGATATGCTGTGAGTTGAGCCAGCCAGCTCATGAACAGTTCGGTGTTTTTAGTTTCCAAAAAACTACATGTACATTTTCCCTTCAGCAAATACTGTAGCCTTCTAGTGAGGAAAGCTAATTACCGCATGCAGAACCTATTCCGAGTCTTGAAGTCAAATATTCCGGAGGTTTACATCCGCGCTTACAAGCCCTATGTGAGGCCAATCGCAGAATCGGGAACAGCGGTCTTTAATCCAACCAGAAAGAATGATATTGATCTTCTTGGAAGGATTCAGAGCAACTTCACCTAAATCCGATGATGAGATGCTTTCTAGTGAGATATGACGTGATTCCTAACGGGCCTCAGAGATCTAAACTATTTGGTCTGCCTTCACTAATGAACAGGCAAAAGAGAGCAGATCTTATCGTGATATTTAAAATTCTCACAAAAAAGCTGAACAATGATGCAGAAGAATTATTTGATGGGGTGCTGACGAGATCCGTCAGAGGAGAGCTCAAACCGCGTGTGCCAGTCGGATAGTCCAGACGTAGAACAGATTAACTTATAGACTCTCACGGGACTAAACTGGCAGATACGACGATATGATGACAATTCTACATATCGTCGTATCTGCCAGTTGAAATAGAGCTATTGCTTGTGGAACTTTTTAAATGTGCTTGTAGTTGACTAATGTGTGATAGCGTTTTGTTTTTGTTGTCTGTTTGCGTTGCATTTCTATGCGTGAATCATATTCGCGCTTTGAATAAATAAATAAATCAATAAAAATAAGCATGTTATATCAACTCATTGATCTCGAAAGTGTGTGAGGCTTGGCTGTTCTGGTCGAAGAACCGAGCCTTAAACCTTGAGTCTGAAAGCAGACGGGAGTCGTTCCCTCCTCCGAGGGTGCTATCTACTCTCGCCTAGACCAGGATAGCTCGATCTTATTATAACAAGATAAGCTTTGAAACAAACATAAACATACTGAATGAGCACCTTTATTTTCTCTATACAAGCGTCGAACGTTTTACTGCTGCTTGAACTGGTGCATCATCAAAACTGTCCATAGATTCAGTGAAACAGTTGCTTGTGACGACTCTGAAACGTCTGATACAGTTGTGTATGGAGTGAAGAGCCTCTCTATGTTGAACCTGAAGTGAAGGGCATCTCTGTTAGCACAAAATTAGTGATGGTCCAAATTCAACGCAACCACAGCTGATGCTCTGTCGTCACTTTGATAATCTACTAGCCCACCTGCGGTCTTTCGTGGATTTCCTTCTTTATTCTGCCAACCTTGCAGTTCGTGCTCAGAGGCCCCCTGATGCTTTCAAATATTCCTGAGCTGTATCTGTCCCACCTCGTTGGTCTGCGGGGCGTTTCCCACCATCCTTTGCGTGTTCATTCCTGGGCAATGAGCTTTGCGAAGGCGCTTTAACGACCTCTGACTGATCCGCGAACCAATCGTCTCTCCGGGCGCTGCCGGTCTCAACTGCGTCGCGCATCTCAGCGCCGCCCGGAGAACACCTCGCGGACCATCTGCCGTCGCCCGCCCATCGTCTCTCCATAAATAATCCGGCCCTCTGCCCATAAATGAGAATGAGAACGATAGTCGTTTTGTGCGGCTGCGGCGGCACCGCTTCATCGGCGGTGTGTCGGCGGCGTCGGAGCATTGATTCCGGCCTCAGGGCACGTTTGTCGTCTGCTCCGACCAACTCCTCGCCGAGACGGCGAATCGCCGCTCCGCTCCGTCCTGCTTATTAATTCCCGCCTTCTGATGAAATTCGTCCCGTCGCCGAGTTGCGTTCGCCAAGGCAAAAAGCCACCACTCTGCCTGCGCTTTTTCACCTTCTCCATTCCGCGTCGTCGTATAGAATTATGTTTGTAGAATTGCCAGAAAGGAGTTGTACGGCTTCAGAAAATGATTTGAGCGTGAAATAGAAATATTTTAAAGAAGAACGATGACTAACACTAACAAAATCGTGAACAGGACGTGGGATATCGCTGTGAACTAAAGCAGAAAAATATAGAGGACAGCATTTTGTCCATCTCCATTAGGACGCGCCATGCATTGCTCTTCTACGAGATGTCGTGGAGACAATTTGAATGCGAGACTACGTAACTTGCGGTGGTCGGCCGATGGACAAGTCCGTATTTCATCATTCCCAGACAAGCCTGGTACTAGACATCGATCCAAGAGGGGCTTTGCCTAGACAAAAAACTCTTATTAAGAACCTGGAAGAGGGTGCATACGACAGTTGACTCCTATTCCTACTGCGTCGCCACGCGCCCACTATGAACTACAGCTCGGTGATAAAGTTGTGCTCCCTAGAGTGAGTTTTTTAGAGCTTCCGTTCAAGATGCTAGAACATAATGTAAACATAAGATGGGGTAGAGTAAAAATGTGACTGCTCGTTTCAAAGGTATAAGTATAATCACTTTTGCACCGGCACAATCAGTATAACTATATCACGATTCCGTTATAGTTATAGTTTGTAGAATTAAGGAGTTTTTTTTTGGAAAAGTTCTCGGGTACCTCCACTAACGTGACGCTGAGGTGAGAGAATAGAACTCCTACAAAGTGCAAGGATGGCACTTTGTGCGTTGCCGATGTATGGCCTCTTCACAGCTGATTTGCACGCAGCTCGCCTCTTTTGAATTTGGTGGCTTTGTATTCAGACTTCTTGTCGATCATTATGGTCTGGCAAGTCGAACGCAAAGCGTGAATGAAAGGGATTGAATTATAAGACTTGCGGCTTGTCCAAGCATGTAGTATCCCAGCACAGCTTGAATTTGTTTGCACTGAGCACATCAGAGCGAAGTGATCTGTGAAGTGAGGGTCTCCTTCACCCATGTCATGAAACCTTTCAATTCCTCAGCAGTGAATTTAACAACAAATTTCTTCTGAGCGCAAGCTGTGTCCATGCTGATTCGCCTTAACCAGTGTGTTCTGCCAAAGCTTGCTCGGAGATTGGAGAGCAAAAACTTGGAATGCTCATCCCAGTATGGCTGGAGATCTCTGAGCCCTCCATGTAGTGGGTAGAGTGCGGGTGTTTCCTTTAAAGTGAGATTTTCTTGAAGATTACAATTAAGGTCGGTGGCCATTCCCTGCTTCAGGTCGCGGCTTCTTGGAAATACAGTGGGGGAATACAGCGTTCTGAATGTAGGACTTTTTAGTGGCTTGGGATGGTCAGCTGATAGAGAGTTCAACGATCTTATCAATTCACTTATACTGGGAGGATAAAAGGCTTGGTAGCTTGGTTCAGCGAGTTTGGTAGCGAGCATATAGCGCGAGCTTAGAAGAGCGTAATTTGTACAGTTATAATCCATCCATATCATGTCCAGAGGAGGCTGTGGCGGATAACAGTGTAAGGTTCTAGGATACTTAAGAGGTAGGACGAAAGCCTATGACGGACTAAGTTCGTACTAACACTCACACGCTGACTGTTACATTGAGTAAGCCACTCATTATGCGAACGCTTATCGAGAGCCAAACGTGGATGTAAACTGAACATCAGCTAATCTGCTGGCCTTTCGTCGTGCACTGAGAAAGCAGCATCACCGAACATGTCCGAATGAACCGAACGATGCTCTACATATCTAGTCGTAGGTGTTAGTATGTACAGTCCACTTAACCATGTCTTTCGACTTCTTGTCGGTGTCTTTTGAGTGGTGTCACTCGTTTATCTCCAATTTCTAATCTGGATCCCATTGCTCGCTTTTTGAGATTGGAAAAACCGCCAGCCCTCATCTCAGTTCGGGAAATTTATCGATTTCTTGACATTGCTTTTTACATGTGACACTGTCCCTACAAAATTACAGTGACGAACAGTGCGACTAGTTTCTATGTAGATCGCGACGATGAGATTCTATGCAGAAGACGACAACAGTTGACTTTCTCAGTGGACTGTGTCATCCTTTTGGGGTAGGAAATATGTTGCGAATGGCGACTTCGAGAAGTTGTTGACTTTGCTCTCAGGACTCTTCTGCTACGGCATGAATTTTCGTAGGATTCGCGCCATGTTGGCTCGACGTTAGGGACAGATGAACCGTTCGCGACTCTAGGTCGATTTGGTTTGAAGCGTGTTTGGAAAGGGCAAGAACGGCGACCAGACTTCTTGTTGAGCCCATAACCGCAGCCTAAAACGCGCTCAACTGCCTTTCAGATCAACGAGCCAGACGTCGTTTATATGCAACCCGCTGAAGGCGTCGAAGCCGGCCCTTCGGGCGTTATCCTCTACCTCTGTTTCGGTCGGTGGACAGACTTAACACTAATATCGATCGGCTACAGTGGACTTCCTGGGCAAAGCCCCGACCAGTAGTCGGTCCAGGGGCTGACTACTGGTATTCGTATGCGCATGCATTGCTCTAGGTGACTGTAAGAATGCATTCTATAAGACTTGCTCTCATCCTGTACTTTATCACTCAATCCGGTTACACTAGGCGCTGGAATCATCAACGACTTAACAGCAATTCAACGGAGAAAATACAGCGAAAATGTTTCACCATATCGCTTGATAAGCCGCGCTATCAGGGATTTCGACTGTATTTTCCTTGTTGAATTGCTGTAAGTCGTTGATGAATCCGGCCCCAGTAGATCTTGCTCATCTCAACCAGTTACAGTTACTGCGAGTTTTTTAACCCCTATTCAGTAACTGTGCTCCGAATGCATACTGCTAACAGTTCCTCTCCGATGACTTCTACAATGGTCGATGAATTGTCTACGTCGGTGTGGTTGAAGTCTTCGGGTAGAGGGAGCATGAGGCCCGGAGGTTGGTCGAGGGGAGGTAGAGGAGTCGTCCAAGTCTTTTCCTCAGTGACGACCAAGGTGTCGGATCTTTAGTAGAGGGAGAGGTTAAAAGATGGAATGTACAGCCGATAAGGAAGAACGCCACCGCAATACGACACTACAGTGCTCACTTGAACCGCTAATGATTGTGCTCTGATGATGTGCCTTTGCTACGGCTACGGCAGCTCTCGTAACCGTTATACCATTTAAACTTGTAACCTAGTAGTAGAAGTGGAACAGTGGAACGTAGGACCGATAGTCTAGCATGGGCGCCATCTCCTCGAAAAAATAAAGCATGAAAAAATTTCCTCCACCTTCCAGCTTCTAGTAAAGTGGCTGGAAAACGCAAAGGAAAAAATCTGCAACGATTGACATAAGAGATTGGTTTCGGAGTTGAAATGCCAATCGCTGTAAAATGATGACCTGCTTTCAGCTTAAGAAAAGATTCCGTCTCTCACTAGAATGACCTGTGTTCTATATTGTTCCGCTGCTGTTGAAATACTGAAAGACTGGCATAGTTCTGGACGGAATCACGAGGTGCCGGTTTCGGTTTCGTTTTTCTTCTTATCCTATTCTTGTCAAGTCGTTGATCAGAGTCGGTAAACTCTTCTGCGCGAGTACATTTTCACAATCTTGCCATGTCGGAGCCAGGAAAATTCGAAAACGCCTGCCCGGAAGCTTTGAGAACTTTTAATGAAAATGTGCTCTGGCCCATGCAAAAACTTCCCGAGCCGAAACAGGGTCTTCTTTTTATTCTTGAGGGTCTGTTCTATTTGGTTCGTATTCCTCGCGTGACGGCGCCACATTTCCCGACTAAATCCGTTGACTGAATGTGTCCTAGCCCACCCATGTCGAAGTTCAACATCGCTGCTTTGACCGCGCTCGAGCCCCTTTCCGGGTACCTCGAGGTGGAGCCAGTCTTTCGAACATTGTCACCTTTCGCGAGAACTACGTGGCCGGACCATGACAGGCAAGCTTAACGCAGTTCCTCACCGTCGGGTGACACCGAAGCTTTGTGGTGTGGAGACGTCGCCTACTCGTACCTGAACCACATAATGGGGGTAGATATAAGAAAGTGTTAAGGGGAACTTTAAAGGTAGTACAAGACCACCAGTTGTAATGAACGTGAATCATATTTGGACTAAATTATGAGTAGAACCGCATCTGATACTACTGCTCTACTTGCTGTGTACACTGAAGCTCACCCGTCATCTGGCCTCATTCATCTCGCGACATGAGGAACGGGAAGTATGGTACAATGCGCGTTCGAGGCAGAGTATTTGAATTTATCTTAATCTCCTCATCCTTACAAACTCGAAATGGTTTCAGTGGATGCATGGGAGACAGACAAATGCTCGTTTGTTTCGCATAATTAAATATTTATGGGTGTGCCTAATTCAGCGCTTTTCTTCAGAACAGTAGTTATCAGTCCTTTGACTTCATGAAAATATCGTTTTTTTTTATTTATTCCTCTATCTGTGCATACCTGGACGCGTGTAGTGCAGTCGGAGGTGGTGTCGGTTGACGCGTGCTCTGGATACCAGGTTCCTGTTTTGGATTTCCCACCCAGACCAACTAAGCCTTTCATCCCTACGGGGTCTGAGAATTGGTACCAGGCTTGACAGGGGAAGGAAAAAGCGATGAAATGTTCATCGGCTGGCCACCGCAAGTGATTGTATAGGCCAAATACATATCCAAACAGCCTCTTCAACATCCCGTAGAAGTAGAATTCATGGCGCATCCCAAAGAGAATTTAGTGGCACCGTCCTTGATCCTATCCTTTATGCACACTAGAGTAAGATGCCAGTGAAAATAGAACAAACTACCAAAGCAATCCTAGATACAATGACTAGAAAACTGCGATTTGGTTCCTTTCCCTTATATGCGCACGAGGAAAGGTTCCCAACTCATGGTGAGCTTTTGCGATGCTATTTTGACAGGATGTAGGGCCCTTTGGGCGGTGTCCAGGACCACAGTTAGTTTTTCCTGAGCGCTTTGTTGAATACCGGAAAAAAGAGGTGTAGAGACGTCTGCGCAACTATCACCAACCTCTACAACACCACGCTTGATGTCCCTTGGTGGTGCAGTCGGTAGGTGTGCCGCCACATCGGAGTACACCAGCGGGTTTTTAAGTTCCAGTCCATGTACTGCCAATATTTTTGCACATATGAGTTTGTTGTTATTACGCTTTCTCATTTTCACCTCCAGGGAGAAAGTTGCTCCTCACTGGCTGTTGGTATATGCTGCTGGTGACAAGCGCTTGTGTGTTACTTGTTTCATAGTTTGTACCATAGCTGTTCACTAAAAGAGGAAGGCATTAAGACCTTTCATTTCCATAGAAATGGTGTGGTGCAGACGCGCATCGTTGAAGAACTAGCACATGCGAACACGCAAAAAGACAGGCTTGGTTTGTTGTGAGCACTGATAATCTAAAATTGACTCCTGTGATCATGAGAAAGCGTAACAACAACAAACTGAGACGTGCAAAAATATTGGCAGTACGTGTACTGAAACATAAAAGGCCGCTGGTGTGCTCCTATGAGGCGGCACTACTATCGACTGCGCCACTGATGAACATCAAGTAGGGTGTCGTAGAGGTTGATGATAGTTGCGCACACGTTTCTACACCACATTTCCCGGTATTCAAAAAGGCGTTCAGCAAAAACTAACTGTAATTCTGAACTCCGCTCACACGGCCCTACATCCTGTCAAAATAGAATCGCAAAAGCTCACAATGAGTTGGGAACCTTTCCTTGCCAGTTGTTGCTTAATCGCAGAAGAAGAAGGAAGAAAAGTGTGCTTCTCCTCGGGAGTCAAATGGGTAGTAATCCCTAATGACCTTCGCGTGCTAGAGCTGGTGGTCAACGACCGGCAGGAGTTGGTTCAAACGGCAGCGGGTACTTCTTGTCTGTGCCATGCAGTGGTTGGCGGGGAGCGGTGTTGATGGAGCACTAGTGGGGAAAATAGCGGCACCCAATCCGCAGAAAAAATTGCCGCTCCACTAGAAGCGCCGCCGTCGTTAATTCTGACGGCTGTAATGTGAAAGAGAATGGATTTCTGAATCCGCCTATTAGGTGAGCCGTCGGCCGATAGGTTCTTCCTGGCACAGCAAGCATTTTAACGATGAAGGCTTTTAGTTTTCTCTATCTTCGCTTTCCCAGGGGTTGGAGAGATTTTACAATTAGGGGAGATCTGTGCATGCACACGGTGTCCTATGAAGAACATGCATCCCTAGAAGTTCCTCTCCAGAACTTCTGATTCCTCTATACGCTTTACTCGTCATTAGCTTAGGTCGAATGAACGCTTTTCCAATAAACTGTGCGACGAAGCATGGCGGGGTCATCTACGAACTGGACCGTGCGCCCTGTTTCCCCTCCTGGTCGCTGTCTCATTAATAGTCCGATCTGTGTAATTCGATCTTCTGATGGGAGCGGTTATCGTGTCAGCTTGCTGGGGACAATTTTTGCTCGCTCATGTTTTTCCCACTCCGATTTTTCACAAATCCATAGATGCATATGTAGTAGAGCGCCAGCGCAGTCGGAGGAGGCGAGGAGGTCGCGTGCGCCCTAAATCGATGTTCATATCTCGGTTCACGCCCAGGGCCAACCAAACTTATGTCCCTCGGAGGCGGTGAATCGGTGGCAGACTTCTCTTAGAATTATTTAACAATCCTTGTTCATCAGACTACCGTATGTTGCCAAATTCTGTTTTCAAATTACCTCCACGATATCCTATAGAGGGAAAATGCGTGGCGTATCCCAAGTATATAGTGATTGATTATTTGCGACTTTTCTACTTCTCTCTGCAAAGTGAAGGCATACGAATCGTTTAATCGTTTTGAGTTCAACGACACTCTCAGTCCAACCACTTCTCCGTTTTCTCTTTGCTTGGCGAATCAGTAGCAGGTTTGACTGGCAAAATACCGATTTTTTCTGTCTAACCTCTGCTGTTTAGTAGCAGTGGGCTCCCTGAACATGTCGTAAACAGAAATAGGGTGTCCTGTCCACATCTCCGGTCAACCAGCCTTGTATTTTGTCTACCACTGCTATACGTGGCGTCGTTTCTGAAAGCGCTGCTCTGTCAGGCTTGCCTTTGCTTGCAGTTCTTTTTGCTGATGTATGTTCCTGCTATCACTCAACAGAAGGAGCAGAGAGTGCAGTTCCCCCCGAGTGCTCACACTGCAAAACGCTCTGGAAGGTTGAAAGAACTGGGCTATGTAACATCTCTGAGTCCAACACATTCATCGATCCTCCCTCCAACTCACTACCAGTGTCCAGCATTTCTAGTGAGACTTGGCTTCCCGTCACCGTAAATATCTGGCACAACTTGATTTTATACATGGGCTGATTTTGTTATACAAACTAAAATACTGCCACTTTTTAAAAGCAAAGTAGTTTGGGCGGTTTGATCGTCGTGTGAGTGTAAGTAGTAAGATGAATGCATTGTATTACCATCTCCATCTCACGACGAGAGCATTGTCATGTCTTGGAGACGCACAGCAAGCGACCGTTCAAGTTGTTCCCAGTTATAGTGCGGTTGCAAGACTCTTCTTTCGACCTTCGATAATTTTGAGTACGGCAAGGTCGGAGTTTCTCAGTAATTTCAAAGCGTGCACATAATCTGAAGAAAGTGCTAAATCCGATCATTTTTGGGTGTACTACACTGACATATACGACTTGGTCTGCCTCATTTCCGATTCCTTAAAAGGTTTAAAACTCCGACATTTAAAACGACAATGATATTCGAAGCAACGTTTCTTTCTACAGAATGTTACACCTCCTCAGGAAAATGGAACAAAGACCAGATATGAGCTTGGAAAGCGAGCGATTTACCGCTGGGATTATTTTCGAAGACGACTGAGGTGCACTCGTCAAGTTGGGCGAATGAGCTGCAGCCACAAGACCACCCGACCTACAGCTTGGCGTCCAGTAGTGGATGAGGTTTCAGACCTAGTCCTGGCCCACTTGCAAAGGGAAATAAATACAAGTGCACTTTATGCGCGTGCTTCCATACAGACCGGCTGATCCCGGCGGCAGTGGAAGTAGACGGCAGCGGCGTCCGCTGCTCCACCGAAACACCAATTGTTTGTTGTCGCTGTTGATAGATGATCTACGACTGGGAGAACATCCGTTGTGGAAGTTGTAAAGTCGTAGAGCGGCGGCGAACCGACGAACACCCGTCCGTCCACCATTTCTGAGTTATGAAGTCCCTTTCTGTGACTCAACTGTGACCTCGTCCTCACTCCTTGGAAATGTTCAGCAGGGCATTCTAACGTTCAACGCAGTTAAGATGTCGCATTTGTTTACATTTCAAATCAAATGGCCGTATCGCAGAGTGTGAACTCTGAGGTTTACTTCGTGAGGTTCGATCAAACTCCTCTCTTTTCGTAAAAGTTAGACATTAATCCATAGGAAGCTTCGGTGTGTCTGCTCGGCACTTTTTCCATGTGCAACATAATTAGCTTTCAGATATCATCCAGAACTGTTATCTATCTGAGTGTCGTTTTAGCTTTCCTGGAGCTGAAGTCACTCTTTCCGTTTCTTGCTTTTTAACCGCTTAAGACCTCTCTTTGAGCTCGCTTTCGTTCAAGAAACACAATAAAATAATGTCGAAAAACCTGCTTGAGTTGTGCACAGCCTCTTCAAATATTTGCCACGAAATACAGTACTGCACCTATTAACTGCTTATAAGTTGTACCAATTCTAGTATATGGCACCACAATTGTCAGCCCGAAATATGAGAAGGAAATCGTCAGGCCGGAATCTGTGGCAAACAGCTTCACAAGAAAACTCTGGATACGATTGCATGGGTATGGGTATGCATGGTGTAACAACACCATCCCTTCACCAACTTTGCGAAATTGATTCTTCGAACTACTTACCCTTGAATGTCGTAGGAGAAGATACGGTTTAATTACAATATATAAGATGATAAACGGTTTTGTTCCTATAATGAGTTCTATGCTATTCTTTCTTCATCGAGCAACGGGTGGTCAGCGCACAAGATCCAGTTTCCCGGACCAAAAGGCAGTGCAAGCTCTCCGTTTTTCACCTGCCGTTCTGGATCTGAATTTTCGAAATTATCTAAGAAGCACTTCTTACCAAACTCTATAAGGCAATATAAAAAATTCTTAATCGGCATCTTGAGCAGCTTAGTAGTTTTCCTCTTTGTTAGGCTGATTATTGTTGCTTATTTTGTTTGCTCCTACTTACAATGGCTGTAACATACGTTCCCTTGCTTGTTTCGCTTTTGCATGATAATCCATGTACAGAACAAGAAAATAAATAAATATGTTTCAGCTGCGTATCACTTGCTTTTTTCAACTGAAACCACAAACAGATCGAGCGGTAATCTTCACTCGCCTAGTTTCTTGTATTTTCGTGGGCTGTGCCAGTGTATACCTGCCTTCCCATCCCAGAAAGGTGCGAAGGCACATCCACCAAAAAAGTTGAAGGAAGTGGTAGCTCCGCTATAAGTTCTGTCAGGACACGGGTGACGTGGTCGACAGATGTCCTGATCTCGCATGGCAGCGCGAGCCGCTCCTCTTTTCGTTTCGTGCTCAGGTCAACCAAGATTTCATCCTTTCGTTCGAGTGATTTGCATCAAAATGTCTCTCGGAATGACAAAACTCCAGCTGATCACCGACTACCTAACACAAGTAATTGTATGAACCAAATTCACCTTCAAACCTCCACGATAGCCTGTAGAAGTGAAAATCATCTAAGAAGTGGTTATTTAACCTCTGAAGTTTACCACTTATGTCATTTTAAGCTAATCGCTTCCAGAGGTACCTATGCTCTTGAATTTTGGTTGTATTTTTTCTGGAAATTCGATTCATCACGAACGGTGTACATTGCTCATTCCATGTTTACAAAGTCAAGACCTCGATAACCCGAAGTGGAGCAGTGTTTTTGGATCCGCCGTGTAGTCGACCCGAGCGTCTAAGCCGAGAATTATGCCCCTTGCATTCACCTCGATGGACATTGCCTTACTAGTCTTCCCGATACCCCCATTTCCGTCTCGCCACCCACTGCGGTGCTTTCAGAGTTTTTTCTAGACATCTCGCTGCTAACGACCACCGAGCTTTTACGACCCGCCATAACTTACAGAGTAGCTAGCAGCAACGAATTTGTGCAATGAGCTTTTATCAAGAGCAAGATTACGGTCAGCAAAATTTATGGCTCCTGCGGTGCACGGGTGAAGAAGATTGCACTGAATCGCGTCCTGAATTATTGAGGCTAGAAAACGATCCCTCCAAAATTTCCTCATGGTTTTTCGCTTTATCAAAATGAAACGGCGTGCACCACAACTCGAGGTTCTTGGTTCAAGTCGCGCAAGTATTTCAAACCATGTGAGTTTTTGTACTGTAGGTTAATAGAGTATGTTGAAGCAATTAGCTGATAGAAAACAATCAAAAAATGATCTCCCAATTTTCAAGAAGAACTGCAAGCTTTTTATGACGAGGTCCGTGAAACGGAGACTGAAGTCCAAAAGTGGAGCCAAATAGGTTTTCGGGACTCTGAGCGGCTCTGCGAGATTGTGAGACAAGAGTGGAAAAACCACGTTCCGTGCAATTCACTTGCTCGCTTTCCTGTGTTTTACTTCTTTTCGCAGGAGTGCACCAGACTTTTGACATACCAAACTGGCTGAGACCGGTGTTAAGAATTGCCTATTTCATGAGCTGCTAGCCAGTTGAATTTTCTGGGAGTTGTCAAGGAGACTCCAGGATTGGTTTCATTATCGAAGCAAATTTTGCCATCTTGTTATGGAGCAATCGAGAAATTCAATTTCAATTGCATTTCGTTTTCGATCTGGAGAACTACAAACCAGCGACAGGGGTACTCAGCATGGCTGTACAACACAAGACGCTGTTCCTCGAATGTGATTTCGACTATTGATGGCCCATGCCTCTTCAACCAGTCAAGATTCCGTATTCCGCAGCGAGTTCACTAACGCGTCAACTGCCATTATCGCGTCAGCGTACATGGACATTGTTCGTTCAAAGCTGTGAGAAGAGCTCGCTAAAAAAGTGGTGGCAAACCGCCCTTGTTGATGAACCCAACTTGTTCCCTCGGCGAGGAGTTCCTTTTGAAGTTCTTGATCCGCTTCCATCTTCTTCGTTCGTCGAGGCTACCCACCTTCCTTTGCGTCGATTACATTATCAATCCTGTCGAGGCAGCGATTTCTGAAACGAACGTTTTACAGTCGTTAACAGTTGTCGCCATTACAGTCCGTCATGCACATGTCAAACACACCGAGCCATAATTGCGAGTTCCTCATAGCGCCTACTACTCGGCATGCTCTGGGAGTTCTGGAAAAGTGTGACGAACGTGGCGAAGTGTTCAAGAAGTTCCAGTTGTATGGTCTACGCAATAATTCCGAGCGAAACAGGTCGACATCATGAAAAGCATTGTTTCAGTTCCAAGGATGTGCGGAATTCCCGTTTCCGTGTCCCGAATTCCGGTTAACGGTCATTTTGAGCTTTCCGTTCCGTTCCGTGTTCCGCTTGTTTCTTGGACCGGGAAGCGGAAGCGTGCATAGACACTGTTCATCAATAGTTTTCTATTGAACATAATCAGTTCATCAATTAAAAAGTCCTTCTTCATATAACTGCGACAGAAATACTGTTTGACAACTGTTGTATTAATATTCTTGACATTGGTCAGATTAACAAAAAATTACTCAAAATGGAAAGGCTGAGGGCGAAGCAAAATTAGTATGCCAGCAAAGAGTATGTATGCATTTCGTGCCAAGAAAATGCACTCATTGAATTGAATTTTGAACTTTGAATTAAAAATTGATTTCGAATGATCATAAATCTCTTGTTCCACTAGTTACAAATCGCTATAAAACCTTTGTAAGCATATAGCCCAGTACCCTGAAGCAAAGGCTTCAGTGAAGGGCGTGCGTGTCATGCGCTTCCCGATCGAAGGTGTAATTTTCATCCACCTTGAATGATACGATTAAATTTTTAATAAGACATTATGAATACCTAGCTTGAGCGGTGGTTTTGGTAGAACAGCGTTACATATCGGATTCGGAAACAAAACTATTACTTCGCGAGCCATCTAGGAACTGTACAGCTACGTCATCTTCATATTAGGGAACTTCTAGGCTGGTACAGACGGAATATTCTTGTGGAAGTGTAGATCCACCATGACTAATCAGCCATTGAACTACCATTTTATTGTTAGATCCCACAATGGAATCTGAGTACTAGTTTTGGTGATTGCTAATGTTGAGCATGCAAATATCTGTGCAGTCACCAATTCTGCATGATACGACAGGTTTGTATAAATGTTGAGACCATTCAAGCCAGGGAATCTCTGTCCTCCTCGGAGAATGACCTAGGTGGTTGCTTGAGTTTTAGCCTTTACCCGAACCAGCCTTTTTAAGATATGGCTTTGCAAGTAATCCCCGGTGATTAAGTCTGCTGTTCAAAGAGATAAGACCCTGATCTTGTTTTCGTTTATTGCTTTAGCTATAGCTAAAAGGATACCACAACTTCTTCTTCTTCTTATTCTTCAGCGTTTGTCCCGCTTAGCAGCGGGGTCCGCTCTTCTGGTATGATGACGCCACTTCGCACGATCAAACGCTTGGTCGGGGTGGATACCAGCTTCCTTTAAGTCCACGTGCAACGTATCAAGCCAGCGTTGCCTAGGTCGTCCTTTAGGCCGTTTTCCGGGCACATCTATGTTGAGGCCAATCTTCCGAACGGTGTCGCCGTCCGCACGAAGAACATGGCCATACCACCGTAGGCGAGCTTCACGTAGCTTGTCAGCAATTGGAGCGACGCCAAACCTTTGACGTACGGAGACATTGCGAACATGATCCAAACGCGTGACACCAGCAGTCCAGCGCAGCATTTTCGTTTCCATCACGCTGAGGCGGCTCTCAACTTCCTTCGTTGCAGGCCAGCACTCAGCACCGTACATCGCTACTGGTCGGACGACGGTTCTGTAGATCTTTGATTTTAAGCGCTCCGGTATCTTTCTGTCGCACAGAACGCCTGTCATTGAGCGCCATTTGGACCACGCTGCGCTCACGCGTGAGTTCACCTCGCACGTCAGACTACCATCAGACGCAATTGCAGATCCAAGGTACTTGAAATGTGTCGCTCGTACGAGCGCAGTGCCATTGATCTCAATGGACCCAGTCTCGTTTACGTCTGTCGTCAAGTACTCAGATTTTTGGACGTTTAGCTTGAGCCCGAACGCCGCCAAGCGGTCACACCAAGCTTGCACTTGTCGCTCAAGTTCGGCCTTGTCTTCACTGGCAAGCATTACGTCATCTGCATAGAGCAGCGTCCAAGGAGCAGGCTTCTGAAGGTCTCGCGAAATGGCATCCATTACGACAATGAAAAGAAGTGGGGAAAGCGCGGAACCTTGGTGAACACCGACGGAGATTGGAAACTCCGTGGATGTGCCGGCCGGCGCTCGCACTTGACTCTTAGGACAAGAGTAAAGAATGCGCACCCACTCGATCAGTTCTTCAGGGACACCGTGCTGTCGTAAGGCATACCATATGACCTCACGCGGTACACGATCAAATGCTTTCTCCAGGTCGAGGAAAGCAAGATGCAGCGGTTTTTGTTTCTCGCGATGTCTTTCCACAAGAAGACGAACAGCATGAATGGCGTCGATGGTGCCACAGCCGGCTACGAAGCCACACTGGTTGGTGGAAAGCCGGACGATCTCGCGAATACGTCCATCCACAATTCGCTCAAATATTTTCATACTGTGCGAGAGCAATCGGATTGGACGGTAACTTGTGCAGTCCGCGGGACTGCCTTTCTTCTTCCAGATCGGGATCGTCGTGCTTTGCTGCCAACTACCAGGAACCTTCTTCTCCGCAACAACCTGGTTGAAAAACTTCGTTAGCCATTCAGCAGGATTCCAGCACCTCGAGTTCCATAGTTCGGCCGCTATGTCGTCAGGGCCCGTTGCTTTGCCTGGCTTCATCTTCTTCAAAGCCGCTTCCGTCTCCTCCACAGTGATTTTCTGCACAGGACCGTGCGTAGGAGGGACGCAAGGGATAGGCGGATGGGCAAACTCTACTGTTGAAATTCTCTCGAAGTAGTCATGCCATCGTTCCATAGCCCTTTTGCGGTTCATCAGCAGATGGCCATTCTCATCGTTGATGCCAAAGAACTTTTCGATGTCCTCGCTCTGGCGATGGCGTGCTTTGGCAAGCCGATAAAGTTGTCGTTCACCATCGCGCGTCTCGAGTTTCTCGTTGACATACTCATAATGAGAAGCTTTTGCAACGGCAACAGCCTTCTTAGCCGCCCTCTTCGCTTCTTGGTACATACGCCAATTGTCGGCTGTCTTGTCGCTGAGAAAAGCGTGATATAGTCTTTTCTTCTCTTTGACTTTTTCCTTGACGTCGTCAGTCCACAGCCAAGTCTGCTTCTCAATCTTACGCCGTCCAGGCTTCGTCATGCCCAGTTCGGAACGTGCAGCTTGTAGTATCGAATCGGTTGCACGTTTCCATGTCTCCTCAACATTGGTAACCGTCGGCAACCGAATACGAGCAACAACAGCTGCGTCCTTCTCTTTCATCCGCCACCACTTGATCCTTGATGGTCCGCATCGCTCGACCTGCCTCAGCCTCGGAGGGGCGATCTTAAGTGTGCAGATCAGCGGACGGTGCTGCGTGGCGACAGTCTCGTATGGCACAACCTTCGCATCTGTGACCAGCCTTCGATCGCGATGCTTGACAAGGATAAAGTCAATCTGTGTCTTGGTATTCCCGCTATAGAAAGACACGAGATGGGAGTCACGCTTTCGAAACATTGTGTTCGCGATGGTGAGATTATGCGAGTCCGCATACTCAAGAATTCGCTCACCATCAGCGTTACGTGCTCCATAACCGAAACCGCCATGACAGCTGTAACCATCTTTCGCAGTCCCAACGTGGCCGTTGAGATCACCTGCGACAACGACAGCGTCTTCTGGCGGCACCTCTGCTGTCTTCTCATCAAGCAGGGTCCAAAACTCGTCCTTCGCTCGCTCGGAGCAGCCTGTCTGCGGAGCGTATGCAGAGAAGAAATGATACATACGCTGTTCAGCAGCAACAACGACCTTCATCAAGCGGTCACTGAAACGTTCCACGCTTGCAATCGCATCTCGGAAACGTTCGGAGACGACCACACCAACACCGCTGGTGGTCCTGGGACTGCCGCACAGAATGGCCTTAAAGCCTCGGCCTATGTCCCTCGACTTGCAACAGGACCACCTCGTCTCCTGTACCGCACATAAGTCGATTCGTCTTCGCTCCAGTGCTTCTACCAACTCGCACGAGCGGCCCGTCAACGTACCCACATTCAGCGTAGCAACGCGATTCCTGCTTACGTTACGGGACTTTTGGACTTGCTCAGATGCCGTCCTCGCATCAGGGACCCTCGCATACTTCTCACACTCGCCGGGCTTTGCGAGTGCGCGTCGGCTCCCGCGGACGCCGTAGCATTATCTCGACAAACAGTTAACGCCATCAACCGTGTGATGTGACATGGGATCTCCATAGGCCGGCCTGTCACAAGGGCCTGTCGCCTGCACTCGAGTGTCCGTGCTTAGCTTAGCTCGTATAGCGAACAGTTTCCAGTGGCACCAAAAGGATACCACAACGATATTACGTATTCCTGCTTCGTTATATTATGTTACGATGAGACTGCGTATCAATCTCTGGGTGATTCTGATGCTCGAAAAGTTTTCGCGCATGAAAAAGTGCAATAAGAGCAGCTTCTGACGCCGTTTCAGATGCACTTCTGAAGAAATGGCGAATATATGTCATTTCCGTTCTCGTGTTTCGCATTCCGCGTTCCAGCCATTTTGAGCGCTTCCGTTCCGTCTTCCGTCTTCCGCTTTTTCCAACAACAAAAAAATTCGACCATCACTGTTCAGTACTCTCCCGAGATCAGTGGGTGGTCGTCAAACTTTATGATAAAATGCGAACAACCTAAGCACAGTGCATTTGCCAAAGCTGGTGAATCGGACATTTTCAAATTCCGCTGGCGTTGAAAGAGTTTGCAAATGTTAGTTTACGGCTCTATGCACGTTCAGAATTTTTCATAGATCTGCAGTAAGTGCGGTGAGTCTCGGTGGACAGGTGTATCTCACAGTCTCTAGTATTTCTTCGTTTTTGCTTATATTGCTCGTTACAACGGTCCATATGAACGATGAAAAACTGAAGGAAATGGCAAGGCATTTCTAGATGCCTTCCTCTTCTCAGTGAAACGATCGTGTGTGTTCCGGGAGTCACCTGGTTTCATCTCATCACTGCGCTGTGTACAACAAGGGCCATAAATCCCGAACTCCACTGAGAAGCGATTTTTGCTGTGTAGCTACGTGCTCCTGCCAGCAGATGTGTTCCGGGGAAGAGCCGCCTGACATACAGCCTCGCCCTCCTAATTGGCACCTCTGCCACCAGACCATGCCCGAGCACTCCAGCCTCCGCTGCAGCTTCACGTCTTCGTGATTGCCGCACCTACCCAAAGCACTTATCAGTCACCCGAACACGCGCGTAGACGAGGTGGACGAAGCATCGATCCAGGGTATTGCTCAGAAGCCGTTGTGTGGGACTCGATCTCAGTACAAAATCTGATCTACGTCGCATTGTATACCCAGTTGCAACAAGTAGCAGCCGGGGTATTTGCCTCGCATGGCACCACTCTTTGGTGGCATCGTTTTGCGTCTGTTGGAAGGATGCCCATAGAAGTAGAATGCGTGGCGCATATCAAGCGTGGTAACGCCGCCCTTATACCTTCTCCTTTTTTGTTATTCCCATCAAGTTTAGATCCATACTTTTGCCACGCTTGACTCCTTCCCTGTTTTTGTTTTCGAATTCAAATATCGTCTGGATTGTCAATGTTTTGTGAAACACCTTTCTGTAAACCGAAGTTCTTTCATCCTTTAAACACATAGGCTACAAGTCTTTTCACTGTTCCTTCGCTTCCAAATGGTAACCTGCCTTCTTCGATTTCGGCACGCGTTCGTATCCCTAAATCGTGAAATGTATTTTTACTTAGGAGGCTGTTTCCAGTGATGGTCTTCTACATGTGGTTTTTGTCTATGAATAGTTATGTGCAGAATCGCACATGCCCAGAGCACGCAGTGCTTCCCAGGGGAAAGCGGGAATAGTCTCTCCTACTCATTCCTTTTACGCAACCTTCTCACTGTAACAAACGGCCAGCAAAAGGGTAGAATTTTCCTTCGTTATCCAAGACGTGTTCTGCTCCGCCTATTTAATAACTCCAAACATTTTCCGAGGCTCTGCGTCAGCTTGCCCTATAGAATGAGTAGTTAATAATGCCTAATGCGAACTAAGTTAGAATGCCACTCTAGCCTTCCGTGATAAGCAGTAGGCGAAGAAGACGCGTCCGCAAACAAAAAGACCACCGATGTTTCTACCGCTTGCCAACATTACGGCAATGTGTTGCCGGGAGAAGGCATTCACGACCGCTGCCTCCATGATTCTCCAGGATATTGCTGCAAAGTTGTGCCAATTACAAAGCTATGCAGTGCGAGTGAAGGGATCGAAAAGCCTTGCGCAGGCTCCACGTTGAGGTTCGAGAGTCGTGCAGGAGTATGTTGGCATTAGGAGTGCAGGGGTATGTTGGCCTTAGGAGTGGATTTCTCGCAATTCTTCAGCTTTTTAGGTGACTTTTGTATCCATTAATAAATTAATCTTTGCAACTATTGGATTGGACAATGTGGAGAACCAGGAGCAGCTTTAATTGCTTGAAGATACTTGTTATGAAAATGGATCTGCATGTTATGAATTTTTTAATGTTGATTTTCCTACTGTTTTTACACATTGTAAGGAGGCAGTATGTACATAACGATGAATTTATGGCCCGTAAAAATATAAGCTTTGATTGTTGTGCAGCAAAAGAATGTGTCTTTCCTGTGGTGGCCTTCTATGGCTGCAGTGGGTTTTTACATTTTTTCCTTCAACGGATGCGGAATTTAGCCCTTGGTCATACAAAAAATCGTTTCACAAATTGATTTTTTCGTGTGCACGGGCCAGATTTTGAATTTTCATGCTGTAAAATTTCTATAAGTCGTCTCTCTCTCTGATCGATAAATTTTGTTTTCGTGAAATACGATGGTTTGAATACGACTCCATAACCATATCGAAAATCCCTGCATTGATTTTCTTATATACAGGGTGTCTCAAAAAATGTACACACCGGTTCAATGGTGATAACTTTTCCCACAGTAAAGGCACAGAAAGATTTGAGGGCTCATATGAAAGCTTAAGAAAATAGAAATTATCTGACGTATGAGCAGTATGGATTGCGCCACGCACTCGTCCGAAACCTTGCATTCTACACTCGATTGATTGGTTTTTTCTTGAATGCTTGTTATAATTTCTACACAGAATGGCCCTCTTGATTGATTTGTGTTTCTTTTAAAGTTTAAATCTTAAAAGCACACTACGGCTTTCTAAAAATGCAGGTTATGCTAAAAATGTAGGTACTGTTTGAAAGGTACTAACGTTGCTGCTAATGAAGCTTTTGAAGACGTTTGAGACTCATATGAAAGGAAATGGTATCGAGATTTCTAAGGCATGCAAGCAGTCAAAGTTGCGCCATGCATCCGCCTAAAACCTTTCATTTCAGACTCGATTGATTGTACATGGGCTGAATATTTGTTACAATCTTGTTACTACTTGACCACTTAACTTGTGCTGTGCTTTTTCAAGGTTGAACTTGAAAATCACGTTAAGGACACGTGACATGTGAGTTTATTGAATGCACAATTTATCGCCCTCGCTATCGCTCTAATAACGCTCTCTACATATCTGAGCCCATAAGGAGAGTCATGCCCGGCTCATGGCTTTTCTTCGAGGAGAAGGAGTTTATCCTGAAGTATTGAGTCATGTGTGTGGCTACGCAACAATCAATCTCTGTGAAATACAAGGTTTCAGGCGGGTGCATAGCGCAATCTTGAGTATTTGTACGTCACAGACATCTCGTTACACATTACTTTCATATGAACCGCAAACAATCTTCATAAGCTTTACTAGCAGCAATGTCAGAACCCCTCAAATATTACCAGCATTTCTTAGGATACTCTGCATTTTTCGCAAAGTGTAGTGCATTTTTAAGTTTTAAACTTTAAAAAGCTCAAATCGCTCGATATAGCCCCTTTATGGAGAAATTTCTACAAGTATTCAAGTGAAACACAACCAACGTGTGTAAAATGCAAGTTATCAGAAGAGTGCATGGCGCAATCCATACTGCTTATACGTCAGAAAATTTCTCTTTTTATAAGCTTTCATATGAGTGCTTAAATTTTTCTGTATCCTTACTGTGAGGAAAGTTATTACCTTCCAAACAGTGTGTGCATTTTTATGAGACACCTTGTATAACAGTCTGGGCTTAAAGTTTCATTTGGCGCACTTTTACCTCTTAAAGTTGTCTTCACGATTACATGATCGATCCAGTGGGCGCTCCAAAAATCGCTGTATTATACATTTTGAAAAATCTTATAAATTTCAAGGAAAGTGCTTAAATCACCATCAAAGGAAAGCACTCGAAATTTTTTAGGAAACATTTTCATTGACAGATGTTGCTTCTTCAGGTAAAAAATCAGTTGCGCCATAACGTTCTGCTAAAATCCTCGAAAACTTGAACCCGCCGTGATTGATTCGAAGACTGACTTACAAAATCTTTGTTTTTTCTGTATATAAGTCAGTAATCAGGACTATATGATTCGGCACCAAGTTCATAACATGTCCCCTTCAGCGAACTAGACTATCCTCTAAAAGGCGAAAAAGCGAAAAGAGATAAGAAATAAAGCTGCGTTGGAGACAAGCGGGTAGTATCAGGTCTTCTCCTGAAGGGGGGGGGGTCAGCAAAAACCGAACCCCACGCTAGAACCTGCGCTGGGTTCCCTTGCCTACTACATTTGGAATCCACATAAGAACAGTGGTTAAATTTCGTCGTCAACAAGTCCCTTATAGGGTGCGCCTCGAATTTGCTTTTGTAGAATATCGTGAAGGCAATTTCAATGCGTATTTTCCATTTCCCCGAAGGAATACGTGAGCTGTTACTTGCAGTTGGGGTACTCAAGCAGATGAACTCATGGCGTCGGGTGGAAGTGAGACCCACCTTCTTCCTCTTCTTCTTCTTCAGCGTTTGATCCGCTTCGTAGCTTGGTCCGCTCTTCTGGTGTTGTGACGCCACCTTTCTGGATCCAGCGCTTGATCAGGGTGGACACCAGTTACTTTCATGTCCATGTGTAACGCATCGGACCAACGCTGCTTCGGGCGTCTTCTAGAACGCTTTCCTGGCAATTCCAACTCAAGGACTTTCTTGCGGACGATGTCTTCTTTCCCACGTAGAACGCACCGCACCATCGCAAGCGAGCTTCGCGCATCTTGTCCGCTATCAGCGCGACCCCAAACTTCTATCGAATGGCATCGTTTCGGATGTGGTCCATGCGCGTGACTCCAGCAGTTCAGCGCAGCATCTTCGTCTCCATGACGCTGGAGCGCGTTTCAACTTCCTTGGTCGCCGGCCAACACTCAGCGCCGTACAGCCGGGCGACGCCTCTGCAGATCTTCGACTTCAGGTGCTCTGGTATCTTCCTATCGCAGAGCACGTTAGTCAGCGAACGCCACTTGGACCAAGCTGCACTCACGCGTGAGTTCACTTCTACATCAGACTGCCGTCAGACGCTATTGCCGATCCCAGTTATTTAAACATTGAAGTGCGTGCAAGCTCAGTGCCGTCAATCTCAATGGAGCCGGATTTGTTTACGTCAGTCGTTACGTACTCGGTCTTCTTGACGTTCAATTTGAGTCCGAACATAGCCAGGCGGTTGCACCAAGCTTGCACCTGCCGCTCGAGATCACCGTTGTTATCGCAAGTGAGCACCACTTCATCGGCATATAGCAATGTCTATGGGACAGGCTTCTGAAGATCTCTCGTAATGGCATCCATGACGACAACAGAGATGAGTGAAGAAAGCGCAGAACCCTGGTGCATCCCAACAGAGATGGGAAACTCCACAGAGGTTCCAACTGCAGCTTGCACTCTACTATTTGGGCAACAGTAGAGCATCCGCACCCACTCTATGGGTTCGTCAGGTGCGTTGTGTTCTTGCAAGGCGTACCATATAAGCTCACGCGGTACGCTGTCGAAAGCCTTCTCCAAGTCGAGAAAAGATATATGCACCGGCTTCTGTTTCTCGCGATGCTTCTCTATCAGGAGGCGATCTCTTACAAGGACAAAGTCTATCTGAGTCTTGGTACTCCCACTGTAGTATGAGATAAGGTGCCAGTCGCGTTTTCGGAAGACGGTGTTCACTATGGTGAGGTTATGCGATTAATAGTAATCAAGAATGCGCTCACCATCGGCGTTACGTGATCCGTATCCGAAACCACCATGACAGCTGTACCCGTCTTTCGTAGCACCTACGTGCCCATTAAGGTCACCAGCGAGTATGATGACATCTTTCGATGGTATCTCTGCTGTCTTCTCTTCAAGTAGTTCCAAAACTCATCCTTGTTTCATTCTGGTGCAATGATCTGAACGCTTTAACGATCGGAGCAGCCAGTCTGCGGAGCATACGCAGAGAAGAAGTGATAGAGTCGCTCCTTAGCGGCGACAACGATTTTCATCAACCGATCGTTAAAGCGCTCGACACTTACAATTGAGTCACAAAATCGTTCGGAGACGATTATTCCGACACCACTAGTGGTCCTGGGACTTCCACATAGAACGGCCTTGAAGCCACGTCCTATGTCCCCTGACTTGCGGCAGGACCACCTCGTCTCCTGCACCGCACAGAAATCAACCGGTGCTTCGCTCCAGTGCTTCAACCAACTCACACGAGCGGCCCTTCAACGTACCCACATTCAGCGTTGCTACGCAAGGAAGTGAGACCCATGACATTTTAAAACCCTGCAGAGTATACGCATTGCCTGATCTTGACAAGCAACCTATTCTGAGGATGTTTCATTCTGGTGCAATGATCTGAACGAAATTCGAATTGAATGTGGCCTCTTGCCCCTTGCACGTAAGTAGCTGATTTGATCCGTCTACGTACTGACTCGGTGAGGAATTAGGTGCACTGGAGCTACTCCATTCCTTGGATTTCCCAGGCTGTTCTATACCCAAATGCTTGATAGACTCCCATACGGTGGAGGGGAGCGTATATTCAACCAGTCGGAAAACAAATTTTGTCATCTGTTGATGAATCACCCCGACATTTTCGATGTATTCGTGGAACCTGACTGAGCGACATTTGAAATTTCTTGTGAACCAACAAGGATCCATCGATTTGTGAAACTGTTCATTGGAAAAGACCTTTCTTTCTTCTGTTTCACCAACCTTGAGGCATCGCATCCGGAGTAAAATCAAGAACTTGAGTTTCGGTTCCTGGATATTTATTAAGAAGACTCTTGATTAAACACCATTACGCCAGTAGTTTAAGGGGATACTTTACAGCGAGCGTAGGTGTTTATCTATATGATTACGGAATATGTTCGCTTTATGAGACGGTGATGGTTTCTGTTAGCAGCTCGTTCTCTCCTGATGCACCAAGCACCTCAATTATTGCAGAACTCTTGTTTAGGCATTCTATAGATCGTTCGTGTTCAGTGGGTCGCAAAGCCATTCATTTAACGAATCAAGCTTCCATCGTTTCTGAAATGCAGAAGGCCGAGGGGGAAGGGAAACGAAACAGAACTTGCGGGCGAGCTCGAGCTTGACCAAATCGCGCGCACTTTAGCCGGTTCATGCAGCAAATCGGTCACATGGGTATGTATTTCGGTAGAAATACCCCATGGAACACACTGGCGCAGGCGGCAGAAGGCACTGCTTTCCACTTGCACCGCTAATCGAGTTCGAGTTCACCATCAGCAGTCAAGCATCATCATCGCGATTGGTAAACTATTACAGGACTAATGGTAGGTATAAATATTTTGCAAACATAAGAATTCTTAATTACTTGATTCCGCAGACGTAGCTCTGCAGGACAAACATAGATTTCAGCCCCTCGACATCTCATTAAAGTACAAAGAAAGCGTGAATTCCAAACGGGAGTTATTGACAACCTTTCTTTGACAAGAATTGTTATCGTCACTCTCAGGACAGCCGAGGTTGATTAAGAAAATTCTGATCAGTTATGTGAAAATTGCTTGAGGTGCCGTGTGGTACACTTACAGAGTTCGTTATCTGTTGCGTTACCTTGTAGACTGGTAGCCTAAAACCCTTAACAAGTTTTCTCTATGAAGGCGTGTAGAAACGAACTTCGTGTAAATTTGCCACTTTCCACTCTCATTAGCAGTTTCATCACTACTCGTCGCATGTCTAAGATGCTCTATGAAATCGAAATCCCCGAAGCGCTGCTTGCTGGGCACTGGCAGTGTGCGGCGGAACCCTTCGACAATTCCCGGGCCATAAATTCCGCAACGGTCGCCGTCAAAAATTGCTCCGATTGCGGTCGAAAAACGCTGTCGCCACCGCCAGTGCCCGTCAGATCCTAGCTGCGTTCCTACGGCAGGTGTCGGTGGCGGGACCACCCACCGAGAGACGGTCGCCGTGATTGGATTTGTCGCACGTCGCGTCGCCGCCGTTGACGTCCACCGAGGTCGGGACCTGCTCCCCGGGTGCTCAAGGGCTTCGTGATCGGAGATCCGCACATTCTCCGAAGCCTTTGAGCCCAGTTTTCGTAGCAGAGGAAGAAGGTACTCAGTGTTCTCAACATACTTTGAGCTTCCTGGCTATCTCAAAAGGCATGTCGAATGCTCCAAAACGAAGGCCTAGGAAGTGTGCCATGAAGGCGTCGCTCTCAAGACCATGCTCTATATAAATAAACGGCGATTCGAGCAGGTCGCGTGAGGAAAAGGCCTATATTCATCTGAAGATCAGTGTAGATACCGTTTCCAATGTACATTCTGATTCTAATAAAAATGTCTCGTTTTATAGCGAGAAATGGGTTGCCCCTTGATGCAGGAGCCGTTCTGTTATTTTATTCGGTCCAGTATTGAAGGTACCTCCATGAAGCATGCCATCAACCAACCCGAAGTCCGACGGCTGTCAGACGCGGCTATTCTAAGACATCAGACGCACCCTTAGCGGATCGCCTGATCAATCAGAAGGTACAATCAGAAGGTATTTGCCAAGCCCGTTGATAGCCTTATTTTCGAACAATGCTTCAGTTTACAGGCGCAAGCTAAAACAGCAACAAGCGATCCTGATCCTTCCATAAATCCTACTAATCATATTCATATTCACTATTCCTTCTATTCATTAAGTGATCCTGATCCTTCCATAAATCCTACTATTCATGCGAAAGTGGGATTCAATAGTGTTACTGTAAACTGCTCGTGGATTCCAGTGCATTTATTTTATAAGTTTGCGAGAATGGGCTGAAATATACTATTGCCACGACAAATTGAACGCTTTTCGAATCTAATTGGACACTCACCTTGCAAATCGAAGCCAGCTTCGCTCACAATAAAAAAAGATTCTCCTTAAGCTCTTAAAATTGTCTCTGGTTTAAGAAAAATTTCATATAAATTTCTTTGAAATCTACAAAAAACTACTGTTATTGCTGCCTTTAAAACAAAATTGTTGTTCTTAAAAATTAAGGTTTTATGAAATTTCAAACATTTCAGATATTGTTGACTTATTGGGGCAGATGAATTTTAAAAATACAAAGGAAGTCAGACTAAATTTTCTTCTCACAAAAATTTATTAATTATTCTATTCACGCCGAGAGTTTCTATTTCGATGTGAAAATGCTTCTTTTGATTTGAAAGATGTCCAGTTTTATGTCAAAAGCACAACCTTTCTTAGAAAGTGTACAGTTTAATTTGAAAAGTGCACAATTTGATTTAAAAAGCGTTCAGTTTGAAGTGAAAGTGGTATAAATAAACCAGAATCGCCGTTTTGATCGCGTACAGGTCTGAGTTTGTATGATTTCCTAAGAGAAGGGCATGCTTGTTTTATGCATAGTTTCAACAGAAATTTTAGACAAAGGGGTATGCTGCGCAGCACTCTGCGTCCTATGTTTTGGAGATAAGCTGCATATTAAAGTAGTTGTAAACAACGAGCTTCATAATTCCAAAAGTTATCTGCACTTATTTGCAGCTTCATAAAAAACCACGATTACTCAGCAGACGATTATTTTCAAAATTCCATCAGTGGCAATACCCCTTTTCTAATAAGCTGAGTTTTTTATAAGCTGAGCTTGGCCTCGCTTGTAGGACGAAAACGAATTGCGTACACTCGAGTTCAGTACACACTCAGAAGAAGTTCAATTCTTCTACCAAAATTTTTCTAAAAATCCGTTGATTGCTCTAGGCAAACTGTGGCGAACGTTGATGCTTCCCTCAACAAAAACTGCGTTAAAACGGAGGCCGTCTAGGCTTAGATTCGATAAATTTTTTAATGATAGGGGCAGTTTCTGCTGTCTGCCCTTGAAGTGACCAATGTGTGGTGACCTTCACACGCTAGAAAAGTAGGCTACGCAGCCTAGTTGATGGATGAGGTTTAAGGTTTTACTGTGACTCAGTGGTATTCGAAAACTTGAACGGCAAGTTCAAGCTCGATCAAGGAAAACTCTCTCTTTAAAAGTTAAACTTCAACGTTCAAAGAGCGGCATCGGCTCGCGCCCGAATTCTACGAGTCTTCGAGATGAAATCGAAGTGTCTTCTCTTTGCGTATTTCGCAAAGCTTTCATCTCTTGGTCAGTTTTCTTGTATCCGTCTGAACAAATATGAACAAGCATATTTTGTACATACATCACGGAATGACCACATCTCACGAAATTGGCCTCGCAAAGATCTCACAATCCCACAGGTAAGCCTTGGCTAATATAAGGTAGTCTTGTTGTTCTCCCCTCGTGCTAAAAGAATCTAGAGCAAAGAAGGATGGGAGGAGTCATTCCAAAGACTATGCAAGTGAACAGTTTCAACAGCCTCAGTCCGACTATTGGTGAAACAAGTTAGACCATCTTATGGATGGACGTCCTCGTTTAGAACTGAAGTCACTGTAGCATGACTCCCTGCCATCCATTTCCACAAGCTGTCACTGAAATAGGTCATTCAGTGGTACATTTAATCAGCACTAATCTTTCACATTCGTTTGTGTTCTTAGCCCTCATTCGATGAGAGTGGGAGCTCTAGATTTCTCTAATCAATTGCGCACGTCTACAGTACCGGACGCGTCTTTTGAATAGACGCCGCAAAACCGCGATTTTGCGGCTTTTGCGTCTTTTTGACATAATTCGCCTAAATCTCATTTATTTCAAAAACTAACGGTATATTTAAGCTCAGGAGCTCGAACTCTATCGTTTGATATATATTGTTCATATGGAGCCATGAAAATGATCGAAATTGAAAACTTGCGCTCCATTGCGAAGGGCGGTCGCGAACGAGTTGCTGGTCGCAAGCCGTCGAAGACCGTTGCGTGCTCACAATTCCCCTAATTTGAAATTTTCTGAGAAACGGTTGGTACCGTTCGATTCGCCTCTTCGAGATCTACACAAACATGTATACAGCTTCGCCAGACCACCGCTCTTTCGCAGTGGTTGGTCAAAAATGAATGGGGCAGACCTTTTGAGATGGGAAAAGCCTATATTCCTGGACTTTCATGTTCTCGCAGTATCTCCAGCATGGCGTAAAGTGTTCTGTCATGACAGGAATTCTCTGAGACTGCGCCTTACAGAATGAATATAGGACCGAACCTATCAATCGAGGGGAGACAGCTTGTACATAGAGTGAGCATTTAGGGTGTTTTATGAGAAATTCTCAGCCACTCTACTCAGGAATTGCTGCACTCTGTCCCGGAAAAACTTTGGAATGCGCTGTGCACAACGTATATAAGATCGAACCTATCAATCGACTGGGCGTGACAGCTCGAAATAAATGAGTTTTAGACAAATTATATCAAAAAGACGCCAAAGCCGCAAAATCGCGGTTTTTGCGGCGTCTATTCAAAAGACGCGTCCGGTAATGTAGAACGTGGAATACCGCTTTCACAAATAACTCGCATTACAACAGTATTTCCTTCTGAAGCCTAAGTGTTTGCTGTGTCTGTTCACTTGGACTGTTCCGTAGTGCTTCTAAAGCGGCTGTGGTGTTGAAAAGGTCACACGAATCTTGTTCTTGTACATTCTTCATCGCTCCCTTCCACGTCCTTCAATGACTTAAGGAGCCTTTTGAACATTTATAAAATTACATTTAAATCCATAACGTACCGTTGTTGCATAGAGCCCGCACTAGTTAAGTTCGAAGATGGTTTGGGATGACTTACCTCCTTCAAAGATCTCAGATCCAATACTCTTGAATTGTTGAACAGCTGTGACCCTTGTCTGGAGTCTTCTGGGACTAAGAAAAAAGCTGACCTTCTCAGCGCCTATCCACGATCTATTTACCATTTTCTGGCTTTCTGCATAGCTTGTTACGAAAAGAGCATCACCGTTTCTGACAAATTGGAGAGCTGAACGGTGTGAGTTGCGGTATTTACATAAAATAATTACTCCTCATCAGTTTGAAATCTCCTGAAAAGCGATGCATCTAACGTTTTCACAAGGTGGCTTCCAACGAGACTCCCTTTCTGACTCTCAAACATGTGACGAGTGTGACTAGAGTAGCAAGAGTTGCGGAAGCTAGGCAGAGATGTTGGGAGCCGTTGTAAGAGATGACATTTCGAGACGTGTTCCTGCCCACATTCAGCTGCCGAATGAGATGCTGACGTTTTGTGGACGAAGCCCCCTAACCTCCTCGGCCTACACAACCTACTCTGGGCATCTGATAACTTCTCGCCCACAGAGAAGCGACTGCTGCGGTAGCTTCTGTAGGCCTGTGCCAGGCCAAGTGCTTCTTCATAGGTGGTGGTGATATGTGCTCGGGTGTTCCTCGCTTTTCCCGCGGGAATCCGGAAATTGCCGTATCATACGATTATGCTGCGCGGTGCGTAATTAGGATCGGGCAATTATGCAAATTCTACTTGTTTGTCGTCTCACCCCAGATTCATCAGCTAATCACGCCGAAATCGACGGCTCGGCCTATATGCTCTGCGGACGCCGGGGAAGTTCGTCTGTTTGTTTATTTGTTTTCATGAGCGCCGTTGATTCTTACACGACGGCCGTTTTTCGCCATCCACACGGTCAGCTGCCATCTAGGAGGCGTGGTCAAACAATGCTCAAACTCCGCCCACTCGTGCTTGGCCTCCCTCCAGCAGCTCCGAGACCTCTGTGTCTTGAACTCCTCTATTGATTGTGTATTTTTGAACCTGGCGTGTTCAGCTGATCTAGGACCGTTACGCGCCAGGACCTTTTAGCCGCCATGAGGGGCGAAACCGGTTCCACTGCAAGGCGGCTTCGTGGATCGGTTGATAACGGGTCCAACAAACTGCCTGCCATGCACGGCTAACGTTGATTATTCGCTGTTTGCTATCCGTGAGTAACCCATCCCTCCGATTATATCGCTCCAAACACGTGCTTTCGCGCTGCATATTCTGAGATCGTAGGTGGGACCACCGAACCTGTGCGTTTCCAAGGGTCTCTTCCAACCCCTCAGGGCACCTCCCAACTTCTTTTCCAATCGTCTCTGCTTCTCAGCGCGTTCTGGCGCTCTCACCACCAGCCAAGCGTTGTCGATTTTTGTTTATCCTCGTCGTAATCTTGCTCCATTATAGCGTCAATGCCATTCGTCGTCGTCTCCTGATTCCCTTCCGGGGTCGATTCGAGGATTCTGTTTACTATTCGGACCAAGAATTCCTCCAACTCGTTCTCCTCAACACTGCCTCTCTCTACCCTTTTTCCGTTGAAAATCGCCAATCGCTCGTTGTTTGATGAATTTTTTTCGTGATGGCAGGTGTGTTGCGGAGGAATTAATTCAATTGCTGACGGCTGACGAGCCAGCACTCCTGCCACGACCGGCTCTCACGGGAGATTTCATTATTTTTGCCTCCTTATGCCCTTCTAGTTTGCTCGTTTTTCTCTCGGCTTGAAATAGGACTGGGATGGCGTGACCTTAAGCAAACTAGTTTTCAACGCTATGCCTGCAGAGCTGTCTTCAATATTCGAAGCCTAAGACTGGTGTCTTCCATTTTTCTTTAAGCTCATTAAAGGTTTTATGTTGTCGGCATAGGCGTTCGGCTCGAGGATCCAGAATCGAATTAGGGTGGCGTGTTTCCCTTGCGCTCGAAAACCGAGTAAGGAGAGAATAAACATGGTCGGAAAGGTCCAGGGTTATCAGGTACTTGATAGCAGTGAATACCTTAGACTTTTAGGCATTCTCGCACGTTGACGCTTTCTATTTTAATTCTGTCATGTCGTGTAACTATCTGAATGAATATGAATATGACCACCTCAAGAAATTTTCATTTCTTGTTTTTTTTTCAGATCCTATATCGCATGGTTTATTTTCCTAATATTTTTGGCGCTCTTCTTCGCGTCGAAAAAATCCTCATTTCACCTCATAACACAGGAATTATTTCGTTACCTGGACCACGATTTTACTCGTAGGCCTCACGACGATTCATACCTGTCCGATATGAGCTTGCCGTTGGTCCTGTAAAATTAGATTATGGTTCCTACATACACGATGGATTCGATAGGCCTGTGATATCAATGTTCACATTTTTGCTGTGAATATGATGCTTAGTCTTACTGTGCATTGCTCTCTTCACAACTCCCTCCTTTACTCTGTCAATTCTTTTTACAAACACTGTACATATGAAAGACACTATTAGGGAAGAAACGGATAAAGAACAACTACGACGGCAAAAGAGTGGAATGTGTTAAAAACAGCTCAAGATGCATGGAAAATTTGGCCTCATAGTTGTTGCTCACTGCGCATTTCTGCCGTGTCCCTTTGTGATGACCTGACTCCATTTTTGGAACACCCCTGCACTTCCTACTTTCCTATTTTGTGTTTGAGCGGAGAACTGAAGATGAGTTGCTAAATGGAAGTGACATCAGCAGGCCGGTAAATGTGCTTGTAGCTGAGAGTGTTGCTGCAGTACCACGGGAATTCCCGATTTCGTCGCATGCGGATAGTTTGTCGTCGTCTCCTCCTCACTCGTGCCCAGCTCCTTCTCTACGGATTGAAGCCACGTCAGCTTTTGGTTGAGATTTCGTTCCCTAATGATGTCCTTACATTTCTTTCTGAACTTTGCACCCTCTTGGCATGATAGTATTATCACAGCAGAAGCTTATAGTCATTGTTTTCCTGATGCAGTTAACGTCGTCTCTATTCTAAAGATTGAACACCGTTATTCTCGCACGTCGTCTCTCCACGATATTCTTCAACCTTGGGTTTTACATCATGATCTACTTTTTATTAGACTCAGAGGTGCACTGAAAAACCAACGAAGTCATCGAAGATGAAAATTAGTCGTTCAAAAGCAGCTAGGCAAATTGCTGGGCAGTTAGAGTGAATAACTCTGATGATGTTTCCTTCTAACCTAAACAATATATGCTATGCTTTTGAAACTCATCAACTCAAATTGCCTCTTAGGTTCGGCCCGGCTGGCGGGCAAGCTTAGCAGTTATAGCTGTGCTTCGTTCTTCTGCTGGTCAGCTCCCAGGAGCCTTATCAGGGGAGGGCACCACCAATCTCTTATCCTTTGGTGTGGGCTGTCAGCTTATGGATGTCTCTCACTGTCAGATTTTTGTTACTGGAAAAATGCATATGATAATTCTATTGTCTCTTTAGTCGTTTATCGTGATCAGTTCCAGCATGTCCTCCTGCACTGTCGCCTTTTGGCTGCAAAATTTACGTTGTAAGCGAGCGCTCGGAATGTATGTTCTTCACTTTTATATTAGTTTTTTTCTAGTTTTTAGTCATTTTTGAGGTTTGAAGTGTCTACTGTTGAGTTTGTCTTTTATTTAGGAGCTTTGCCTATTGTCTTTGATGTAATAGCGCGCCTTTTGGCGCATAAATAAATAAATAAAAACAGCGGAAGTGCGGTCTTTCTCAATTTCTCATTTAGCTGCATGGACATTAGGGCGTCTCCCCGTTGCAGTGTACCGATGCCAAGTAAAGTATCAAATATTTAATCTTAGTAAAAAAGTCACTTTACACTGTACTAGGCGTCGTATGCTAAATCTCACATTGTCCTGCCAAAATCCAGTATATATGTCTACTCTTTCCATCCGGAGTAGACAACGCGTGCCCCAATCTCCCGAGAAGTATGCTAGAGGTTAACTGCCCAGCTACGGTGTTTCTTGAGACTGAATGAGAAGTCTATCAAGCCTCGGCTCTTAGTTTTACCCGTTATTTTTGTTGTTTTTGCATTTTACGGCGTGCTCGGTTTTTATTACACTTTCGTTAAGAAATCTTTGCTTCTCTATGATATTGGAAAGTGTAGCGAACAGAGGGAAAAATCTCATAAGCACCCTTAGCACAAGCAAAGAGCACAAAATCGACAATTCGAATAATAACAAAAATAACAGAAGCAAGCATACTTGATGTGGTTCTGTGTCTTTGTACATTCCATGTCTGCCTTTGGATATAAAGAACGTATTTTTCGTTTTATATGATATTGCTCAGCGAAGACTCTCAGGCAACGCAGAACAGGAGCGCTCTGCAGTGGCCTTCTTTCCCCACTCCCACTATGTTCCCCAGCTTTGTGCGTTGATAGAAGTCGTCTATGCTGGATAAAAAGCCAGTGATGTGCTCTGCGCCTTAGATAGCTTTACCACACTTCTCCGCTGATGAAGTTGTTAGGTGGACCAGTTTATTGAGCGGCCTAACGCTACGCCTCGTCGACTTCAGACACTCCTGATCCATCCTTAATGCGGAGTGACGTCGCAGGCCGAGTGGTAACTCAATAATATGCAGCACTGCGTTCGGTTTTTGAATCGCAGTTTAAGTGCCTCGACACTTCTACATCTTCTTTGGGTAAAAGCTCTGAAACTTTTTTGTGATGGAAAATAATCTTAAATAACGGCATAGTGGTGCATGACGAGGTAGAACGAGGACAAGGTGCCTGAGTTAGGCTTAGGGAAACATTCTGTGCATAAATATAAGTACATGTATTGCTATTAAGTTGTATTATAATTTTGTGATAGTAAAGTAAATTATTGGTGATTTGAGACAACTCAGATCAACAGTCTTTGTAAGCCCACAAACTTCTTCTCTTCTTTAGTCTGCTTTCAATGCATGAGGAATCTGCTATATCTATCTGTTAAAACTCCGCCGATAATCATTAAGCAGTTATATTCTTCCTTGTTATGAGAAAACCTGGAAGGAGTGGTGATCTTCGAGATTTTACCTTTGCTCCTTATCAAGTGATCGTGGAAGGCGGCCAGACATGCCCGACAAAATAGTTTTGGCTTCATTACCCAAGTGTGAGATGTTTTGATGTAACGTCGCGTCTCCTTTGGGACATATTCATGTTCTGAACTGGTCAGAAGTAGTGCGGATGCATTTAGAGGATTGGCGTTAGTGACGCAGTTGGAGAAGGATGAGGAATGTGTTCTCGTCAACAGCGCTTAACTAGGAGTGCTGGGATTTGGCTAGTGGCTAGGGTGGTATTGGAAATTTGTTCCTCGGGTAAAGAGGTGTCTGCCGGTGTTCTCGCTGATAGTCGTGCCCTGCTTGATAGCCTTGCCTATCTCTGTCTTCAGTACCGTTCTTGCTTTATGCTTTTAGGATAAAGCTGGCGCCTGGTTGCATACACTAAAATTGGATCTCCCCCGGTGTGGAGTTCACCACAGCGTTATCTGATCTGCTCGTTTCCTTAATGCTCGGATACGTATTTCTTGTTTAAGATCTTCCTGTGCCGTATCGTCGGCTATCTCGTGTTTTGTACTCTCTCATATCCTTTGTTCACTTACCTGTTCTAAATTGATGTACAGTTTCGAGTACTTCTGGTGGCCTGGAAGCGTTGTGCTCCACAAACGCACTAAGCATCTGTAGGCCAATATACCAACACACCATTTTTATTATTTTTGGTGCTCCTCTGACTTTCACGTCAACGTTGAGTAATAATTACCTGCTGAATGGACGCGTCTTTAGCGTTTTTTTCGATATTCATCATCTGCTCATAGAAAAAGTCGAAAGGATCGCAGAGCGTACGCGAGTTTTGAGCATATTCACATCGGCTCGTCTAGTCACTGAAGGATTTGCAAGTTTCTTCTCAACAGTGGTGGCTGATCTGCCGGCTGTGCATTCCTAGCCACGTCATTCGCTGGACCATGCTAGTGTTGTAAACATCGTGTGCATTCTTTTATGGGCGGAGCGATTTTTAAACACGAGTTGCCTCTTCTAGATCCACAAATAGCTCAACACTGTAGTGTTTTTGATTAGAAGAGAATTCGCCGACTGGTGGACTAAATGTCAAGCCCAGGAAAACAACGCTTGTTTTCGGCTAGCACAGCATTCGCTTCAGCAGTCAACTGTCATGAACGCGGACTGGGACGAGCTTCGAGTGGCGATCTCGCACCAGTTCTGGCAGTTTGGCCTCAAATCTCACAGTGCCACCAGCCAAGCCGTTCGCGCTCGGCAAAACGAGCGCTCGTTCCCCCTCCTCGGCTATCACTTGCCACGCGCTGCCTTTTTGCACCTACCTGACTCACACCTCCAACCTCGTTGTCGAGCATCAGTGTCTAATCCCATTGTGCCGCAGCCGGGTTGCCCCTGCCCTTTCAAGTTGCTCCACTCCGCCGGCTCTCGCCCCTGGCGGAGATGTCCCGCTGATCTGAGCTGCTGCGACAACAATGGACGTGTTAACGATGTGCGGAGAGGCTCATCTCCTCGCCCTCGTGTTCCCGTCGCCTGCGCCACCCACCCCATCCGACCGCATGCATCATTTCGCCTTCGGAAATAATTGCCAGTTCGCCTTCGACGCTCCTTTTTTGCCGCCGTCGTTGGTGTCCGCCGCCGTCGTCGACACACCGCCCCTCTCCATAGCGGGCGGCTGACCTCAGCGCTTCTGGCGCCATCCAGTGCCGTCGTAATCCATCTAATCCCGGCCGTATTCTCGCCTAACGATCTGGTGCAGAACCCGAGATTGTTTGTCTATCGTTAACTCCATCACTGGCATTATCCATAGCCAGCTTGTTCGGCGTGGTTGGGAAGAAATGACTTCGGCGAGCTCTCACGCAACCAGATCCGAATCCGACTCGCGCCGTGTTTGCTGTCTCAGTGGTTTTTGTCGTCGCGAATTGCCCTATTCGCTTCTCATTATTAGAGCATCATTTGAGCGCCGTTCCGTCCTACTATCCGCCGCGTTGTAAAGCAACGTGAGAGTCGTCGACAAGTGCTTCAGCGTTCCCCGTCTCCACCGAAACCTTCCCCTCTGTCAACGCTTTAGAATATAAAGAACCGGTTAAATCTTGCGAAAGGAGTCGCGTTGAAACTAGGTGAGCATTGAAACGTCGCTCGCTGGAGCACGGTCTCAAATTAATGAAAACTGGATAGAATGAGGGCTTGACACTAGAAATGCGATAGAGAACAACCTTTGATGATGAGGGAGGGACGATGCTGGGGCCACCTAGGTATAATATCGCTGCTTGTAAAGTATCTGAATAATGTGGCTCAACAACTCTCAGTGAAGCACCTTTCATGAAGGACGCCATATCCGAAGTGATTCAAATTTAAAGACAAATTCAAAACGCGAAGGCAATATATGCACATTCCATGACTACTTCTACTACTTCTCCTCTGCTCTTTACAGAATATATAGAGAGATTTGATCTATATCCAGAAAGTTCTGGTAGTTCTTGCTGAGCGCATTGTAGAATGTCCATGGTCGCATCGGCAGAAGTGGCTAAGCATTCCGAAAATGAAGACCACCATCGTGTCGGGAAATGCAATTTCTTGCATGCAAACATTCGATTTCGATTATGGTGTGGGAATGTGCGTTAGTCAACATTCTACACTTCTATTTCAGAAGTTCTTTTTTTCGATGGTGCTACCCCTTCTGACTGCTAGCATTTGCACGCCACGACCTTGATAATGATATGATCGTATGCTTGTAGCTGTATGTACCCTGTATGTATACATTGCATTATTTACGAAGAGATGCTGGATAGGTGAAGAGTTTGGATAGCACGCACTTTTCTGGCTAGGCTCTGAATAAGGCAAAAACGCCAAAAGCACTAACCCGTAAAATGATATGTATAATATCCTCAGTCAATATTTATTTATTTATTTATTTATTTCTGTACGATGCATAAGGCATACGTGATATAGGATGTAGTACAATACAAAACACCAATACAGGAAGAACAACTGTTAAATCTAGAAATGTAAAAGCTTGTTTCTAGCCATGTGCTTGAACAGCCTGTAATGTGCCGACGATCGAGGGACACAGGAGTTTAGCAAGATAAAGCTGGAACCAGCTCTACATGTAAAACTACATGACCTGGTATTCGTTTTGGGTACACCGTAAGATATTTTTTCTGAGCTGCCCCTAGTTCTAGATATTATTATACGATAGAATTTTGAAGCATCTACATCAATTAGGCCAGTCAAGAGTTTGAAAACCACACAGACATCAGTAAGTTTACGACGAGAGACTAAGGAATGCAACTTATATTCGCTATTTCTAGCTACAGGACGAGGAGCTCTTATAGATCTACTACAAGCTATCCTAAAAATAATTTGCGAGTGAAATTGTCTTGCACCTTTTCAAGAAGAGCGATGTCTTTTGATTTCGAAGGAGAAAAGACTGGTGAACCCCACTCCACAATAGGGCGAATGTATGACTTGTAAGCCCTAAGAAGCATTTCCTGATCCACCATAGAGAGAGCTTTGAACATAAGGAATGTTCGAGAAGACGCTTTATTGTAAATCATTTTGTAGTGCTCGGAGAAGTCAAGCTTATTGTCGTAGTGAAATCCTAAATCTTTGACGCGAGAAACGGGTGTTAATGAGTGATTTTTGATGCTATAGTTGGCGTCATAATCAGATTTACCCATCTTCATAAATACCGTTTTCTCAGGTGCTAGGGGGAGTCTCCATGTTTCAGACCACATCTGTATAGCATCAAGGGCAGACTGAATAGACTCTATGTCACTTGGGCCTCTGATACTTATTATAATATTAATAGTTCGAGCAATCAAGACGACTAGTCGAGTCGATAATATTAATAGTTCGAGCAATCAAGGCGACTAGTCGAAACGTGTGTGCCAAAATTCATCGTTAGTCGAGCTTCGGAATGGGAGATTTTCTTCCCATTGATCTAAATTCGATTCTATGGGCGCGTGTAGCACACTCGGAGGAGGGCCGTCTTATGCACCCGATACTAGGTTCGGTTTTCCCGCCCGAGCCATCCAAGTTTTTCATTTCTCCGGGGCGGTGAATTGGAACTGAATTGTCTAGCAAGGATAAAGCGCTGACTTGTCTATTGGTATCGGTCAAGCGCTAGCCATTGCATGGCCAAATACGCATTCAATTCGTCTCTACGACATGCCATAGAAGTAGAATGCGTGGCGCATTCCAAAATGGTTTGAGCAACACCGTCCTCTATCCTTTATCCTAATTCTGATTTTCCAAGCTGTGCCAAGGCCTTATTTTCAAAGTTTGAACTAGCTGCCCTTTCATTTTCTTCCAACTGTAGCGAGGCTAGGCGCAACCAGGGTTTCACAGCCGCTGACTGCTTTCACGTCGTACTATTCGTTCTACTCGCGTATCCCGCGTTAGTAATGCTTGTATGGTCAACTCATAGCGACTTTTTTCAGTAGATGACATGGAGGAAGAACTGAGGTGTTTTCTGTGCCGGAAGTTCTTCGACGACCCTATTCTTCTTCTCTGTGGTCATAGTTGTTGTAGGCGATGTGCCTTAAAGGTGAGTTCTACATCCTTTCAAGTGACTTCAATTTAACCACAAAGCTTTTTAGGCTCAACAGCCGTCCTCCTCGGCAAGGCCGTCGACTCCCTTAGGTCCGTCTCCGCTATTTCCCCAGATTCTCTCCTCTTCACCGCTTTCACCTCACTGCAGCAGTAGTGGTACTACCATCTTTTGGCGAGTTGAAGATCGTGCGCATAAAAGCCTCTGCTCGATTTCAGGGGCTTCCGACACGAGCTCCCTGTGCGTATCCGATGCGGATCATGACAGTGACAAGATGTCCGTGCTGTCCGAGACGGACTCCGGCGTGGTTTGCACCCGAGGTAAGCTCCCTTTCTTCCAAATTTCTTGTGACGACAATATCTCCCGGAATTTCAGCTTCACGGCCCTCAAGCATGATTGGGCCGCCGATTCCTCGACTGCCCAATATTCTCACCCCCTCCACAAGTGGAGTGATAATTCCTTGTGGTACGTTAGCGACTGTCGTCGAGTTCTAGATCGCTTTCAACATGTCCCCTCTTTAGGAGTCTGTCAGAAGCCGTCGTATTTCTCTGACGAAGTGGCTATTTCGAATGCACCTGTGAATATGGCAATTCAAAATGTGATCTCCCGTTACCTGAGTCAGCATCCGCATTTGGCTCCCAAAGAGCAGACCTCCACCACGTCTGATTTCGAAAAAGAACCGAACTGTCAGGTGAGCTTTATTCACTGAATAACTTAGTTATTCTTCTCTATTTCTTTTTCTGTAATCAATTTTTCGATTTTTTTTTGCTTCGCAGTAACTTCTAGTTGAAATCACTCGTTGACCTCCAAGCAGAAGTAGTTTCTTCTAACCATGAAGGCCTTCTCCTAAAGCTTCACAAGGGTTTTTTTGTGTTTTCCTAGAAGATGAGTGGCGCAATCGGAGCATAGCTATGGTGGGGCGAACTGTGCCAAGCTTCGGGTCCTCTAGGGGGCCAGTAAGCCTTCAGTATCTCTAAGGTTAGTGAATTGGTGTCAGACATCTGGGAGGGTTAAAACTCGTCCGGGCAACCCAAGTCATTGCATGGGCCAGAAACAAATCCCTATTACATTTCGCATAGGAAAACCTGAGTCGTGCTGCCCTGCAGCCTAGCTGAGACTGACCTTTGGATAGAATACTTGTACGTTTTTAGGATCTCGAGACCATTGATGTGTGAAGCGTTTTGTACGAAGCGATAAAAGGACTCAGCCCATTGTTTGTTAGTGCGACTTTCATTGAGTGTCCCTTTTGATTTTCTGAATTAAGCACGGTGTTTTGAATCCTCAAGATACCCTTAGGGAACGACTCCATAAGTCTGCAGTGTCTTCGCCTTCTCCGGTGTTTTTCATTTCCATTTTCCTTTCTTTTTGCTTTTTCGTTTCCCTTTTCTTTCCTTTTGTTTATAGTCCCATTTGAAGACACTCTTCATCTGTCTTCCGCATTCGTTTATCCAACACAGTAAATGTTTCCATTCGGTGACCTACCATGTTTTCAATTTCTAATGGTTTAGATTAAACCGTGTTTATTTTTCTACTGATTTTGTTAAAGTACTTTTAGATAGATTTTTATTGCATCTCTTATTCAGTATAGATCTGTTCTACTTTGATGATTTGTGAGGGCTCTTGAAGTGTGAAACGTTTAACGCTTTTAAACGCTCAGCGACGGTTGCACTTCCATCTCATCGGAGTAGGAATGGAAATCTTGTGGTGATGTGTAAAACCGTGATGCAGAGCGTGTCTCTACTTCCAGCGATTCTCTTTGACGCACCGCTGGCGGCAGAAAAGAAGGGCGATGGAACTGCAATTTTCTGCAGAAAGCTTTGATTCACGTTGAATTATCTCCCATTCCACACCGTTCACCTGACAAGGTGTAGTGGTCTATCCTTTTTAGCCTATTGGCTCTACTTTTCCCAATCACTTGTTTCACCTTGTCAAACTGTAGTCTCCAGGCAAAAGCTCAGGGTAGAGGGGGATATTTTTTGACTGCAAATCCTATGTATTGAGTTCAAGGAACTAATACATACTGATGTTACTGGTATGGCAGGGCTACCAGCAAAGAAAGCTCTTTTAATGTTATTCTCCGCATAAAGCCTGCTATCCTGTGTAAATTATGTTCGCCTCAAACTTTAACTCTTGCCGCTGAAGTCGGTTTTTTCGTAGTCATAGAGTAGCTACAAATAAATAAACAACTAGGGGGAGTAGTTGTGCCCATGTTAAAACGGTACGTGCACTCCACGAAACTTCAGTTGAAGTTCTCGGACCAGAAACTCCGTCTTTCAGCTCTGCGAGGAGGACGTGCGGCCGGCGGCGGTTTTTTGCGAGCAATGCGATATTTTCTACTGCACACCTTGTCAACTGGCCTTACACCCTCAACGCGGACCACTGGCCAAGCACACTCTGAGCAAGCCCTCGCAAAGGTAGCCCGACTTCTTCAAGAGCTAGCAAGTCGAGGCGCCAAGAAATCAGCACGTGCATTTAGGCGATCGACTCCGACGCGAACGATCAAAGACTTGCGATGCTCTCACCACAAAGGAGAGAACTTGTCTATGTTCTGTCTTGTCTGCAAGACCGCCGTCTGCTGTCTCTGTCTGCAGGTTCGCCTACACCGTTTTTGACGAACATCAATGAATTTTTCTCATTGGTGTAAATTACTATGCAGAATCTCTATAGTGAAGTTCACTTTGGATGGAGTCATGTCGGCTCTTCTTGATTTGTTGAGATTCCCAAGTACGGATACAGTGAAGGTCTACGAAATTTAAATGTCAGCTATGCATCCGCTACGTCTTGCTCAATTAAATCTTTACCATCGACATTTCTGAAGCTCAGCCCTTCCTCTGTCCCACAAGACGGTGTGGTACATTTTCCGGCTCACCCTTAGTAATCGCAGTAGAGGACAAGTATGCATGCAGTCACTATCAGGGTCCCTGCCATTGTTTATTTTCCTGCTCTGTAGCTGGATTCTTAATCACGTGCAGCAGACGCGTAGCTGTGAAACCCAATAACTAGGATGTGAGGAACCGAAAGACAAAATGCAGTGACAAAGCAACAAACTAGGTTATTGGTCTTTTAACGGAGGGAAGTATGTAGCATGTTAAGTGTTTTCATTCTCAGAAGACAAGAGTTGAGTTCCTCGAGGTTCTCGCAAAAGAGGAACCTTGAACGCAGTTTCGAGCCTAGAATAAGATACACCATAGAGAAAAAGAAGCGTCGTGTACCCTTGACGTCGAGTTTTGTTCCTAGCCCACCTCTTCTCTTTCAGCCAGTGCGCTCTTCTTGTCGTAAAATCTATGATTTACTTTTCTGCTACCATTCGAAAGTGAATAAAACAATAACAGTTCTCTCAAAAGCTTAGACGCCTCTTAAAATACCTGAATAATTTTTGCGTCAGCATCATAGCTTTTGACTGCAGCTCCGTTTTCCGATACTGAACCTCGCCCATTACTGGCGATTCGAACATGGCTTTACTCGGAGTTGTAAACGCCACAGCCTTGTAATCTCCTCCTGCCCCCTCCCCATCTTCTCCCCTGGTCCTCATCATTACTGGAGGATGTCAGGTGCCGTAATGTCAGGTTGAAAAAGGACTTGTCTCCAGAAACGTCGTTGATGAGCAACGACGCAGACGAAGCCCCGAATTCAATATAGAATTGAAAATTGCCTATTAACACGTTCTCCGGTTTTGTGTAAAGTATAGATTCCTGATTTGAATGCTTTCGTGCCGCCAGACCTCGGATTTTATTTGCAGGAGGTGAAGCATTCCAGTCACGACGTGCAAGCGCTGTCCGCCACCTGCAAAGCTCAGAAGGTGAGTCCCGCGTTGTCTCTGCGTTACGTTTATTTTGCACTGGTTGCCCTCCAAAGGGCATGCTTCCCCAGGGAGACGGACGCATTCCGTTGTTTCCTGCTCATTTGCCGGCCGTCGGACTCCTTTCGGAATGAGTGCGCGTATCGCGCTCGTAACACTTGAAATATGGCTCTGCTCAAGTGAACATATGCAAAACGGCCCGATCCCGATCCCGCGCTATAGTGGACAGCAAAGAACTCATGGAGAGCCCTCAAACAATAAAGCTGCACTAATGTCGGGAGTTTCCGGGACTTTTTGTCGTTCATGCGGCATTCTTCTGACGCCGTTTGTCTATTTTTGTGTGAACCTTAAGATGCTCCCAAAACAAATGAGCAGATGAACATGATTTCCGTTATGTAGTCGTCCGGCTTGATTCTTCTGTTCATCGCACCACTCTGCGGTTTGTACGTTCATGCGTACTCAAATTTTATTATTATTCTCAATTAACAATTTTTATTTATAATTTGTAACCAGACGTGCAGTAGGTCTAGCGAGATTCTTGGTATCGACCCTAAATATGCAGTATTGATTCTGAATAGAGAATGAGTGTATGCAACTTAACTAATCGAGTTCAGCAGTTACTTACTCGCTTTTGCTTCCACTATCGTGTAAGGAGGTGTTACGTCTCCTTGCTTGTGAACTTAACTCCGTGGATTTCGTTGCTCATTAACAGATCCATCATCAGCAGGGATGTGCGGAAATTCCGTTTCCGTGTTCCGAATTCCGGTTTCCGGCCATTATTGGGTCTTCCGTTCCGTGTTCCGCCTGTTTTTGGACCGGAAGGTGGAAACGGAAATGAGAACTACTCGACGCTAGATTTCTATTGAACACAATCTGCTTATCAATTAACAAGGGTTCATTCATATTCATAAACTCTAGTATTTATATGCCTGGAATTGGTTAGACTACCGAAAATGGGTGCTCAAAAATGGGAAGGGCTGAGTGCTGGGCAAAATTAATGGGCCAGCAAAGGCTATGTATGCATTGTATGCTAAGAAAGTGCACTCAACATTTGAATGATCATAAAATTCTTGATCCATTAGTTACAAATAGCTACAAAAACTTTGTAAAAATATAGCGCAGTGTCAGGAAACAAAGGGTTCAGTAGAAGATGTAACATGCGGTTGTCTGCCCCAAGATTACATCAGTGTTCCTGATCAAAGTTGCAGATTTCAATTTTTAATTTCGTTAGTTTGATATTCATCCATATGGAGTTATGCAATTCATTTTTTAATGAAGCATCACGACTATCTACCAGGAGAAGTTATTTTGATTGACTAGGGTGACTTGTTGAATTCTGACATAACTGTTGCTTCGAGAACCATATAGGTACTGCCCAGCTGTGTCACCTTGGACATGGGGGTTCCAAGCTGGCAGAGATTGAAAATTCCTGAGGAAGTGTGGACCCACCATGACTAATCAGTCATCCAGTTATCATCATATTGTTAGATCCCAGAATGAATTCTGAGTACAGCTTCGGTTACTGTAATGTGACTGCTAATGTTGAGTATGCAGATATCTGTGCAGTCATCACATCGTCCATGATGCCACAGGTTTCCAAAAATGTTGAGAGGAACCTCTTTCCTGGTCGGAAAATGATCTAGGTGGCTACTCTTTACCCGAGTCAGTTTTTTTTAATGCGGGTCTGTAAGTAGCCTCAATTGTTAATTCAGTTAAGGTTCAGCAAATTGCAGCATCAAAAACGTCAGCGAAAAACCCGTCGCAGGAACTTGAAATGGAAACAGCAGAGAGACTATATGCTGAAATAGTAAGATAAGACCCTAACGTTGTTTTCGCTTATTGCTCTAGCCATAGCTAAAAGGCTATCATAACATTATTATGAACTCATGCTTCGTTATGCTATGTTATGATGAGAATGAGCATTCATCTGTGGGGATTCTGCTGCTGGCAAAGTTCTGAGCAAGAAGGACGCAATGGAAGCCGCTTCTGACGCCGTTTCAGATGCACTGTTGAAGACATGGCGAATATGTGTTATTTCCGTTTCCGCGTTTCGTATCCCGGTTTCCGGACATTTTTGACAGTAGGAAACTCTAACTGCCTCCACGATATTCAGTAGAGCTACAATGCATCCCAAACAGAGGATGATTGACGCCGACGTTTGGTCTTTTTTAATAATTTTCATCCGGTAGAGAAACTAAAATTGGTGCGGATTGTGAAACACTTCTTTCAACCGACACTTTTCCTCGGTTGTCACCTGCAGTGTCCCACTCATTCGCTTGGCTTTCGCTCTTTCTACACCTCAAAAGGCGACCGCGTTACGTGACTCTGATCCTCTCGCCGCATACTCTCACTCACCACTGTCCCTCTTTCTTCATAGCGGATTATGGCCCTTTTTGTTCCACTGACGTGGATAATCGGGTCTTTCATGCAGAGGCGCGTTCTGCTCGTGGAAGTCGAAGTCCACGACGTTACCTCCTTCGTCCTCTCTTACAGCAGCTCAGCTCGTGTTACGAGCTGGCTGTCAGCCCTTCAGTAAACAATCAGTAAACAGCTTGTTTATTGTTGTGGATTCCCCTCTACCGGACTTGAGTTCGCCGGCTAATTACGCTCTGGCTATCAGATGCAGAGCTGGGAAACCAGCCACCGCCATAGGTGCGAGAGAGTGACCGCAAATGGAGACCTAATTACGGACCCCTCTCAGGTTAATACCCATGTAATGACGTGCGGCACATCATGAAAGGTCGCGAAATGCGAAACTCTCACCCCGATAATGGACCTCCATACGCTTCGGCAGAGTCTGCCTTGGGGACTTCCCCAGGAACGTGCCTCCTACCTGCTACTTTCCAAGCCTCCCAAGGCTCTCCCGCTCTCGCACTAAAATTGCCGGCTGGTGTATACTAGCGTGAGCTCTGCTACTTAGCGAGCAGTCGACTCATCCGTCGGCGCTAATGGCACTCCTCGTCCAGGCTAATAAAGGACCACGGAAGAGTACACTGAGCTCGATCTCGCGTTCTTGAGCGGAGCAAGGGGTGTTTCTGAGACCTTTTTACATCCTCGCTAGAAAAGACCATGCTGGCCAGGGATCGGATTGCCGAGTACATAAAGTCTTCTGCAACATCCTGTGTTTGCTCGGGATACGAGGCCAGCGGGGGCCACTATACAGCGGTAATATGGGGAGAGATGGAGTGAATGTCCACCTTTCGACCTCCTGCTGTCCCTCGTCACTTGGCTCTGCTCACCTGTCACTTCCACCACATCATCGTCGTCGCCGATTATACCCCACTCCTTCTATAATAACGAATTACGGCCGTCGGTCTCGGATTTCGAACCAGGCGTGGACCTCGGTGTGATACACGTTCTGTGAAGGGCACCTTGGAGAGGAGTCAACGTTGATATTAATTCCGGAAGAGCTGGTTTCAGGATGAAAGGGCTTCTTGGCTACCATTTCGTGGCTGCTACCAGAGATCGTTCGCTTTTCGACCTGGGCCAGTGCTTTGTCGGGGTTCCTGAGCGGGCTGGTACGGTAGCCGTGGGGTGATGAGCGAAGGATGGTTTTTCGCGCATTTGCTGCGACCTGGCTGAATGGCGCTTGCTGGATGATGGATGCGCTACGAGGCGACGCAGTAATATTCAACTCCACTGACAGTGGTCAGCGGTTGCGTAACGCGATCCGGCAACCCGATGAAAATCAGATCGACCGCACGGAATCCTGGATCCACCTGTTGCATCCAAACACATGGGAGGGGTTACTTTCTTTGAAATTAAGAGGCTGCACTTGTGAGTGAGAAGCAGCTGCGATGCTTCACTCGAATTCATCCGGCGTTAATATACAGCATCAGAGAGCCCACATGGCTACACATAGCTATAAGGTTGTATGTACATAGTCGGAGCTGTTAGCGAATTGGCATTCTGGTGTGGCAAGCCAGATCGGCGTCTTTCTACAATAACACTGTGCACCACATTATTGTTCAGGTTGCGCCGAAAACAGCTATCATCCAGAATAAAACCGCTAGAAACTAAAATTAAGCAACATTAAGCAATTAAGCTAATCATTTTGATCTACCAATAGTTGGGTGGTACGATGCTGTTGAAAAATACATAGCCATCCTTCAAAATCCTCTCTTTCGCCTCAACCAGAAGCATTCATATGGGATGCAGTGCTGCTGTGGTGCGTGTGCCCAAAGCGGTTTCGTCCTGCTTGCTTTAAAACCTGCTTATTAATTCATTACCCAGATGGTATTATTTGGAGGAGCAGGATTTTCCCCATGGCAGCGGTGTACAAAAAGATTTTTTGTTCAGTACCAGGTCACAGTAGAGCCAGGAGTTAACTCTGGTGAATTCACAGTCAGCTGCGACATACGACAGACATCACTGTCGCAACATGTTGAAAAACGAACAGCTTGAATGGAAAGTGACGTTCTGTTCCTGGTCTTTTGCGGTTCTTCGGTACGGTGCCCACGTTCACCGCTGCCCTCTTCTTAAATTCTTGCATATAAATACATGATTGTGTGCTTTACTGCTTAAATCTTCATGTTGCTGGCACAGTAGGGCACTTCGAAATGTACCTCTTCTCTTAGCCCTCAACACACGAGAGTTTTAGCTCTTGTCGTTGCCGCCGACCTTCTTTTGGTTGTAAAAGTCACTCCATCGAATAAAAAAGAAGTCACAGTGGCGCGTCAGCATGCACTGTCTTGTGTTGAAGTACACCGCTCTTTTTGAGCTGTTTCTTCATCTCGAGCTTCATCACTTTGGCTGTAGTTCGGCATCTACGAGCACTATTCAGCGCAAATGGCGTACTATGTGCTATAGCTTATACGTAGCTTTTGATAGCCTTCCCTATCAACCTCATATAATCCACTGCTTCCATTTTAAAAAATTCGTAGGACGTTATGATGATAGATTTTTACCCTCTGGTTAACGTATCTGGATGTCTTAATCTCGTTTGATGACGGCATACATACGCAACCTATCTAAAGTCGAAAACCCTTTAACGATTGTTCTCTTCCTATCAGATTTCGGCTTCCGAGACGATCGTGGTTCCGTTGGTGTGAGGGCCAGCTTTTCGTGTACAAGTGAACGATAAGAAATGTAAGCTAAGGGAGAGAAGTAGATTAACCTATAATAAATAGCAGGGAGCGCCGCAGTGAATAATCTGTAGAAGCCAAAGGACGGACCGTCGTACAATGTTGCTGCACAGTATCACGTTCAAAATATTTTATCCATGGGGGAATTGCTACAGACACCGCATTTTCCTGGGTTATTCAGTGGTTTGACAGTTCGAGTAGTAGCGCAATCGGGGAGGCGCAACTGTCGCGTGCACCCAACTCCAGGTTCTTGGTTCGGAGTTTCTGCCCAGCCAACCAAGCCTTTCATCAGTCCGGGTTCGGTTCCCTGATACTCGTATGGGAAGGATAAAGCACTGACTTATCCACCGGCTGGGCACCGTAAGTCACTTTCTACGCATTGAAATGGCCTCCATTACATCTCGTAGAAGTCGAATGCGTCGCACATCTCGAAAGGGTGGTAACGGCATTTTCCATCCTTTATCCTTATCCTTATTTACTGGCACTGTCACTGTGCAAGATGGCCATATACATATAGTCGAAAAATGATGCCATGGTCAAAACTCGACACACCATAGGAGTTTCTGCTGCATCCCCTCCACACAGGATTGTTATCCAGATATTTTCTGACAAGTCTAATAACGTCATCTAGGTGAGCCAATGAGATGGCCTCCAAAAAACTGTCCTTTGCTCTCACCTTTTACTTTTAATGAAAGAAATAGGTTTTCAACAAAAATACCTGACACAAATGCACAGCATATGCCGTTACACACTAGATAACCACCACTTTTGTATTCGAAACGCTTTGTCGTGTTTCCTTCGACTCGCTTTAGTGTGTTCGTGCAAGCAACAGTCCAGCTTATCTACTCAGTCACAAAATACACAATTAGTATCAAAGGCACTTCTCTCACCTGTTTTTCTATTACCTTATATCCTCAACTCCTACAAAAATCCGCTTAAAATACAAATCTCCTAGAATTTCCTGTAATACTGTATACATATATGACTCAAATTATTGTCTACTGAAGCTATCTGTATCATCCAACAACTATCACTTTCTAAAGACTTTGATTTATGACAGAACACCTCTAAAATACCTCTGCTGAGAGGTACTTGGTAATGCTTGATTTCATTCTGCGAATTGTTATCCGATTAGATCGTTTCTGGCTCCACAAAAGCGACGGCTAGTCGTCATTAAGCGATCACATGCGATCTGAGCTGCTGTCCGTGCGGCTCTCGACGTTTCTCTCGCCTTTCTTTGAGTCAATTATCACATTCCGAGCGCGCCGTCTCGTATCAGACACATGTTCAGATTGTTTCGCCTCTGTTACAACACCAACAAACTCCCATCCTAACGCCTCGCGGCTCGCCGGGCTACAGCCAGACAGCTAGGGCGCAGTCCCAAGCAACGCTGCAGGAGTTCCTGACTGGACTACGGCGCTGTGAAGTCGGCACTTCCGTCGCAGTGACAACCACCTGTTAAAGCAGTCTGTCTGCTGGCAAGTACAGCGGTCATAGGTGACGGCTAGGTGTGATAGTGATTTGTCTCGTGTCTAACAAGCCGGCGAGTCTTTGTGGTCGGCCCAACTGGGCCCAACAGGTGGCCATCGTGTCGTTCGAGATTCGGTGTCACCGCTCTCCACGCCAGAGCACCGACGACAACTGTCGTCAGCGGGAGAGTACTCTTATGAGCGTCAACGAGGCTTCCTTTCGGGATAGGAGGAAATGTCTTCGTCAGCTTCTCTTTGTGGTCTCAGACCAACGGCCCTCCGACACGTGTGCAGGCGCAGTAAACCGTTAAAGATAAAACGCCTGCCGAGACCTAAACAAACACTTGGGGGACCAGATGAGGACTCCGATTCGATTCGACTTACTTCGGACCGCTCGCTGCACAGCAACGGCGAAGGCGTTGGGCGGTGACGGTAATTCGATACGCATCATTTGCAGAGACACAGCCATAATAATAACGGAAATCTGAGATAGGGATCACAAATGAAGCTGCAATCGGACACCAGCCGAGCTGGCGAACAGTGCTAATCGTCCGTTAACCCCGGCCAGAGCCCTTCATTACCCCGCTGAGGTTCAAGTGCTTGCTCGGAACCGCTCCTCGACACTTTGCCACTTTCAACAAGGTCGTTTTCCCTCGATTAGCTGTCCAATTAGGGCTTGTGGGCAGGAAGGGCGCCAGAGATGAGGGAAGTACCCGGCGGGAACGGGGTGGCAGATGGTCCGTTCGTGCTCTGAAATTGATGGCGCGCGCACAGCGCTCGCCGAGTTTTGTAACACCGAGTGCTCTTCGCATCGTAAATCCTCGCATTGCGCTATTGTAGCACACGATTTATGTGCGAGGATTTGTCACCACGGAGTGAGTGGCTCGCCCCAGAGGTCAGACGTCGCCCTCTTACGTCAACCCTGCGAGCTGCACGCGGCTGCCGAAGACGCATAAAAGCGTTTTGAAGAAGTTGCGTACAAATAACAACTGAGTTGTGCACGAGGGCATAATTTAGAAGATATTCACAAAGCAAATCTAGGACAATAACCAGCTGTGAATCATTCCTTTCCTTTGAATTTCAAAAACAAATTGATTTTACTAAAATGTCTTACTGGGTGTTTTTTACAACTGCTACAATAGAGTTAGGAATTACACGACGGAATAAACCAAAATTACGGCTCTGACTGTCTCAACCGCGACAAAAACGATACCGGAAATAGCATTTTAAATGAATTAGAGTGCTTAACAGAAACCATTTTATAGGCATCTGTTCGTTGTAGTGTGAGAATCATTATGTTTAGCGCAACGTTACTTACATATTTGGCTGTTTTTCGATATCGCCGTCGAATGTGGAAGATTTTTGTGGTTTTTAAATCTTTTCTTGGACAATTCTGGTAAAAATCACCCATTTAGAAGATATTCACAAAGCTCCGTTCCGACATGGGCATCAGGCATGTTATCTACACACGTATGTAGAATCGATAGGTGCTGAACGTGATGTCCTACAAAACCTTAAATCTGTGGTCCGAGATCCTATCATAGCTTCAAAGAACACTTGGGTATGTAAGCTACTACCCAGCGGGAATTTCACTTCAAAAAAGAATGGAAGCTACATCTATCGTTTTAGACAACTTCTATGTACTCGAATCATCAAATCGTTGTTATTAATTTTGTGTTATTCTATTAACTGTGATCTGAAGCTTTCTAATATATACATTCATGCAGGACACAAGGTACATGTATGTAGTTCAGTTTTGAAGACCCTTGCAGCTGCGCAGTGGCCATAAAATTGTTATCTCTTCAACCACACATGCTGTTTGACCTGAATTCTACAATCGCGTTCGGAATAAAAGAAGAGTGTCGAAGACACGGCATGTGCATGATTGTTCAGCCGCGACGGTGATCTTCCCCTACGTCACAAAATTTTGAGACCCTTTCAGTCAAGAAACGAAGCAGCGGTCGATTCCAGGTTTTCGCTGAGCTGCTGCCCTCGCAGTGCTGAATGAATTTTAAATCGATTTGATCTGAGCTCAAGCCGGTGATGCTCAGTTGCTGAGGCTCAGCTCAGCTCAGTCTAATAATATGACATTCTCAGGCTTGAAAGTGGAGAACATGGAGCCTCAAAGAAAGCCATAAGCGTTGTTGCTTAGGTAGCGCTAAAATCTTACAAGGGAGGCCCATGAAATTCCCCCAAAGATTCTCAACGTGACCTATATGGTCTTGTAGAGCACCGGACGAGGATCGCAGAACTATGCTTCGTTTTTGTTACGGGCCACTGGGTGGTCCAAAAATGGCAAAGAATTCTGCCGCTTCAGGGCGGGCTGATAAGGCAAAAGTGACACCTGGAGTGGCCCCATCGTGCTCTGAACTTAACTAACAAAAGGTTTGGAGCTCAAATTGAAGTTTGATTATAATAATTTCCTACGTTTCCTAGACGAAGCTGCAGGTGCATTCAAGTGGTTCATTCGCCGCTGTCCGCGGCACAGCTGGACGGCAGAGTGGATAACGAGGCGGATTTGCGGGAGGGCGTCAAGAGTTCAATTCCGAGTGTGGGGTTTCTGCGTCCCTAGGTGGCTGTTAGCGTTTTTGCAAATGCAGATTACATTTTGGCTCCGGTAGGGTACCTCCTCCGCTATAGTTGTGCTCGAATGACCTATTCGAATAGGTATTCGAATGATTTTCATTCGAATTCGAATATTCGATCGATTATTCAAGAAATCGCGTTTTTCGAATGTATTCGAAACTCGAATTCTCGAAAATTGCTGGTATTCGAAACCATTCGGATATTCTAAAATTTTGCGAGAGCACAACTATATCCTCCGCGTCCTAACCCCGCCTTTAACTTGTCGTCAGATGTGGAATAAGCTGGTTTTGTTGCGTGTAGCGATATCGCGTATCCATTAAACGATGACTGTCTCGCTGAGGAAGGTTCCGTTTGATGCTATCCCCATATGACTCTTTGGTACGTGCTCAATTATATTTGGAAGTGTTTCTCACTCCCACCTCATTCGTGGACACGATCGGCAAGCATTGATTTAACCCATCATCAAGACAAGCCCATGGCTCTTCGGATTTCCTCATAGACTGCTTTTTATTCTTCTCGCAACTTTCAATATTTCAGCTAACTGTTCCCAAGTACTGCATATTTCATCCAACTCGTGTGATTTCGTCTTGCTGTGTGTTTCTTCCTTACTCGTATACACTTACGGGAGACGGGTCGGGTGCGTTGCATATAGGAGCACTTGCAGTCACTCCCTCCTCTCTAGACGTCGAGAAAAGTTTTCGTCCAAAATTCATCTATAGGGTTATTTGGGATGCAGAGCACCAATTTGGCAACCAATTTCAGTGAAAGGATGGAGCACAGAAGGTGACAATGGGTATGTGTAAGAAACGTGGTGTACGCAGAATAACCGCCACTGCTGCCTTCCACGACTCCAAAGGTCAAGGAGAGGTCGAAAGAAAATTTTTTGCCCAAACATCGCTCAGGGGGTTACTTGGGGTGCTGATCACGGATAGGCCATCTATTTTTACAATTTCGGTTGATTACGGTTGGTTACGGTAAATATAGGCGACTAAAGCTGTGCACGTTAGTGGGATCGCTTCCTTCTCCTATGCTGTCAGACTTATTTTCCAACCTTCGACTTCAACTTTGATGAAAAGTAGTACAAGCAAAGTGATAATTTAGAAAAAGAGTGACAGATTCGTGGTCAGCAACTTGAAAAGTTCCCGATATGGAGATTCCAGGTGTCACTTATGCCTTGTCAACCCGCTCCGAAGTGATAGCATTTTTGCCATTTCCATTTCCGGACTACACAGTGGCCCGTAGCAAAAACGAAGCACAGTTCTGTGATCCTCGTCCGATGCCCTACAAGACCATATAGGTCTCGTTGGGAATCTTTGGGGGGAAGTGGGCTTCCCTTGTTAGAGGAAGGATGCACAGTTGTGATATTTTAAAGAAGTAACGCGACGAAGTGTCCCTAGCTCTCGCTCAGCTCCGGTTGAAAGCTTAGAACGAGACGTTTCTCTTGGAGCGGAAATCGGAAACTGCATCGCACTCCCATGCAACCGATTGATATGCGATCAATCAGCGAATCGGTCGCAATCGCCGAAACGTCTGTCAGCAATTGAGGGACGGCTTGCGTAATTACGGGCATGCATATGGATTTGCCATATGTTACGTGCTCCTGAGATAGTTGAGCACCAGGGGACAAGAAAGGGCTCATGGAGAAGAGGAGGTTGCCAGAGGTTGCCCATGAGCTCGGGTAATGTGGAGTGTTTCACCATACAAGCTGCGTAGAAGCGCAAGGTGGCATTCGCTGGCTTCAGCCTCACGCTCAGGGTCAGCCGGCTATTCAAAAAGGGCTCCGTCAGCAGCTGCTTTCAGGCCGACGCATCAGTTACGTAACTTGCGTGGCGGAGGTGACGCAGCGAAACGGATTATAGAACGCCCGGATAAACACTGTTGTATAAACACCCATGGCGGAAGATCTGAGCGGTATCGTACCAAAGCCGCTGTCGCCGCTGATACCTCGTCTTTTCGCCATTTCCGCGTACCTCACAGATGGAAGGTCAGTCCCAAATGGCCAAAAGAATTGGAGGATAAACTGTGGGGAACGGAAGGGAGGACTGGTGCGAGTTATAGGAGAAGACCCAGTGGTGCTCTCAGAAGCCAAAAGGCTCACTGAGTTCACTGAATCAGTGGGACAACGACTAATAAACGGGCAAATCCGTAGAGTGCGCACTTTAGCTAGTTTAGTTTATTGGGATCCAAAAGGCCGGACTCAACAAGTGTTCTTCTGTGGTCATCAAAACACTTGATACATTTTTTGCGCACCTACGCATACATTTTTTGATTATCATCTCTAATGAAGTTGCTACAGATTTAAATACACAACTGATGTGTTTCCAAGTCACTTTTAACATATCTCTGCCATTTTTAAGCAGTTTCCGAGAAATCCTTCTAAACCGTGATCGCCAAGTTGGTTTGTGAAAACCTTAAAGATTATATGGCTGGTCAAATAAACCTAAGAGCAGTTTGGACTAGAGAGATAGTTTAGTATAGTATAGTTAGTTTAGTATAGTATATATAGTTTGGGCGCGTGTAGCGTAGTCGGAGGAGGCGCGACTGTCGCGTGCACCCGATACCAGGTTCCTGGTTCGGACTTCCCGCCCAGGCCGACCAAGCCTTCCATCCCTCCGGGGTCGGTGAATTGGTACCAGACTTGTCTGGGAAGGATAAAGCGCTGACTTGTTCATCGGCTGGCCACCGCAAGTCATTGTATGGCCAAATACGCATTCATGTCGCCTCCACGACATCCCGTAGAAGGAGAATGCGCTGGCGCATCCCAGAGGGGATTGAATAACGCCGTCCTTTATCCTTATCCTTTATATAGTTTAGTATAGTATAGTTATATATAGTTTAGTATAGTATAGTTTGGACTAGATCTGCTTCAACGGCAAAGCTACGTTAGGCCGGGGGCATACTTCCATCGCCGCGATGCCATCGCGGCGCTCAGTTCATGGCCATTCCGCCGCACGCGGCCGAATAGTCAAAGAGGACTTCGACGCGGCCGCCGCAACAGTGGCGGTCGGCATGCGCGATGGCTTCCCGCGCCCATCGCGGGCATGGCATACTTTTTCGCGCCGCGCGCGGTGTTTAGCGTTGGTCCTGGACGAATCGCCGTCGCGCTTCCTTGCAGAGCGATGAGCGATGCGACGAGCGCTGAGAAATTCAAATTCTTTCGCGTCGCTCTGCAAAACTCATCGCCGCGATTCCATCGCGGCGATGGGAAGTATGCACGAGGCCTTACGTCTTCGTTAGTGCATGGGCTAGAATCTGCGATTACGCTGAGCGAAACTGACACATCCTTCGATGCCAATTCAGCTTATTTTTGGTCCATGCTTACTTCATATTCCTTAACTCTTACGAGTTTTGAAAATGGCTCTTGATCTTGTCTAGCTGGGGCTTCTTGGTAGCAGATCGTCACAGATAAGAGCAGCAAATGAGAAACGAAAGAACAGCCAAAGCGTGTAGCGGGAGCACAGCCGACCAGAGCAAGATGGATGACGACGTGAGAACGGAAGCTCTGCGATTAGTACGGCAAAGTAGCGAAGTGAAGAAGTGAAAGTTCTTCTCACTTGCCTGTCTTCCGCCTCTCCGCCTTCGGTCACTTGCGCGGGGCTCTAATGACCCGACCGGATCTCTTTGCATGGCCGAGACGAATAGCCTCAGCGGAAGTGTAGGCCGAGTCATCCGACTCCTCGCGCACCTAATAGACTTCGTTAATTTCGCCTGGAGCCCAAGCGAAAAATCCAATTGGACGGCCATCAACCATGCAGCCATTAAGCGACGAGAAAAGGAAGAGGAAACGAGTCCGAGCCCATTCAATGCCTTTCAGAGAGCCGTGACTTTTCTATCTTCTGAGGAAACGCGCTCGAGCCCTTGTTTCGGGATCGAAGTTCCGCGGAATACCAAGCAAGGCGTGTTCACTACTGCAAATCGCATTTTGCATACGCGCACATGGTGGCTGTCACTCAAGGCGCCGTCTTGCCTGTCAGCGAGAACGCCTGCCGGACAGGCAGCACACGCAGGCCACATAATGGGAGAAGCCCGAGGAAGGCACTGGACCGAGAAGAAGCGAATCGCTGCTGCGGCGATTTCGAGGCCGACGCCATTCGAGCGAGTGATCCGATATTCGGGAGCAGCTCACAACTGTCACATGCATTTAGTCCGGGAGACCGTAAATCGTCGCCTCTACCGTAGCGGGACGATTTGCGTGTCGACGGCAGCTGACCGGACGCGAAATTGCGCCAAATTGGCGCCGCACGATGTTGCTATTCGTCAGCGGTGCAGTATTCGTCACTTTTGAATGGCAGCTTCGCGCGATGGGTTGGCACTGCATTGCCGATGTGCTTGCGGGACTACGGCTATCCGGACTCAAATCCTAGAACATTGTCGCATGACAAGCTTGTTGACAAAGGGATTTCTACTCTGAAGTCTTGGAAGCTAGGCGGGGTAGATGAAAGGGCCCACGACGCTTTATTGGTAAAAATAAATGAGGAGAAAGGTTGTCGTTAATCTGTGAGTGCGCCACGCATTCGACTACTACGACATACCGTGGAGGAGATTTGAGTGCGTATTTAACCCATAGAAAAACTTGAGGTGGACAAATCAGTATCTTAACCCTCCCAGACAAGCCGGGGCCGGTTTCATCAAGCAGCGGGTATACGTAGAGATACCGTAAGGGAATCGTATCCACTACCCGCAGTAGGTACCGGGTACGTTTCGTAATCATGAAAGGAATGAAGGGTAAGGTAGAACTAAGCCTCTGGGCCTGTTCATACTTCGAGCGACAAAAGCGACTGGTGCGACGGACATGGTGTGGTGTACGTAAATAACCATATACTCCACACTCCGTCTGCGACGAATGTAGTGTGAAATATGCAATTATTTACGTACACCACATTACGTCCGTCGCCTCAGTCGCTCCAGTCGCTCTTGTCGCTCTTGTCGCTCTTATCGCTCGACGTATAAACAGGCCCTCTCACGAGAACAGCTGATCTCACTGGAGCGTCATTTTGCCAATGAGGCGCGGAATCCTCGCGGGTTTGCGGATATACCAACGACGATCGTTGACTATTCTCTACCCACTGATATACCATGATGTAACGTGTAAGGCTTAAGAATAAGAATACCTACCTCATCGTGGGTATGTCTACTCTCTATACGTCTCATATCCGCGAGTGTAAGCGCTGATGAATTCGACATCGGGTCAGAGAATCGCGACGTTACGGCAAACGCGACATGATGACGAAGTATGTTAACTCGAGGAACTCTAGGATCAAAACATGAGCTGCTGTTTTCACTTGCGCAGTGATTTTGTATTCTTAAGCGAAGAGCGCTACTCTCTGTTCACCGCTATCCAACTGCCATGCGTTTAAGATCTCAAGGTGGATGAATAGAATTTGACATAAATAATCCCACGAAGTCCACTGTTGGATTACACGACAGGCAATGAATTCCTTCGAAGATTACCTGGCGTCGACCAAGGGACGATCTCCTTCATTCTTTGCGCTTTAACACAAACAACTGTATGGGTCGGCTGCACGGTTGTGTCGAATACCAAGTGTTTTTGCGTTTCGCTTGTTTCTCATCTGACCCGTATTTCACCTTAAAAGAAGGGGTGCGGTGGCTGAGTCAACCATACTCTTTTTCACCTTGTTCAGGACACTGGCCCAATCAGGGGAATCGGCCTAATCCATGGAATGTTCAACGAAACACCAGATATGAAGACGATTGTGACTTCTTCTTCAACGTTTGTTTCGCTTAACGGCAGTGTCCGCTCTCATGGTGTTGTGACGCCACGATCAAGTCTGAGCTTGATCGGGGTGGATACCAGCTTCCTTTAAGTCCATGTGCAGTGTATTAGGCCAGCGTTGCCTAGGCCGTCCTTTACACCGTTTTCCGGGCACATCTATATTGAGGCCAAAGTCCCGAACGATCTCACCATTCGCACGAAGAACATGGGCATGCCATCTTAGGCGAGCTTCGCGTAGCTTCTTGGCAGTTGGAGCGACGCCAGACCTTTGACGTATGGAGACATTGCGAATATGATCCAAACGTGTGACACCAGCCGTCCAGCGCAGCATTTTCGTTTCCATGACACTGGAAAGAGCCTCAACCTCCTTTGTTGCAAGCCTGCACTCAGCACCGTACATCGCTACCGGTCGGACGAAGGTTCTGTAGATCTTTGATTTAAGGCGCACTGGTATCTTCCTGTCACACAAAACGCCTGCCATTGAGCGCCATTTAAGATCTCAGGGTGTACCACGCTGCGCTCACGCGCGAGTTCACCTCGAACGTCAGACTACCATCAGACGCCATTGCAGATCCGAGGTACTTGAAATATGTCGCTCGAGCCATTGATCTCAATGGATCCTCGTTCTGTCGTCAAGTACACAGAGTCTTGACGTTTAGCTTGAGCCTGAACGCCGCCAGGCGGTCACACCAAGCTTGCACTTGTCCCTCAAATTCGGCCTTGTCTTCACTGGCAAGCATTACGTCAGCCGCACATAGCGACGTCCAAGGAGTAGGTTTCTGAAGATCTCAGGAAATGACATCTATTACGGCAATAAAAAGAAGCGGGGAAAGCGCGGAACCTTGGTAAGCAGAAGAGGTCTCCAAAGCTTAGATGTAATTGCGATTTATTTATACCGTAAGGTATAATGACACACACGCTACAGAAAAGGGGTATCATGTGGTTGATGTCGAATTTAGCGAAGTTATGCTTTTACGGGGTAGTTGTACAAGACAATTGCACCTACGAAATTTTGCAGAGTTAGAGTCGCTATGAAGGGTGTAAAATCCCAAGCTTCTTCTTCTTTTGTCCGCTGAGTTCCTCCTAAGTGAGTTGTATGCGGCAGGGTGCTCATCAAGCTAGCAACCCAATCTACAAATTGCTTGCCGCTCGACTGATAGAGTGCCGAAGAAGAATGCACGGGAACTTGCATATAATGAGGACATCTGAGGAGTACAAGGGTCACATGTTCGGCCTGAGACGCAAATAAGGGATGTGCTAAGGATTGCTAGGGGGTTCCAGTTCTCAGGAGCACTCAGAGCATCGGTAAGTGTGTGCTAAAGTTGCTGAAGAGAGGGCGTCGAAAAGCGGCATCCTATTATATAAAGGATTCCTACACAATCCGACACTTCTGTGACTGGAAGGGAATGTCATGCTTTCTACGGATGATGAGCCGTCCATCTTCTTCACTCTTATGACACTGTCGTCCTTTCTCAAAGTGTCAGTTCCTCAAGGATCACCACCCGTTGATGTGTATGGTCTTCTGCTGAGTCCGATCCCTTCTAGCATTCATAGCCTAGCTAACCAACAAGCTGCACATTTTCCTTCGAAATTTTACACTAATTGTCTGGAAGCGTCTCTGGAGACTTCTTGTTTTCCTCTTTCGTAAAGAAAAACGCTCAACTCGCCAAAACAGGGCAAAATTGTTGTGTGGTATTGCTCGATTAAAAACTCGGAGTGATGTTCGGCGCCTTGTCAGGAGAACGCGCTACCAAAAGGATTCTCAAGGAGTTCGCTACGCTCCTGGTACACGCAGAATTCCCCTCCTGCTAAGACCAACGCGAGCTGCGGTGGAGAGCAAGCGCAAAATGAAAGACTTCAATGTGATTTGCAGAAGTTCATTCTCTTTATCTGTAGTTTATGCATTCGTTTGCAGGCAGAATTGTCGACAACCCTTCAGCAGCTCAGTGAAAAAGCCCGCGCTGCCACCGAGGAAATTGGACGATTAAAACAAATTCACGATGGCCTAAATGTGAGTTTTTATATGGTACCATTTAAAGTGGAAAATCACATTGCGTTTTGTGAGTCTCGAGCTTCTGGAGTAAGCACCGACTTGATGTGTAGCTGTTCTTTGATTCAAGTCGTATCTTCTAAGCCTCAAGTGGCTAAGACTGTAAATCGTAACAACGATGTTTTTGCGATGAAAACTCTAGCAGGGTTGCGGGTTAGAGCTCCCCTGGCGCTAGTCTTCTTTAACTGTTCAAGAGCATCACTGGTGACAGAGAATTCCGGTGAACTCCACCACAAGAGCTAAGCCACGTTTACTGTTCCTTTGACGCTCTCTTTCTCATCTCCTTCCTCAGATAGTTCACTACAGAAAATCGAATTTCCTCTACATAATCCGATAGCTACTCTAAAGCATTTCACAGCTTGTCGATGGACATACGTTGGTCCCTGGCGTTACATAGAACTTGCAGATTTTTTTGTTATACTTTTCTCATTGCCGCTTTCCATCGATGCTTCAATTACTGCTAGACTTCTATCTTGCAGTCTGGCGAAGCTGCTTGTGAACATACCAACTAGGTCTTCTGTAAGATGTAACATACTTCACTATTCTTTTGAAATTTCTCAGAAAGAGAAGTGAACTTAGGGTAAACCTAGGGCTGACTCCATTTTTGTGTCTTCCTCGCCGGGTCCAGTTCAGTTTTTTTTTCTCGATAAAAGTGCCATGAAAGAAGACTTAGCAACAACTTTATAACGACTGGTTAGACAGTTTAGGTATCGCAAAATATAATATAGCTATAGGAATAGAATTTTAAAATTTTATTTTGCATGCCCCTTGTTTTTATACAGATACATCTAGACGAGATACGATGACCCCAATGTTGCGCCCATCTACTTCAAAAGTGTTTTGCCGCATCTATTGAAAGCCCATCCTCTAGCTGTTCGTCTAAGCACCAACATGGCGTAGCGCCATTCCTTAGAGAAAACTTGCTCTGCACCTGTGTTATACAAAATGATTTTTGGTTCAGCCGAGAGCCACGAGTGGGCGTCGTCTAATGCAACACAGTATTCTCCCCAGCCTGTGTGCTGACCTTAATTTCTCTTCGACGAAACACATGGTGAGCTGGCCAGCGTTAAGGCTTAATCCTTAACCCTGCTATACTGCATAAGACTTTGAAGCACTTTGCTCTGAAGCGTCGTAAACTTACTTGAAGCAGCAGTAGGACATAAACAATTGCTATTTGTCGTTATTAAAATATGCTACCATGTTGCTTATCCGAAACGTCTTAATATCTCGGTCAACTCCACCTCCCCCTCCATCGTTGCATGGCTTGAATTTTTAAAGTCTTCTAGTGTTCTGCCAACTAGTCTACATCTAATGGTACAATCCGTTAAGGTACCGAAACGCGTTAGATTATGAATGCACTTCTCCAGGGTACTTGGCGTGGCATTGCCGTCCCCTCCGTGCAGCGGAATAGCATCTAGTGTGGGTCCAGCAGTGCCTTAATTAGCAAGTTATAGGGAACGTAGCCTTACCGAAGCATAGAAAAGGAGCTGCAGTAAAGGGCAGTGAACCAGCTCAATGCTTTTGAAGCAAAGAGTGAAGGCATGGTGCACCAATTTTTGTCGAGCCCTGTGCGTGTTCATCGTGACAGGGGCTGTCCGGACAGTCGTCTTTCTCGAAGGACCCTGTAGGGGATTGCACCGCTGCGCCGTACGTTCTATCCACGTGGACACGGCTTAAGTCGCTGTCCTGGCCCTTCTCGATTTCGGCAGCCTGCACTGGCCTTGGTTTTTGCAGCCGCACCGTAGTCACCCCTGAAACCACTGTCGGCACTTTTCGTCCCCAGGAGGATGAAGTCTGCCAGTTTACTGTTTTCGGCAGAGTAACTCCAGACATCTATCCATGTACGCGACGACTTCTGATCGCTCACATCGCTGCATCGACATTAAGGACTCAATATGCATGAGCTCGACTACAACCACAAGCACAAACATCTTCCGCCCAAATACATACACAGACCGCATAATAGAGCAAAAAGGCCGACTGCCTTCCTCCAACTGAAGCTCTTGTATAGGAAGACCGAATTTAGAAGACCACATTCCCATAATAACCAATTTACTAATTTCAACTATGGAAAAACTGAAAGGAGTACAGGTTACATGGAATATATGAACGCCTCAATAGATTCATAATTCTCAAAGCAAAGTTGCTTGGATCAAAACTCATCAACTGTAAAGGCGTTTACTTGTCCTACTTATAGTGCACATTCGCAGGTGTATACAATACCGCTCGCGCCGCACGGTCAAAAGTGGGCGAAAAAACGCCAACATAGCGTCGTAAAGCGTCGCACGCTCATAACTCCTTCAGTTTTAGGTTTCTTGAATAAAGGTTGGTACCATTCGATTCGCCTCTTCGAGATCTACACAAACATTTGTAACACTTTACCGGACCACCCGTATTTCCGCCGTGGGTGGTCCAAAATTGGCTGGACGGGCGATTAGAGCAGCTTATTTCCCAGGATATGCGTGCTTTCGGAGTATCTCAAAGATGGTGTACGTCGCCAGTGCTCTGTCATGCCAGGAATGCCCCGAGAGTGCGCCGTGCACAATGCACACAGAACCTAACCTATTAATCGAGTGGGCGAGCGCATGTCCCCTGCGCTTCTATCTTCTCTCACTGGGAACTGCGACATTTTCAAGACTATTTCGAGCCGTTTGGAGAATTTTATCAGAGATTCCTCGCCACCCCACTCAGGATTAGCTCCAATCTGTCCCAGCGAAACTTTGGTGTGCGCCGTGAACAATGCATACAGAATCGAACCTTTCAATCGAGGGGGGACGGCTTGTAGACTGATCGTTTAGGCAGTTTTATCAGAAATTTCTTGCCGCCCTACCCAGGAATTGCTCCAAGGCTGTCCAGCGAACCTTTGGAGTGCGCCATGAACATGCATAGAGAATCGAACCTTTCAATCGAGGGGGGGGGGGGCGACCGCTCGCAAATTGCACGCGCGGGCGTCTTCGGAGCACAATAGCTCTGTCAAGTTGGAACCTTTCAGGTTGCAGCTTGTAGGTCTCGTAGGCAGTCGAACGGTCTGCTAGCACGCCAAAGCAAAATGGTTTAGCATTGGAGGGGGCAATGTTATAGGGGTGCGAAAATGCAGGTGAGGCTTGTGTGAAGCATTTTTTCCGATTTCCGTGGACCACTGCGAGAAGACGCCACAAGCTAACGGCCTTAAAATGCGTACGCGAACAGAGCGCTTAAGGTACTTTACGACGACGTGCTCGTAGCTCCTCAGCTGCCCAAACTGCCTAGCCTCAGCTGCCGTTTTGGAGCGGCGAAACCTAGCGGTTAGAGTTTCTTGCGCTCCTACTCGCCCAGACCTGAGTCTTCGAAACTCGCAATGGCACCGTTCCGTTCAGCATGGAAAGCGCTATCGAGCGGTATCAATTTCGATCGATTTTGGAATCATCAATTTTTTGGCTGTTTCGCGTCGAGGATGAGGCCGCGGCGGAAGGACGATGACGTCATCGAAAAATCAATGTCTTCGAGTTGAGCCACGCTTGATACCATTCGATAGAGCTTTTCATGCTGAATTGAATGGTGTCATTTAGACTGCGAAAACTGTAATCTGGGCGAGCAACAGCGCGGAGAACATCTACCGTTGTTGCGCTAAATTGCACGCGTGGGCGTCTTCGGAGCACAATAGCTCTGTCAAGTTGAAACCTTTCAGGTTGCAACTTGTAGGACTTGTAGGCAGTCGAACGGTCTATTGTAACACTAAGGTAGAATGGCCTAGCTTAGGAGGGGGCAATGTTACAGCGGTGCGAAAATGCAGGTGAGGCTTGTGTGAAGCATTTTTTTCCGATTTCCGTGGACCACTGCGAGAAGACGCCACAAGCTAACCGCTTAAAATGCGTACGCGAACAGAGCACTTAAGGTACTTTACGGCGCCGGGATCAGAACTTCTCAGCTGCCTAAACTGCCTTAACCCCATCTGCCGTTTTAGGGCGGCGGACTTAGCGGTTGAAGTTTTCTGCCCTCTTACTCGCCCGTATTTGGGTTTCCGACACTCCCGGTACCGTTTCATTCATAACGAAAAGCTCTTTCGAATGGTGTCGCTCTCGACCAATTTCAAAAAAATCGATTTTTCGACAATATCGAGGACGTGGGCGCGCTAGGCCGAGCTGCGCGGATGACGACGTCATCGAAAACCGGTATTTTCGAAATTGGCCAAATTTCCTCGTGCAAACTTCGTCAAAAATCTAGGGGTTATTTGGGGCGCTGATTACGAATTCGACGTTCGTTTTTGAAAATTCCGCGGACTTGAGCAGGTTACTTCCCGTTTGAAGGTGGTCGGGTCAGGATCACCGATCACCCTCAGTTATCGGTATGAGCGGTCCCCTCCCGTAATCGTCCAAATGTACTTCAGCATCGTGTTCGGCACCCCGAATAAGTCCCCGACCCTATACAAATTTCGAGCAAAACCAACGATCCTGACCCGACCACCATCAGTTTTATGTTTATGTTTATGTTTATGTTTATGTTTATTTAAGCCAAGAGCAAACAACAAAGCCGACAAGTGAAACACGCAACAACTCTATGATTGGCTATACAACTAAAAAAGAAGGCATGTTATACAGAAACAAATCTTCTGTTAGCTGAGAAAAGCCCTTGATTTGGATTCTTCCATATAATTGTTAAGCCATTGTTTCCGTAGGAATCATTTTATCCAAATTTATGAAAAGGTATATTATCTTTCTTCCTCATACTTAGGCTAACTACAATTTGACAGCGTACGAACGTATTGCTGGAGGGCAAATAAGAGCTTTAAAAAAAACTATAAAAAAACTGCATAGCATGAAGCGGTTTTGCAAAAACCAGCCAAGTTATAGCGTGGTATGTATGAAATTCGCCAATTTCGCAACCACTCTCGAGCAACTTTCTTGGCGCGTACACACAACACCTAAGCGTAAGGATATAGCCTTTTGAACTTAGGCGAAGCAATGCTACTTTCAGTGAGCGCCTTTGTTGCTTCTATAACTTCAGACTGGTTGACCATAAAAACCGCAAGAACTGGAAGAGTGACAAGAGTTTCCGGAAAGTTTTTTTGTTGATGTCTTGTCTTCTTGCCATCCAGCTTACCATTCGGTACGCAGTAAATTCCACGATACCACTGAGAAAAAGAGATGTCTTCACATATCAAGAGAGGAAGATGAAAAATAACTGGGTTCAGTATGTGTGCTCTTAATAATATGGGCTGGAATCCATGGGCTTGTCTCAGACTAGGCAGAATCTTGAAACAAGTGTGAAGAAAACACAAAAAAAAACAATCTACATAACCCAAGGTAGAGAACTACTATACTTGCAGTATGAGCACGGTAAAAGATCCATCGTGGAAAGTTTGTATATAGGCCTGTTGAAAGCGGAACATCCGACAAGGCAGTGATCTAGGCGGTTCCTGGAACACTTGGGCTCAGCTGCAAGTAAATTCGTGAAAATGAATTAAAAAAAACCCTTTTGTCTGAGATATGATTCCAGTCTTTGGTTGAAAACAGCTGCTGTTGGCGATGCGACTACATCATTCGGCAAGCTATTCCACATTCTTGGAGCACGTACAAGAAACGATTCCAGAAATTGCTGCGTCCGAACTCTTCCAGTAGAAATTCGCAGTGGATGGCCCCTTGTTCTATCGCTAAATTCCGAGAAGTTGAGAAGTTCATGACTGTCAATGTCTACAGCACCAAAGACTATTTTAAATATTAAATTTTCATCATATATTACTCTTCTCAGCTGTAGGGATGTACTGCCAAGAACATTCAGTCTTTCTCGATAGCTGATATCGAACAAACCGTTTCTCATAAATATCTGGCTCGTGAATCTTTTTTGCACCCTTTCAATTTTGTCGATGTAGGTCCTCTTAGATGGAGACCAGATAGGTGTACAGTACTCAAGCAGCGGCCTTACATATACAGTGAAAAGACGAAATAAAGTAGAACTATCACGTGTTCGGAAAGCACGCAGAATGAAATTACATTTCCTGTATGCCTTAGCAACTACATCATCAATATACTTTTCAAAGGAAAGGGAGCTAGAGTAAAGTACACCTAGGTCTCGCACCTCAGTCGTGATGCGCAAATCAATATTGTCCATGTGAAAAACTATCCCTCTTGGGTGGGCGCTTCCAATACACATTACAGTAGTTTTATCACGTGAAATATCCAACATCCACTTCTGTGACCAAGCATGAACGGAGTCGAGACCATGTTGCAAAATATCCGTATTATTAAACGAATATATCTTCGAATCATCAGCGTAAAAGGAGCAATGAACCCCAGAAGGAAGACAATCTGGAAGGTCATTGACATAAAGTAGAAACATGAGTGGTCCCAAGCACGTTCCCTGGGGAACCCCGCTTGGAGTTTCGTACGTATCAGACAATGCATGGTTAACAAGAACAGTCTGCGATCGTCCACTTAGAAAGGATTCCAAAAATTTAAGAAGACACCCTTCAATGCCATAAGCTCGCAGCTTTAGACACAAAAGATGCAGACTAATAGAATCAAAGGCTTTGGCGTAGTCAAGGAAGCATACGGTGACGTACCCACGAGTATCCATTATTTTTTGCCAAAGTGGAACAGTGGAAACGAGAGCTGTTGCAGTAGACTTTCGTTCAAGAAAACCATGCTGTGTCCTTGCGAGAAGATTATTTTCCCGTAAATAACTATAGATCTGAGTGCGCACTATCCTCTCCAAGACCTTACTTGTGGAGGACGTGAGGCAGATAGGTCTATAGTTTCTGTAGTCAGTCCTGTCACCTTTTTTAAATATTGGTCTTACAAAGCTTTTCTTCCAAATCGAGGGAACCTCTCCATGAAGAAGGCACCAGTTGAACAAAAATGTGAGCGCTGGGACTAGACCAATAGCTGCCTTCTTTAGGAAGATGTATGGTATATAATCAGGCGATATAGAACACCGCTCTGGCAAACTAGTCAAAGTTTTGTAGACCAGTTCATTGTTGATATCAAGGAAGTCTATTTTAGAGGAAGTAAAAGACGGACAATCATGATCCACATTTGGATGTGCCTTGTAAACGGACTTGAAGAAGGAGGCAAACACCCTAGCCTTATCCATATCAGACTCACAGAGCTCACCATTATCATTAAATATAGATCCAATGTTATTTTTTAACTTAAGCCGGCTGTTCACGAACTTATAAAAGAGTTTAGGGCTCTTAGAGAGAGCTATTTTCTCTTCTATTTGAAGGTTAAATTTAGCCAACTCTCTTTTGAGTTTCCTAGAAAATCGGATGTATTTCTGTAAACCTATACGTGCTTGAGCGTAGTATAAATTCTTTACCTTGGTAGCAAGCTTTCTTAGTTTTACAGGATAGCGCATTTCCTTTCGAGCCATCTTTTTTAACGGAACAAATTCTCTAATCATCCGATAACAATTCTCTAAATAAACAGAATAACATTGGTCTGCAGAGCTACAATGGGACATCACGTTGCGCCAGTTAATTTTCAACAGGTTTTCACAAATCGCAGAGTAATCACCTTTGAAAAAGTCAAATTCAGAATATTCATACGTCCGTTTTGCTTTCCGTCGTTTGAAATAAAAAGACACCATTCTGTGGTCCGAGGTGGAAAATGGAGGCAAGATTTTAACATCATGAATAATGTCCTCGCTATTCGTTAAAACTAGGTCTAGAATATTAGACCCCAGCGTTGGAATGGTAACAAGTTGATTCAAGGCGTATTCATTACAGAAGTTGTAGAATTCAGAAGCTGATCCATAAATTCTGTATGATTCCCGTGCACGTGTCCAATCAATTGTAGGAAAATTCATGTCACCTAAAATTACGCAGTCTGATGCGCCATCGAGTATCTCGGAAATGTAAGTTAACGCGTCATGAAAGAACGAAGACTCGCAAGCAGGACTTCGGTAAAGTAAGATGAAGTATGTGGCCCGCTGATCTGAAATAATGCGTAAGACCAGACATTGACAGTAAGGGGAAAAGTTACGCGAACCGAACAGGAGGTGAGGCAGTCGTTCCAACACGAGGGCCAATATTCCACCTCCTGTTATATTATTCTCTCTATCACATCTATAAACGGTGTATAATGGATGTGGACATAATGTTGCATCATGAATGAGTCCAGGCTTACACCATGTTTCAGTGACAAACAGCATGAGTGGACTACTATTATATAGGAGATACTGAAGATCCGGGATTTTATTACAAATCGAGCGCGCATTAAAAAGAAAAACATCTCCAGAAACATTATCGTCATCATCGTGTTCATCTGTTATTCTAGGGGTCGCAAATTCCAGGGATAAAAATGCTCCATTTGAACTCGTTAAAATGTCCACGGCCTAGGCAGGCAAGGGTGACAGCATGTAGGAAGAAACCGGCGTTCGCGAGCTGTTGAGAGCATTGGAAGCTTCTCCCCCGTCAACTGGACTGAACGCGGAAGCCGCCGCCGAAACGTTCGAGGCAACCCGGCGTCTGGGCAGTTCACGTGGGGACCTAAGCTTCACAATGTCAAAGTCACGAACGACATAAGCCAGCCTACCTTCTCTGGCATTAAGGTCCCCCGCTTCCTTACGCAGCGCTCTGTCCAATTCGAGCTCTTCGGTCGTGTAATCCCTTCGAGCAAACGAGTGGACAAAGCGCTGCGTAAGGCTCTTTCTGCCACAGCGCATGTGGGCTAGTAGGGAGTCCCTGAGGCTTTGATTAGGTAGGGATATTTTGATAATCCGCCCTCGGCCACCATTATTACGAGGTTTACCAGGAGGGTGACGGTGGGCAGATATGTGACCAGCCTCAAACTCCCGAATTAGCTCCTCGTTGCCTGATGTGAGCACTTCCTCCTTAAGGATCTCACGATCAAAACGACGGGTGGCCTCCTCGTTTGACTGCTCGTCAATACCCACCCAAGTGATCATCCGTTGCTTGTCATCGATTTTTTGCCGGTCGGCATTTAACTTCACCATAGTTGAATAAAGAAGGCTCTTCTGAACAGAAGGCCTGCTATTAAGAGAGCTAAATTTAGCCTCTAGTTCCGACAGTCTAGCTAGAATACTATTTTGTGTAGACTGAATGTCGCCAATAAGAGCAAAAAAACGATCGAACGACGATGTCAGCACACTTTGCAGACTACTCGAGTACAAATCGAAACGTTCAATTAACTTACTGGCCCATAAGGGCATATCAGCCTCTACATCGTCGGATCCTGTCCTTTTCTTCGTGGCCTGTTTGCCCATTATCAAATCCAAAGACGAAGTGAGCACAGAGTACCAGTGCCGCCGCCGCTCACGGTGCGTGAATGTAGACGAGTGACGAGTTATCCAGAAAAATCCAAAACCTACCGAAGTCGACGGAATTTTCAAACACGGACGCCGGATTCGTAATCAGCGCCCCAAATAACCCCTAGACGATTTTGAACGCAGTTTGCACGAGGAAATTTGGAGAGTTTCGAAAATATAGGTTTTCGATGACGTCATCATCCGCGCAGCTCGGCCTAGCGCGCCCACGTCCTCGATTGTCAAAAAAATCGATATTGCCAAAATCGGTCGAAATTGATAGCATTCGATAGAGATGTTCAAGCAGAACAGAAAGGTGTTATTGGGAATGTCGAAAACCCAAATATCGACGAGTAAGAGGGCAGGAAACTTCAACCGCTAAGTCCGCTGCCCTAAAACGGCAGATGGGGCTAAGGCCTATGGTATACTCCCGTGCTGCTGCGAAGCGGGAGTGCACAGCGACGCGACGGCTCGCGATGCGCGTCGCAAGCCATCGCCATCGCTGGGGCTGACTTAGTTCACGCAGTTCTGCAGACGGAGACTTCTGCAGAATTTTAGCGAATCGCCCAGATTCGCTAAAATTCCTTTCCCACGCCCAGATTACAGTTTTCGCAGTCTAAATGACACCATTCAATTCAGCATGAAAAGCTCTATCGAATGGTATCAAGCGTGGCTCAACTCGAAGACATTGATTTTTCGATGACGTCATCGTGCTTCCGCCGCGGCCTCATCCTCGACGCGAAACAGCCAAAAAATTGATGATTCCAAAATCGATCGAAATTGATACCGCTCGATAGCGCTTTCCATGCTGAACGGAACGGTGTCATTGCGAGTTTCGAAGACTCAGGTCTGGGCGAGTAGGAGCGCAAGAAACTCTAACCGCTAGGTTTCGCCGCTCTAAAACGGCAGCTGAGGCTAGGCAGTTTGGGCAGCTGAGGAGCTACGAGCACGTCGTCGTAAAGTACCTTAAGCGCTCTGTTCGCGTACGCATTCTAAGGCCGTTAGCTTGTGGCGTCTTTTCGCAGTGGTCCACGGAAATCGGAAAAAATGCTTCACACAAGCCTCACCTGCATTTTCGCACCCCTATAACATTGCCCCCTCCAATGCTAAACCATTCTGCTTTGGCGTGCTAGCAGACCGTTAGACTGCCTACGAGACCTACAAGCTGCAACCTGAAAGGTTCCAACTTGACAGAGCTATTATGCTCCGAAGACGCCCGCGCGTGCAATTTGCGAGCGGTCGCCCCCCCCCCCCCTCGATTGAAAGGTTCGATTCTCTATGCATGTTCACGGCGCACTCCAAAGGTTCGCTGGACAGCCTTGGAGCAATTCCTGGGTAGGGCGGCAAGAAATTTCTGATAAAACTGCCTAAACGATCAGTCTACAAGCCGTCCCCCCTCGATTGAAAGGTTCGATTCTGTATGCATTGTTCACGGCGCACACCAAAGTTTCGCTGGAACAGATTGGAGCTAATCCTGAGTGGGGTGGCGAGGAATCTCTGATAAAATTCTCCAAACGGCTCGAAATAGTCTTGAAAATGTCGCAGTTCCCAGTGAGAGAAGATAGAAGCGCAGGGGACATGCGCTCGCCCACTCGATTGATAGGTTAGGTTCTGTGTACATTGTGCACGGCGCACTCTCGGGGCATTCCTGGCATGACAGAGCACTGGCGACGTACACCATCTTTGAGATACTCCGAAAGCACGCATATCCTGGGAAATAAGCTGCTCTAATCGCCCGTCCAGCCAATTTTGGACCACCCACGGCGGAAATACGGGTGGTCCGGTAAAGTATTACAAATGTTTGTGTAGATCTCGAAGAGGCAAATCGAATGGTACCAACCTTTATTCAAGAAACCTAAAACTGAAGGAGTTATGAGCGTGCGACGCTTTGCGACGCTATGTTGGCGTTTTTTCGCCCACTTTTGACCGTGCGGCGCGAGCGGTATTGTAGCATCCTCAGTTCTGGTAGATACGTGTGTAATTTCCATTGAATAGACACACATCGACCACTGCTGCCCCTGGTATTCTTCTTTAAATCTTCTCCTTTCCTTAATCAGTGGAGGACGAGTTCATACGCTGCTGAAAGGTAAAGCCTGTGTCTTGAGTTCAGCACACTCCAGTTTGTGAAACAGTACGCAGCGATCTCGAGGCGTCCTGGTACGGATCTACAGTGGGCGTCATAAATGTTTGCGTAAATCTTGTTATTGAATTTCGTCTGCGATTCTTTTTTGTCTAAGCCAGCTGTCAGCTGTGATTTAGCCTGACAGCCTTGACTAACCGCAAAATTACATTTCTACATTCAAAAACCAAGAAATACAGGACCGCATTACCGGCAGATATTCGCCTTCTAATTGTCTGCTATGCTATAGAGAAGGGTAGGAACCCTTCCGACATCAAGCAAATTCTTTTTCGTTTCATTCGGAGCGTTTTTAAGGAAAACCATCGAGAACTCATAAAACCGCAGCAACTCAGGAAGTACAGAAGATCCAGTTAGGAATCTGAAACTTCAACAGTGGACTTCAGAAGCAGATGTCAAGCAAAACTTGGCATGTCTCCATATATACTTCATAAGTTGTTTAAAAGGGGAACGAAAACGAGAGAGGAAGGGCAAGGAAACCCATAGCAAGGGGTCTCGGTGACGATTAGGTGACAGTGCTAGGGTATGCTGAGAAAAGTGAGTGCGAGAATAGACGTCAAAACATGGCCTTATTTGCAGCTCTTCATAAAGAAGCGGGTATGTTTGAAAGGAGGACATCTCTTTAGATAAAGTAGGATTCCATGATATTCGCTCAATCTTATTTATTCATTTGGTTTATTGGCCATAGACTTTCGCACAATAGTGGTCATAAGAAAAGTCAGATATTGGAAGCTGTTATACTAGTGCATTATTAAACTGTTGTATTATTATATGACAAACTGTTTAAAAAAAAAACAGAACAAACTGCTATAGCCGCACATTAATAAAAAGAACGCAAGAGTTCTTAGATGTAAAATAAAGGACAAGAATAAAGGATGGTGTTATTTCTATATCACTTTCCCTTTCCTCATCCCTTTCGGGATGCGCCACGCATTTTACCTCCACGGGATATCGCAGAGGCAATTTGAATGCGTATTTCGCTTGTTCCTAGATTATAGTGCGATTGAGCTGACAACAAAGTGTTTCACAGAAGCGCTTATACGGACTTGTTAATTGTTCTTCTGCGTCTTGTTATTGGGTTCAATTTCGCTGTCGACTTATGCCCGTAAACGTAACTGGTGAGCGAATGCTCTTCCATGGTGAAAAGGTATTTGAGTCGTTTATCGGTTGTAGACACCAGATCCTTGTAACCCAGCAAGTGTTCAGGAGTAGTCAAGCAACTTGCCGAGCCTCCAAAGCGCGGACCCAAGATCCTCAAGCTATAAATTCTAAAGTGGTGTGCTACTGTGATTGTGTCATTTCTTAGGGTAAGGGATACACAAAACCCCTCTAGTAGTAATTCTTTGATGTCACCTACATGGAAACAATAAGGCAACCCCTCATTTACAGTGAACTGGCCGTGATTTAACTGTATCCTTCTCTTCCGAAACCTTCGATTGCAGCAAGAAGTGATAGTGTCAGCCGACTATGGTCACTGTATGACTAAATCCGATAAATCCTGCTGAAGAGCAGTTATTCCGAGGAACTTCTCGAGGAGAGTTACGAACTGAATCAAATTCGCAATTCAAACTTCTATTATGCAGTCCTTGCCTAGTGGAACTAAGGCGAGCAAAGTCTATGATCAGAACTGAATAGTCTAGAACACACTTAACTGATATGCTTAACCGCTATCCTTGACCAGAAAACAAATCACTGAGAGCTGTAGCTCATTACTTAAAAGGTGATGAACATCTTTCTACTCAGAAAGGGAGGCCCTGACAGCTGCCTCGACGGTGAATAATAATTGTCAAATGTGGAGCTTTTTTGATTTGTCAGGACGAAATTGAAGGTGCCTAATAGGCCCCTGTCTTTCAGAACACGTGCAACGACTTCAAATCGAATCTATGCGTCCAAGTGGATGCGTTAATCGAGCAGCTTCAGATGCGAAAAGAACAGTTGATGCGACATGTTGATGAGCAAAAGGACCACAAAGTGAGCTTCGTTTTTCCGCCTTGAAAACAGAACGAAATAGGGGCTTAGCAGTAATCGAAGACTGTGGAAAAAATGAAGTGCAGCCTTCTCGTCCCCATATCAGGCTGACAGTCAGTTTCGATGTCCTCGTAGGTTGAGCGATGAGTTGACCTCCAGTGAAATTGCCTTTCTGTATCGCATCATAGAGCACAGCAGACTGTTGATCTGTAACAGTTTCATCGCAGGATAGACGCTGATCGCTTACGAGCCTCTATAAACAATGGCGTGTCATCTGAGAAGAGGCATGGGAGTAGGCAGAATGCCAGAATAGTGTAGTATTGGTGGTTCTGTATCGCTTTGCTAACACAAGCGTTCACAACGTTGCTGTTCCTAGTCCAAGTAATGGGTAAAAGCCGTAACTGTTAGATCAACTTGTAGCCAATTCTTTCGTTGAACCCCGATGGAAGGAGCGCTTGCCTGTTTATTTTATGGAACTAAATCGAATCACTTCTTGCTCCTTTCGATAGCCTACGTCCAGGAAAGTGTGACAGTGAACTCTCTACATGCCCTTCTACCCAAGCATGAATAGTTTAGCATATGAAGGTAGGGAAATTGACCTCTGGCGCATAACACGAAGCGACTCCATCTAGGCTAGCGCCCATCCCAAGTACACATTATAGGAACCCCTTCTTTCTAGGCTTCGTACAAGGCTTTTTTGCAACTATAGAACTGACCTAGATTCATTCATTTAGTGAAGTGTGCTGACTTGTCTATCAACTGGTCAGCACACTTCACTGCGTTAGCCAAATCCGTATTCAAAAGGCCACAGCACAAGTAGAGCCCGAATGGATATCCCTTTTCGAAGTGATTTATTAACTTATGTGTGGTTAGACTCTTCCAGTAAGGGACATTGTGCACATTGAGCCTTATCATGTTGCCTAGCAAATCATTTAGTATTGATACCCTGCGAGGATAGCCATTAGACTTCATCGGTGGCTGCCGTGGCAATGTGCCAAATCATGCTACAGTATCCCGAAAACCTGCAGATCATCCGTCATCGGAGCGCATTTCTGCACAGGCTGACGCGTTGCGACGTGTCTGCTGCCGCGTGGTCTCGCAGCACCCCTTGCCTTCGTCGCTCAGGGGAGTCCGCAGCTGGATTCTGCGCTCTTCGAGCGCAGAATCAGGCTAGGGAAGGGACTCCAGGGTGGGTGCGATCCAAGCTGCTCGTGTGGAAACTGCCTTCGTCGTTCAGGGAGAGTCCGCAGCATCACCAGCAGAACCAGGCCAGAAAACGCCGCTCAATGACTCAAAACCCCTCAAATCTCGACCACTCAATTGAAATGCAAAAAGCACGCAACGCTGCAGAACCGAACCCCCGACCTTCCTACCATGGAGCAGCGCAACATCCACTGCTTCACGGCCCGCTTGCTGAGGCAGCCATCGCTGACATACAAGACGTTGCAGCGCGATCCACGACGCATCGACAGCAGCCGCCCGCTACAGTATCCCGCCAATCTGCAGATCAACCGGCGGCTGCCGTGTTCATCCACGTCAGCCACGCAACAACCACGGCAGCCGCCGATGAGGTCTAAGTAAGACCCCCTGCGAGTAGTGCGAACTTGTAATAGTTTTTGGGGTAGACGTTTTGGCCCTTAATCTTTTCTCCCAGGCTATAACATTCAAGCAGTCGACCTTCACGTTTCACTGAAGATATTTGATGCGTAGCAACATTTGATCTCCAGCTAGAAGCGTTCTCGGATTTATCCTAGTTGGATCTGTCCCGGCTAGAAAAATGCAAAACGCTCTTCTCGTAGGCTACTTCAGGGTGTCGTATTTGCAAAACAGTTTACTTTCAAATTTGCAGCTGCTGTCTGAACAGGCAGAATAAAGTGTTCTCCCCCGCTAGGTTAGATGCGAATTCCCACCCATGTACACGATCTTTCCTTACGATTTATTCGAAGCTACACCCTACTTCTTCTTCAGAAGCAAGTACTACGGGAGCAAATTTCACGATGCACATCGAAACTGTCACGGACAACTGGTCTCATTCAATTCTGTATTGAAGCGTTAAAAGAGCCGGATCCAGCGACATATTTGCAGGTAAGAGTTTCATGGACGATCCCTTCCCCACTAATGCTTGCTTTCCAATTTATCTGAATTCATAGTGATCTGAATGTGTTCTAATCCTGGTGGCGTATTATCTTCGACGCTTCGGAGCGCTTTCTCTGAAGGAGTTCTTCTTTCAGCATTCAGCCGCGCTGCTTCATCGCTCGACAAGTCAAGAGTTTCTGTGGCACAGGGAAATGAAGACGAAGCCAGACATCGATCCAGATTTCGTGTTGAATCTCGATACGAAGCACCTGCAGTACTCAATCCAGACGCTCGACTTCGCTCAACTCAAAGGTGAGCCCACACCATACATAGCTTGGCGCTTCCTCCTGTGTGATCTAATACGTGTGCCACTCTTCTCCGCTCCTCTTGGATTCCCTCACTCACCATCTAATTGCCTTTACTTGCGTTTTAGCCAACCAGATCCATCGCGTTAAAGGAGACTGGACGAAAGGTACGGTAGCAAGTCGTGATGGTGTTCGTCTCCAACTTATTATGGCACCACTCACATCTTTACAAGACCTTTTTATCACTTATGCATGAATGGCCAATCGAGAATGAATCAAGTCGTCACCGCACTCCTCAGTTCTCTTCTCTGTAATCGACGTTTGGAGACAGGATAGCTGCAGAACGTATCGACGTCTCCATTGGAGCAGAAGACATCTTGATGCTTTCAGTGCCTTCAGCGCCTGTGATTGATGCAGCTGAGTGTTCTGCGGAGAACAACTCTGTGACAGTTGTGTGGCGACCACGCCAGGATGGTTGTGCCATCGACGGCTACAGTCTCGAGATTGACACTGGACGGGACGACGGGAAGTACAAGGTGAATTCATAGAAATTTAGGAGAGATGTGTGAAGGAGAAGTGACGGTATGAAATCTGTCCCGTTCACGTTTTTTGATGATGTTGTTGGCAGCCGTCCCTTGAAAACTCTCCCTTCTTGAATTCGCAAACGAAACACATTCCGGAAACTCATCGCTATCCATTCTGGTTTACTGAACATCAAAGGTACTTCGTACCAAAGATAGAGCAACAGGCTTATTGTCAGGTTCAAAACTTTCCAAGGAACGCTATTCCTGTAAATTTGCAGCTTGTGCAAAGTCGATTGCACTAAATTTGGGACCTACTTTTATTGAGGACTGGTTGTCATTGGCACCCGTGCTTTCTCCTGATGAGTCAGTTTTGGCTGGAGACTTCTTTGCTGGTATCTCGATTAATCGTGCTCAATAATAACGCTTCTGTACGAAAACGAGACAACATGAATTCTTCCTTCACCTGCACCACGGTTTTGGTATTCTTGTACATTTCCCATGTATCAACTAACGCTTGAACAGCACCCGTTAACATCCAGAAAACTGCTACCACATAAGTGATGGCTCTGCTGTGGGCTTAATATCATGACAATACATCTGATGACAATTTTTTAGAATTTTATGCATATTCTTGTAAACGAAGGAAACTGAGCTGACCAAAAGGCGCGCCAAAATTCCATGCTTGAATTTGCAAGCTTCAATTTATCAAGATTTTGAGTTTGCACACTTGTTTGTTCATTGGGCTCGAAATCAGCTTATCTTCTCACCTCTGCATGAATCTGTAATTGATATACCCTACTGGGAGGAGGCACTTCGATACCAATAGGATAGCCCACTGTGTTTGACGACAGCGGCAAAATTGAAAGTGAACCATTTTACAATGGCGGCACACTAAATTAGCCTGCAAGAGGACCTCGTTTCCGAAATTCGTGGTTCAAATTCATTCTACTTATTTAGCGGTACCCCCCTCCCAACGATACTAGGGTAGGCCCTTGCAGTTCTCAGTGTTTACAAGGAGACGACTGGACCTTCCTGAGAGTAGTCGGACCTCCTTGTAGAGCTTTAACCACTTGTTAACGTTGGTCTGCTCATAAAACTTTTCGCCAGTTTGTCTCGAAATCGCACAGAACGCGGGTATCCTACAAGCTGATCATCTATGTATGTATCTACACAGAGCAGCTTACTCCCTCTATTTTGTGATGCAAACGGAAAGGAAAGTAGAGATAGTCATACTTCCAATAACAGCAATCGAAGCGAATTGTTGGACCATCACTGGGAAAAACAGCAGTTTTGGTACAGTTATGGCTCTATCAAGTTAACATAAAATTTGGTCTTGAAGTGGGTATTTGTAACATGCTGACTTTATAGCAAGACTCAACGATAGCGATTTGACTTTCGTGCCACCTTTTTGTGCCGAGGTTGAGGGTACGGGTGAATGTCGGCATCAGTCAATCCCTCCGCGGGATGCGCCACGCATTTTACTTCCACGAGATGTCGTGGTGATAATTTGAATGCGGATTTGGCCTATCCCTATGCAATGAGTTTCGGTGGCCAACCGATGGAGTATACAGTACTTTATCCTCTCCAGGCAACTCTCTTAGGAATTTAGCAACCCCGAAGGGATGGAATGCTTGGTTGGCATGGGCGGAAAATCCGAACCAAGAGCTTGAATCGGGTGCACGCGACAGCCGGCGCCTCCTCCTGCTGCGCTGCCACGCGCCCATGATGCTGCATTTGCCTCGACAAATAAATTAACTACCTGCCCACTTAAGAGAAAGAGCTGACGGTAAAGGTCACTGCTATTCAGGTCCACCTTGTGAAGCTGTTTAGCAGAATCTTGACAGGCTATCTGGAATTCTACCGCGACTAGATTGCATAGCATCAAAAGACGTGAGCTTTGCTGTAGCTGGTAGTAGGAACATAAGAACTACCTTTTGGTATGTCGCACACCTATTCCTTTTTTGACTTTCTGTGGGGTTTAGTTTCTATTGGTATAATTCAGCTTTACAATGTCTACCTACAACAAGCGGATGGATGTAATGTTAACGTTTTCAACACTAGAAAGGGAGGGAATGCCTGGGAGGACTTTCGGCTGACCCGCTGATCAAGCAGTGCTTTTCAGGAGGTGTACTGCGGACGAGACACTATCTGCACGATCGATGGGCTCCACTTCAACACCGTATACACGGCTCGCGTCAAGGCATTCAATGCGGCTGGGGAAAGCGAGTACAGCGAGCCCATATGCCTGCAGACTGCCGAAGGTAACAACTGTCGTCAGCCTTCTTGGAAGAAATTTAACAAGAAGGCCCGTAGCAGCAAGCATGTTCTTTACTGCTGTTGATGGTGTAGCCTTCGATCATTCTGGCTTTGACATTAGTGGGAATAAATGTGCCGAAACTCAGCCATAAATGTTGCTCTAGTTTTCGTCCCTGCGTCTGCAGCTTTCAGCCGACGATTGAAGGCCTGTCATTTTCTTTATGGTTTCACATTCTGGCACGCCAGATTGCCTCCAGGCCCCATAATTAGGAAGCTCCCGGTCCTCAAACCTTCAATTCCCATCAAAGAAGTTTGTTGATGACTAGGCAAGTGGGACCCACGAAGACTCCCAATGGTGTTTACTTTCTGCAAATGGATGAGGCACAACGAGAATATCTCCTGCGCCCGATGAGCACAAGTGCTAATACTCGACCACAAATCTCACTGCTCGGTGTAGAGGTTCACGTAAACCCTTCAAAACGGATTCGGATTTTTTCGTCGGATTTCCAGTTATGAAGAAACAATAAAGGATAAGGATAAAGGACGGCGTTATTCAATCCTCTTTGGGATGCGCCACGCATTCTACTTCTACGGGATGTCGTGGAGGTATGTTGAAGGCGTATTTGGCCATACAATGACTTGCGGTGGCCAGCCGATGTACAAGTCAGTGCTTTGTCCTTCCCAGGCAAGGCTGATACCAATTCACCGACCCCGGAGGGATGGAAGGCTTGGTTGGCCTGGGCGGGAAAGCCGAACCAGGAACCTGGTATCGGGTGCAGGCGACAGCGGCGCCTCCTCCGACTGCGCTCCACGCGCCCTTCATGAAGGAACAATGCCAAATTCAATTTGCCATTTCCAGTCGCTTGGTTTCAACTAACAAAATCGCCTTCTCAACGAGACATGCAGCTGTCGAACGAGTGCAATTCGCTGACGGGAACGAGCCTGGAGTACAGGACAATTCTTGGTTCTATTGCCTTCTCGAAGGTGAGACACACGGCGCCTTATTGCTCCATATGCTCGACTGATAGGCTGTTCAGCTCGGTTAGGAGGGGCGTAAACACTGCTTTTCAGGGAGTGCACTACTGGGAAGTGACTGTGGACCGCCACGACAGCAACGCTGACATCGTTGTCGGCGTCGCGCAACCGGCCGTCAACAGAAATACCATGTTAGGTGAGCAGTAGCTGAACAGGCTGAAAAGTTGAAAAACGTCCTTCTCGAAGGAAGTGTTAGAATTTTCTTCTCATTCTCAATGTAAACAATTCGCAAGACCCCAGTCGGCTTTCCTCAATTTTTCGAATTCCTGATTGAGATCAAACTTCTTTCAACGGCCACATTGAATTTGTCTAGTGCAGACCGTAACTCGCGCATGAAAGTTTTTTCAGGAAGAGAAAACGTTATCGAAAAATAGTTATCCTTAAACCTGTTCCACTGCAATATCCTGACAGTGCACAAATAGTTGAGATCTCTTTGGACATCAGACTTTCGTTCTTTTAGACATGAGTGCTTCAAGCATAGCTTACAGATTATAGTTGCTCATGCTTTTACCGTACATGACCCACATCTACTGTAGACTACGTTCCAAAAGCCTTTTCACAGACTTCGAGTTCCCCAATAAACTCTTCAAAAACCTGGAAATTATTCATTGAGCTCGAGTTCGGCCAAGTTAGTTGTTCATTCCTTCCTCTCTGGAAAAAATGGTAAGAAGCATAAGAAACTTAACGCTGAGATGCAGTGTCAATTTTTTAAGTTTCAGCCATTCAAAGAGCTTTTCAGATACCACTGCGAAGTAGAGTACGTGGCGCGCTTCACAAACTGCCTCACTCGTAACCGAGCCGACCTTTATCCTTTTACACCTTTAAGTATCTAATATCCAGTTTTTAAGAGTGCAGCTTCGAGTCCCACCTGGCGCTAGATTCTTGATCACAACCATAAATCCTCGTAGAAGCTCACATACAATGTTGTCGGTGACTTTCATTTATCGTTTGATGATAAATGAAATGGTCCTAACTTCTTCATTTATGTCGTAGGGCTTCAAATGGTGTGTACGGAGGTTCGTCCTTGTCTACAACTTTTGCGGGTTTGTAAACAAGGTCCAGTGAGAGGACGTCTTCGTAACGTAGTCAACTTTACGTTAAAAGGCGGAGTTACTCAATCTCTTCTGGGATGCGCCACGCATTCCACTTCTTCCACTTCTACGGGATGTCGTGGAGGCGACACGAATGCGTATTTGCCCATACACTGACATGCGGTGGCCAGCCGATGAGCAATTCACAGCTCTATCTTTCCCAGAGAAGTCTGATACCAATTCACCGACCCCGAAGGGCGGCTTGGTTGGCTTGGGCGGGAAATCCGAACCAGCAACCTGGTATCCGCTGCACTCGACACCCCTCACCTTCTCTAACTACGTTACACCCACCTAGAAGAAAGTCAAAATTAGAGAATTGGGTCAAAATTAGGGGAAAATAAGGATAGAGAAGCAATTTATATTTACTGCAACACTTCCAAGAAACCGTCAGAGTGTAAACTCTTAGCTACCGGCGTACGAAAGTTTGCTTTTCATAATAAATAGTTAATGATATTAAGGGTTTTATGTTAAATCAGCCGAATGATTTTGATTTAAACGTAGCTGCACACATGAACATGCAAAACGCCGTTCTTTTTCGCACAATGAGATGCGGATTGTAAAAGTCGTCGTTTTATTGCATGTCACGGTGTAGCCATTTTCTTGTGGTGGTAGCGAAGCAATGCGCGCAAAGCTCAAGAGCTGGCACCTCGAGAACGACGTCCGCCTTTTCTCCTCACGAAGCCAGCGTCGATTTAGGCAAAGATCTCCATGGCTGGTCCATGTACGTGGACGGAGAGCGGTCGTGGTACCTGCACAACGAGACGCACCACAGTCGAATAGTGGGAGGCATCAGCAAAGGTGAGTGTTGTCCTCCAGCACAGGCGATCTGCAGTGGTGTCGAACTCTGGAGAACAAATCAACCACTTATCGCCTTCATCGCATTGGGCGGCGGATCTTGCAAACAGAGACCGTCTCCAGACGTTTGTCACACCGACTGAGCGAACAGTGATTCACGTTGGCGACAATTCGAGTTAGGAACAGTGATCTAAGAAAAATGAAAATTTCGCTCTCAAAGTCAGCGCTAGCTGCACAACGACTCGGAACTAGGCATAGATTATCACTGAACATCGCGGAACGGTGAGTGCGCAACATTTTTCGCCTTTCCAAATGAGGATTCCCTTTGCTTGAACGCGACCTCGTGAACTGACCTCATAACTTGGCTCAATGCCTAAAGCTGATCAAGAGACGTAACACTTCCTGGCGACAGACGTACTGTGGGAGTGTCCGCGGGAATATACTATAGGCCTATCGGCGACAGATTGTCAGCGACGGGTTGCACCCTCTCCTCTTAAACTTTAATCTCCTTAAGTGTTCAAATCATAAGTGTCTCCGATCATGACAGCTCTAATATAGGCTCAGTGCGAGGGAAGGTTTGACTGCTTGAAGTTTCGGCAGTGAACAAAGCTGAAGAACCTCTAGTTTTCAACAGATGCATGTGACGTTCAATGATTCAATTTTCCGGCACCACAACCTCGCACCGTAAGGGTCGCATGGGAAATTAAGTAACTGGAACATCTATTGTAGATGATTATGGATGCTCTTACATTGAGGAAACACGTTGAAGACGGTTTCGTTTTGAAAAATATGCGCAGATAAATGGTAGTGGTAGTGGGCAGAAAATGCTGTAGTGTATGGGCGTCATAAAATGTATGACAATCAATGATTCATATCTCATTGCCTTTATTGAGCAACGCTTTAGCAAGCCCTGCAAGGGTTTCCTATCCGTAAGGGAGCAAGGTGCATTCTTGCAGATTTCAGACGTTGCCTAAAGTTGGTCACAGGAAAATGAGCGTTGAGACGGTTTCGTTTAGGGAGTGTTGTTGGTGTGAAATTGGACTGCAATCGCGGCACGCTGGAGTTCACAGTCAACGATCGGAAACGGCTGTTCGAGAAGACTTCATTCGCCTTCAAGTCAGTGACGTTTTCATTCAAAATTGGCAATTTTAATGTTTATTATACTTTTTAATCTTAGGCAGACTTCATGTAGCTCCTAGCTGTAGAGGTTTCCAAACAGGAACATCATTTTAGATACCGGCAGCTTTGTTTAGTTATGCACCACTCCCTGTCGCTGATACGTTTATTTAAGTAGCACATACATTCACATAGTTCGATGCTTCTAAAAGAAATTGGATCACAATTGAACTAATATGCTGCTCGAGGATCTTACTGCACGAGGTGAACATTTCTTTCTCGCTCTCCACAGATCCTCATAGTGATATTGGTTCCAATCCTATTTTGTTAGTAATTACCTTATTTACTTCCTTCGTATCGTCTATCCTTATTACGGAGCTACATGCTCCACTGTACTGATTGTTTTTTCTATCAGCGGTCGTCACACCCATTTGAGCAGGAGGAACAAGCCTAAGCTAGGTGGAGGTCGGTATTGCAGGACAGGATGAGGACCAAAGTCTGGGTGATCGTCGAAGCGAAAAAATTCCGACTATAAAGAACCTGACCATGGGAATGTTGCGCTGAACACCCTGACATCGTTTCGACGTCGACTCTGATTTCGGACCCCCAAACTGGTGGGGCTACTTCCCCCTGCGACGATTCGCGAGCAACCGCATTACACATGCGAATCGCGGGGCCACTGCGTCGTTTGTTTGCTGAAGGCCTGTAATTCATGCAAAATTCAACTAAACGTCGGCGCGTATTGCCTGCGAAATGAACGCTGACATCAGCCTCGTCCACACGCACACCCGTGGTATAGGCAGCCAGTCATACTTCTCGAACCAACTTGAATATTCAAAGGTCAGACTGTCATTCATAGGCGCACGGTCTTGTACTGAAGCGCAGAAGACCTACTTTCACTTGAGTTAATCCTCTTTGACAATAGGACATCTAAACGTGAAAGCTCTCTCAAAAAACCTCTTCGTCATTGAATGATGAGGGCAGTCGGCATACATCCTTGCAGAATCCTATGCATTAAATCCTGGCTGATAGTTGTATTACTCGTGCGAGTTCCTCGCTTTACAGGCCTATGTGATCAACAATAGTGTCCCTCAAATAGGAGTTCAATCTTCTCTGCCATTCAGCATTCACACCAGGGATGAGCGGATAATGAAATTTTGAAAACCGGATAACGGATAACGGATAATTTTGCCCAAAAATGGCCGGATAACGGAAAAACGGATAACGAACAAACAACAAAAAATAATATTGGGTTTAGACTCTTTCAATGTAAACCTTTCATTAGTTGGTTAGTGTAACTTGTGCCACACGTGGTTTTGAGGTTCATCTCTCGCCCCTACTGGTCAACTAACTAGGGCGAACTCCCCACCTCGCTGTGGATCCAATTGACTTCGGCTGGAAGTCGAAGTCGAAGCGTGAGGCCACGCTAAATAAAGATCCGTCTCAAAGCTTCATGACCCACAATATATGCTAACTAACAGCCTAAATGTTTCAAGATGAGAGAAACTGGTGACTCCTTTCATTACTGCAGTCACTATTTTATGAAAGTTTTATGGAATTCCCAGGGAATGTTTGGGCAGTCAGTAGAACGGCCTTTTGTGCGCTCTCCGAACCAATTTCAAGAAGAAAGAAAAGTGGCAAGATCCTCTAATTGTTAAAACAAGGCTATTATTCACTTGTTCATTTAATTATGACGACTCTGCTCCGCTGACATTTTCCCCTTTTCACAGCTTTGGAAAGACAAGGGAACATTTAAAGGTCTTTCGTTCTAGTTTCATATTATAGCAGTGTTAAACGATATTGGGAAAGTGCGGAGAAGCGGGATATAAAACAATCGACTCTGTAAAACAGTCGAAAGACTGATAAGTCAATCTCGTGGTCAGATGAAGACAGCTGTCAGACTCATTCACCTCTTTCTAATTCACATTTCTCTACATCAGCAAGTGAGTTACCCGGCTGTTTTCGTACGGTCAGTTGAGTTATGTTATGATGGTCAATTGTTGTTTTCATCCTTCGCCTTGTTTCCCAGAAACTACTGAATCTGTTGTAAAATGAAGTCGTCCTTGGAATAACAACTCTTCTAGCTTCTATGTTTTTTTTCTTCAAGCTGGTAGAAGACGGTTGCACCGAAGAGTCGGTCGAGTAAGATTTGCATTTGCAAGCTTGGTTCCGCCTTGACGGGAACTACTATTGCTGTACAGCTGCATACCAAGCTACAACGGCAGTCAAACTTAGAATTATTTCGGAAGAATAAAACATCTGCTTTCTGTCGACTGCCCGCCAGCGACTGCAAATTATTGCAGCACGCCTACACATTCAAAGGGTTGTAACCTCTCATAGAAGTTGAAAACTTGATGCGTCACTAGAAAGGAATGATTCGCACCGACATTCATCACTGTATCCTCCCGTCGAACAATTTGACAGTTCATGCTATATAATAAGATACTCTCAGGAGAGTTTTTTTTGAAAAGCTACAAATCGAAACGGGCATGCATGCGTTTTGATTTCGTTTGGTTTTTTTTTGCGATTTCAAAAGTTAGCTACGAGCGCCGCTTTCGCCCTTTATTCTCCTTTTTGATTGGTTTTGATTAAGTTTATAACTAAACATAAGTTGCGGTATTTATTTGATGTTTTGCAAGAACCTTTGACTAACGTAGGGTGCCTAGGTTAATGTCTTCTTGAGATCCACCTGGGGTGGTAAGAGAATCATAGTCCATCTACCGGCTTTGCCACATGTTCCCAACTTAGGAAATACTTCAGGTGAACTTGCTAGATTGTAATGCCTCGTGTTATTGTTCACGACCACATTTATGGTTTTAGAGAATTCTCTATTTAGTCCTTTAAACACCGTGTCAAAATCTTGAGAGTTGGTCAATTGTTGTTCGTTATCCGGCCTAAATTCACCGGATAACGAACAACAAAACGGATAGGCCAAAAACCCCCGGAAACCGGATAACGGATAACGGATAACGGTTAATCCGCTCATCCTTGATTCACACATATGACTTACTAAAACTTCTGGAAGCAGGCGAGGCAGAATTTTGCTTATTTGCTGATGATTTTAGGTTTTATCAGAGAGCACCGAATGGTGCGGACGTAAGGCAACTACAGCTATCGGTAGTGTTCAATAATGTTCCTCGATAAGGAACTTGCCGCTTTCCGAGGAGAAGTCTAGAGTGCTGCAGCGCGACGCTAAAAGCCGAATATGTCAGTAAGCCATTAGCAATGCCCTGTCTGACTAACAAGTTGAAAGACCTAGAACTGCAAATCACTAGTAGTCTCCTAGGGTTCCCAGTCACTGCTAGTGATCTATGCTTTAACAAGAACTGTACAATGATTACCAATAAAGCTGTGGAGATCATGTGCAATAATAAATCGAATTAAAAAGAGGATCGTGCAGCGCAGTGAAAAGTGCCACCTCTCTTATGCACACGAGTAGATCCAACATTCAGGTACCGCTCCGGCAAAGCAAGCCTTCCCTCTTTCCTGTGTCGGTGGATCGCTATCGTTTATCTGGGAAGCGGAAACACGCTGAATTTCCTTTGACTTGGCTACCGTAGGCCATTGTGTAAGCAAAATACGAATTCGAGTTGACACTGCGATATAGCATAGATGTAAACGACGTATCCAAGTGGGAATGGAGTGCTGCTGAGTTTCGCCCTTAATCGCCGAAAATTTCGCGTATTTCCTCTTCATTCTCTTTTTTGGGTTGGTCACACCAATTTAAGTCACATCAACATCTGAAAGAGCATGCACAAGCAACTGATGCTCTCTACCTAATCCTGGGTCCGGTGGCCATATTCACTCCTTCCAAGGCTCTCAGACAACGGTTCGACGATGCGAATGCGCAGCTTAACCTTATGCGAACCTAATGCGTCCTGCACCACCACGATTGTACATAACTCTTCGATGTTACTCCGCGTACTCCTCCTTCGACATAGCACTGTTCAAGCAGCTATAGCAGCGGCAGAACAGAACAATGAGGAAGCGTGCATGGCCTGCTGTCAGTGCTATGCATATGTCACGGAAAGGCTGCTTCCACTTCATGCCGCTCGAATTGTTCTCTTACTATCGCAGTACCCCTCAGAAGAACATCGCTGTGACCCGTTTGCAGGACTCGCGGAAAGTGGTTCCCTTCCCAGGGTAGGCTTCAGTGAAGTGTCGCGACGCTTCAATAGCTCCTCCTCGCTAAAACTAGGATAAGTATGTCGAAGATATAGCTATCCTAGTTTTAGCGAAGAGGAGCTATAGCTCATCTCCTAATGCCACCGAAATCCGGGGAAGATTTTGAAGTCAGGGTTAAGCTGCTGGTACTCAAGCCCCAAACGTCTCTGTACGAGGCCCACAAAGTTCTGGATTCACGCCAATCCGGAAGGAGAACTGCCTGTATTGTGCATAATACGGTAGGGAGAGGGGTGATATCAGACACTCTGGCCTTTGGTACGACTGCTAGACCCGTCAGTGGCTTCACGGTAAAGTCATATTTCCGACCTCTACGACTTTGCAAAAATTGCCTTGAACTGAGAATAGTTGAGTTGTGTGGAGTGGAGCTCAAGCTAAAGAACTTGCACTGCCAATTCAGGTAGCCCATCGCGTTCGCGTTTAAGTAGTTCTTCTTGTTAATGAAGGCTATCTAGTTCGAGCAACGCCGGAAGCTGCGACTGTCGTGGTTTCGCTATTACCTATTATGTCACCCTTTCAACACTTTTCCTATTTAAGGAGTGCTACGGCACATTCTGGCCATTGAGACCTAGTTGTTTCAGAAGTGACCAACATCCCCAAATCGTCTCCTTCTACGAGCTTACCAATGCACTTTGCATTCTCTCTACCATTGCTTTCTGGTACGCAAACATCAGTTTGCGCCGTTTGAGGCGCTTGCGGCGCAGATAACCAATGGGTCCCGCCTGATTGCAGACTCTGTGGCATTCTCATGTTCTTCTTGAGAAACTGCGACCAACTGGACTCTTATTGTTGGCGTCCTTATATATTTAGTTGTGAAGTGCGACAATATGTGGACTTCTCAGAACACTCTCAGCCATGAGGTAGAAAGTAACCAATAGGCATAAGACCGTGAAGCGTTTTCGGAACCTTGCAAAACCAGTGATTATAAATGCGCGTATTGTTGGTATTGGAAATAGCTAGCTGAAGTGCTGAACTCAGACCCCAAGATCCGAACATTTCAAGAAGAAGGTTCGTTCTAGCTAAGGCAAGGCTTATGCCGCACCGTAAGGAAAGGTTCAGGGCGTGGTCGTCTTGGCGTTGAAGATGAACTCAGACTGTTGGCTTTTAAGCACATCTCCAGACCGTCAAGCCTTCGGCGAAGGCGATCTCGTAGATCCACTATTTCAAGCGCTCTGCTACTTCGCTTTCCTTCCTCACTATGTTTAGCCACACTCCGCCATGCGTTCCGCATTTTGTTCAACCCACCCTACACCCCATTTATTCGGGGCACGATGGCATCTGTCTGGGTTGTAGTCTCTATAGAAGTCCAGTTTCTCCATCTAAACAAATGTCGCCATGACCATGTGTAATGAAACCGTGGTATCCCGCTTAGCTTCGTTTTCCATGTTTTTTATACTGCCCTAGTCTAACTGATCAGAGCCTAACGGACAGGCACCTCTTCATCTTCAACAAGTTTCGTTTATTCGGCATTCGCAGTCCCAAGGCGGGTTGGCGTCAACCATCGGGACACCCTGAGAAAGAAAGTACGGACCGCGCTATCAATGCTTGACAAACGCTGATGTGCTGATGTCGAGCCACCGTAGCGGTATCGCCTACAATCGTCGAGTTTCAATTTGTTCAGAGAGGAAGCCGTACAGTGTAGTAAACAGCCCTGCTTTCCCCTACGGAGGCAGGTGCTGGAGCATAGGTAAGAAGTAGGATCGGCAGCTGCGCCTTCTGAGACGATGCTCAGGAAAGTATACGGCTGAACCTGATCAAAACAGAAGCGAAGGAAGCGAAGGAGAAAGGAAGTTATGAAGGTAAACCGCTCTCAGATAAAGCTGAGGAAACAGCGTCTGGAGTGCTGTGAATAACCGGTGCCACCGACTAAGGTTGGTCAATGGCCCTACGGTTAGAGCTTCGGAACACCTAAGAAGCCACCGCTAGAATGCCAAGATAGAACGCAATGCGCAGCACCCGCTCAACACTGTCGCCGAAGTATAACATAGGCTTTATATGGCACTACCCTCTCCATCAGCTGACTGGACAACGCAGGGTGTTCTGAAGGTCAAAAACGCTCCATAGCGCTCCTAAGGTATTGTGCACAAGTGCAAATCGAATGTGCGGCAGATTCAAAACAGAGGCAACGGTTTCGCCGTTCCACTGCGTCACTATCATCTTCTGAACCAGAGCTCTGTTTTGCACCATTACCTACACCTAACCTTTGTTAGTGGGAAGTTTTCCCACTAAATCACAAGAAAAATCTAATGCTATGTGGGTGGTGTACCAGTTAGGGTGCTGCGCCAAGGAACATGCCTGTCCGCCGTACTATTTCCTACCAGCTAGTTCTAGCAGTATTCTCCGAAAAGCAATAAATACCTCCATTTTTGAAGCTGCCAAATACAGTGACATTCGAGCCATAGTTACGAACCACAAGGTCCTAGGTGCTTTCCCGCTCGAGTTCAGCCCTTCCGAATAGGACAGTGCGTTCATAGCCCTAGGCGACACATCCTCAGCTCAGAAGGCGTTCTCTCGTTCGTTCAAGGCGCTTAAAGCACCGCATTTCAGGAACCTTCCACGAGGGCTGTACTATCCGGCTTTCTCTGTGAACTGCAACTCAACGATCACCATCCACACCGGAATCGGCGCCCCGTCGAGTTCCAGCAGCGACAGCGAGTAGCGTCCGGAAGACAGAAGCGCGCTCTTCCTCGTCAGCGCCCGCAGGGAGCGCCGCCACCCGGTCACCGCCCTTCCCTGCCGCCTCCACACTGCCAAGGACCGCCCGGCAATACAAGTGCTGTACCGAACCAGCTTTACTGAACTCAACCAGGGCTCCGGCTCACATTGATGCACGTCCCGATATTTCTTCGTCAGTCGCAACCGGTATCCATATGTACCTATTTCATGAGCATAATATCAATAAAGATGATTATTAGTGCTGTCTTCGAGGATCTGATCGCTATGTGCAAGATATTCATTCACAAATAAAATAGATTATATTTAGAATTCATGGGGTCAGCGAGGAAACGAACGCGAACGCACTCTCAGTGAGGGGAGCACGCATTACCGGAGAGTACTCTGCCAGCGGTACAACGCTGCGACGCACTGACGTTGTTTCGGCCCTCCCTCAACACACACTGCCAGGCTTCAACCAGAGCCAATGAACGACGACGTCGGGAGGATTCGAGCGAAGCAAGAAGAGGCATGCCCAAACTACTCGGAATTACACACAGCGGAACGGAGAATCGGAGCGAAAGAAAGGAAGGAAAACGTACTCAAAATGTAGATCAAAAATGACCTAACCAGCAGATACACACACATTATTTATATAATTCGAGCACGAGACTCTCGTCAAACGAGAGCGCACAACGAACGAAACACATCGAGGGAGTGGTGTGATGGTGATGGTGGTGATAGTAGACATACATATATTGGTACACACGACGTGTATGGTGGATATACACGAGGTATACGCAAAATTTGGATGGGTACACAGATCAGGTGGGAACTGAGATTGGAGCAGGCTCTTCGAATTACTTGGTCGTCATCATCGTAACGAATTCTGAAAATGATTGCAATCGGTGAGCGCAACTGACTGTCCAGACCCCAGGTGTCGAAACACCTCGAAAACAACGGGCCTTCCCTAGCTGTGTGAGACACCCACCACAGACGAGCTAATAATGCAGTAACAACGCGAAGACTCATGTGGTTTGATGTTCGATTCATTTACAACAATGTAACAATCACAGCCAGGAAAGAACCGGACGTCTGCAAAGAATGACAGAGGCTACAGCCTTCAAGGTATTGACTTCCCACTGTTTCTATAGACCACAGATGAGCTGGTCTATAGAAACAGTGGGACTATTTCTATAGGTCCTGCTGAGAACGCTACATCCCTAAAGGTGCATAGCATTCAGAAAGTTGGGGAGGTTTTCAGTCTTTACCTCCAGGCACGCCTTAGGACACCCTTGACCACCTCATTATACAGGGTGTTCCAAAATCATGTGATAAAGGCTTAACGCTCTCCCTTGAGAACGTATTGCCCGCGCCATGACGGCAATAGCGCCATTCTTTTAAGCGTATCTTCCTGTCCCGCTTATTTTCGAGCTCGATTTCGTCCCAGTTGCGGTTCTTCTCAAGATGTCAAACCATCGCGCCGTGATTTTGGAGCTTCATCGTCAAGGAAAGCGCTAGCGCAACATCGTTCACCTGCTCGGTGTCGCTCAATCGACTGTCTCCACAGCAATTCGTCGATTCACAACCAGCTTGGCCGCGAGGGTGAGCGTCCAGGATGGGGAAAACACACTGTCAGTACGCTACGGATCCGGAAAATCATCGAAAAGTAGGTAGTTCCAAATTCGAGGATCTCTATGAGAAAAATGGCCGCTTATCGATATCTCACGTCAATGCATCGAAGAACCAAAAAGAAGCTCAGACTCAAGCGCTCCTAGTTTCATAAAGCCCAGCACCTGATCAACAAGAACAAGCACGAATGACTCCATCGAGTCGAAACCTCAAGTTACGTGCGGGTGCAAACACTGTTCACGGGCGAAATGCTATTCACCGTAAGGCAAGCTCACAACAGCCACCAAAACGGCAGAATCTGGTCTACAGAGGTTCCAACCACCTCCGCCGCCGTCGAACGTCGCCAAAATCCGCAGGTGTTCATTGTCTGGGGCGAAATAGGCGTCAACGGAAAGAACCCCTGGTTTTCGTAGATGAGGGAGTAAAAATCAACCAAAATGTGTACCGCCAGAATATCCTCGAGACCGTGGGCGGGTGGGCGGCAGCACTTCGGCAATGCGTAGTGGACGTTTCAACAAGACTCACTCCTGCATATAGCGCGAAGTGCACTCAACATGTTGGTGGGCCATTTTCTGGACTTCGCCACTTCTGCCGAATGGCAACCGCACTTCCCGGATCTGAATCCGAGATGGCCTACAGCATGTGGCCCGTTTCGGAGATCAGGGTCTGTTCCAAGGGTCACCACTTCGTATAGTCCATGAAAAGTCCTCTGTGAAGGGAGTGCAACCGAGTGTTCCAGATGACTTGCGGACCATCGCCGAAAACTTTACCAAGTGTTCGCACCTCCGCATTAGCGCCTATGGCCGCCACTTCGACTTCGGTCGAATATGGTGCTGCCTGTTGTCTATGATGCTGTTATTTATATGCTTATGGCTGTGAGCCATTGCTACACCGTTGGAAACAATATTATTGGCAAGCCTAGCGTCAACTGTCCGTTCATAGTCCATAGGCGACAGCTGCGACTAGCGTTTGAACGCACAATTCACCACTGTAGAAAGATAGGGAATCTAGAAGTTTGAATTTGCGCTCTCTAAAACAGGGCATGGCATTTCGGCCTCCGCCAAATATCTTCGCACAGAAGTTTTCGTGAGGATCTCTAATGTTGAAATCTGCTGCAAGCGTTTCCATCTAAACGCTGCACAAATGTCGGGATTATGTTGCAACCTATACAGAACAACAGCCATAATGGAGAGCAACCCAAAATTTCAAATTTACCGAATTTCTTTCAGGAAAGGGCGAATTATACGTTCAAACGCTTTCGGTACCTCTGATGCATATTTTGTTGGGTTACCAAGAGCAATAGCAAGAGATCAAAGGGTTTAATTTGCCCTTCCCGGTCTAGGTCTTATAACTTTAGCAGTGCCAGAAATACTATTAAGATTTTGTGGTGGTGTCAAATGTTCCAAACAAATCGTCGCTCATTATTCCAAAAACAGTGAAGAAAGTTTCACGAACACAACCACAAAGTTTGATCCAAGTATCAAACGATCCCATGACATACCTTCGTAGTTGACTTGCCCGTCTCCGTCAATGTCCGCCTCACGAATCATCTCGTCTACCTCTTCATCAGTGAGTTTCTCGCCTAGGTTCGTCATCACGTGACGCAATTCGGCTGCCGAAATGAACCCGTTGCCGTCTTTGTCGAACACCTACAAAGCAAATGAATAAGTGCAGGCATTCCTGGTAAATTTCGCTATGAAGGAAGAAGACTACAGTTCAGTTTACCCTATGGCCATACAAGAATTTCTAAGATAAACTGAAACCCCATAGGAAAACTAGTCCATCCTGAAATCAATAACCACTCAATAGAATCGCTACATAAACTGTTCAACCGGGCCTAAGTACTTGCATTTCCTGTACTCGTGTTCCAGTACAACAGTTAGATTCGTACATTTGGTTAGATGAAAGTTGAAGAGTGAAGAAAAAATCGATCGGAAGGGAGAATGAAGAAAACCGATAAAAAAGCCAGAACTGCACTTCACAGGCCATAATTACTGCTGCTGCTGCTGCTGCTGCTCCCGTATGGAAATACATCGGTTGTACCGCTCGAAAAAGAGCTACCCTCTCAATCGCCTATCCAGATTCCCTCTACTTCACCATGTGCTCCTAGTGTACCGGTCTCAATCCAAAGAAAATTCATTACGAACCACGATGATGTTCTGCAACGAAATTGGATTTGTGTTCACGGCTTGCACACCCCTTCCTGCAATAGACCAACCTTTTCAAGCATTTTCTTCAACAAGCACCACATAAAGGATAAAAATCGGTGTTCATTGATCCATTTACGGGATGCACCAGACATTCTAATTCTACGGGATGTCGTGGAGGCAATTTGAATGCGTTGTATTTTCCATACAATGACTTGCGGTGGCAAGATGATAGACAAGACAGTGCCAGTCACATAACCATCCTTCCGAGACGAGTCTGGTAACAATTGCACGATCAGGAGGGATTGAAGGCTTGTTTGGCCTGGGTGGGAAACTTGAACCAGAATCGGGAACCTCCAGCTCCTCCGGCTGTGCTTCCACGCGCAACAAACACTATACATTGCCAAATTACTCCATTGAACAGATTCCTTACCATCTTCCTCCTTGTGAACAATAACGAAGACGTCACCACAATGTCACCGTCATTTCTCCGAGAACATAAAAGGAATAAAAGACGGTGTCGACAACACCATTATCGAACGCGCCACGTATTCTTCTATGAATGGAGGCAGCATAGATGCACGTTTGACCATTGCAATGACAAGCACTGGCCTGCCAACTGGTAGCAAGCTAGCGTTTTCGCCTTCACACTCTGCTTCCAACCGAACCCTGCAACCCCCGAGAGATGGAACATAGACTTGGCCAGAGCAGAAGCGACGAACCGACCCGAAATACACGCTTGAACCGGCAGCTCTCCGACTGCACTATAAAACTACACAGGATCGCCCTTCATATGAAAAAATGGCAAGTTCAACCAAGCAACCACGCCCTCTACAGCTTCGCTCTCAGTCGGTTATTCCATTCACTACTACCTCAAATCTGAAAGGATCTTAACCTTACGTCGCTGCAAAGCGCATTCTATTAAAGTATGTGCATTAACAATATGGAACTGAAAGGTAGTGAACACCGAAACAAATAACTCTGCTTTGGAACATCGACCGCAAGCGACCTCTTTATGAAGAGGATTCGAGGGAGGCTGGAGAGCTATCACGCTGCCCTGAACTAGAACAAATTGAAAAATGCAATTAGCTGCATCGTGCCCTATCACGCGTTTATTGTGTGTGCGTCGAAGCGCCTTACTTCAGACGGTTCGTCTGCCACATTTCAGCAGTGAACCAGCTTCTACAATGGCGATCAGCATTTTTAAAAACAGAGACGACCAACAAAAAGCACTCTCAGAGAATATGGAGCTCTCAACCGATGCACAAGTCCCCTGCCATTTTCCATATTTGGAAGAATGCGCACAGCCGGTAGCTCCTTCCATAAATTATTCACCACAGTCGAAGGGTTACGTAAAGCGGTTCGACAAGAGATAGGTGGCAGAAATCTATCTCTGGAAGCGATGGGCTCGAATGGGACTGAGAAAAAAAGGAAAGCGTAAGACACCAAGCAGGGAAGACGGGTAGGACGTAGCAGTAGTAATCAACCAAACAAATTCAGATGTGTGGTGCTTAACAACGCCAAATGCACAACTGGTCTCCCCGCGAGCTCTGCGAGACCACACACCGAACGAGGGCTGCAACAAACTCAGAGGTCGAGTGGCATGACGAGGGAGGAAAGATGCAGTTCCTAATTCGAGCAAATTCATTCCACACCAAGATTTTAAAGGAATCACGGTACCTCCGCCTTTATCAATTTTGAACACATCTACAAGGAGGAGAAAATGCGCAAAATATTATAAAAAAATCACTTTCAGCGCGCTTGTGGCAGTCAAACTCGGCAAGAAGTGCATGACACGCACACTGCAGATAGATATCCGGCCCTGTTCACGTTGCAGCCAACGAAGGCTTCAATCCTAGTGCCGTATAATTGGTGCCACACCCCTCCTAAGTGTGAAACACTTCCCTGACGTAAAATCGCAAGCATGTAAGATATATGAATTAGACTGGTCAGAAGGTCTTGAACACTTTGAAACTTTTCTCCTTTATTTTTCTCAATCAGCATAAAATGGAATTTACTCAACATATAAGCACCACCCTTAGTCACTACAGTCTCACCACCTAATGAAATGGGGAGAGTCAAGGAAATCGTTGACCGCTCGTTCATCATCTTTAACTTTGGTGAACCTGTTCTTCACTAGGACTGCCTAAGGGGAGCGAAGCGATAGCCAGAGGGAGAGAGATAGAGAGAAAATTTCAGGGTAATAAGGTGAGTGATAACCGTGACCGATCCAGGTCGTCAAATTTTTCGGTATCTTTAACTGTACGGGACAGAGTTACCGTGGAATGGATGAACAGAAGATCGTCTCGACCGTTTCTCTCGAACAGCGACCACCAGTTTCTGTAGCTAACTGGCGCAGAAGGTGACGATGTGTCCGTTCTACTTTGTTCTTCCGGGAGCAGTTCGTAACCTAACATCCCTCACTAATCCCAGAAGCAGCAAAGGAGACACTTCCGGGGTGACGACTCGATTCTACCTACTTCAGCGCGTCTTCTCCTCGAGGGAGACAGATGGCACAATGTAAATTAGGATAGCAGGGGACCGGACTCTCCAGAAAGCATGACTTCCAGAAATACCATTCAGTGCAGGAGGAAAAGAAGAAACTGTCAAATGAGTGTCCTGTTGAACAGCGTGGTAACGCTCAACACGAGCGCCCTATCGAGTCAGCATTTTTCTGTAGCCCTGAGCCTGGCGGTGACCGAGCGCTGCTGAATCTCATTGCAAGACTGTGGTGCTGAAATCCGGATCCTTCTTGACGCCGTCGAAAGCGTCTCACTCTCCCACTGTGTGGGGCGCCCTTACAGAGGATTGCCTTTGTACTTGGTGTCTTTTGAAGAGAGCGAACCAGCGCTCAACAGTGCTGGTGAAAGTGGAGCCCTCTCCCAATGCGCTGCTGATGTTTCGAGCGTTTCGTTACAGTTGCTCAACGCTATTCATAGAAGACTATGCTTCGAGGATGCTCTTGAGGTATTGACATCGTGATTCAAGTTAACGCAACCATATGGTAAATAATGGCTCCCGCTTAAAAATATGAAAGTTCTTGAACCTTCACAAAACCAGCTCAAAACTTTTAGACTAACATAATATGCACCGCATAATGTGTCAGAAGCAAACTGTCTCCAACAGCCAACGTACCTGCCTGCAAAATAGTAAAAGGCAAAGACTTGTCATAACCTCTATATCTATTCCTACACGTGTGAACGCACCGTCCATCGTTCCTACACAAGCTTCATTTAGTGAAATGCGCAGAGAACATGTTTGAAAATTTTCCCGCAAAGGTAACAGCAACCCTTAAAGTTTCAACTTTCCCACAAAATGCAATTTTTATGGCACACCGTAAATCTACTGTAAATCCAAGACAGTGCCGGAGGACCAATGAGTTTCTTTACTTCAGCCCACAACGGTTATTTATTACACGAAGCATGGAATATGGGTTGAAGCGTAACATTTAATTCAACAGCACATCGTTACGAGAGCTTATTATCGCAGTGCAAGGTACTTTACGCTTAAAGAAAATGAACCAATAACGAAGGTGCGGATACTAGTCCCAAAACGGATCTATCCTAATCGGAGGAGAGGGGGGGGGGGCACATAATATGTTGCCTTTTCGTTCCCTCGCCTGAGTTTCTTCGAGAGCTTCAGCCACTGTCTTATGACACAACAGCTTCCATTTAAATTCAGAGTACATTTTGGCGTGCCATGGGGATAATGTACGCAGTTAACACTTTACGGGTGTCTCCTCTCGAGTAGGATGATTCCCCAAAAAGGCTATAAGTCACTAATAATTTCGATACGAATACTTCTAGCACATGCTGTAAAAGACTAGTTAGTTCAACCGTAAAGTCGAAAGAATGAACACGAACCCGGAACGCTTCGCGGATTTCTTCTTCGCTGTCAGTGTCCTTCATTTTCCTCGCCATCATGGTGAGGAACTCGGGGAAATCAATGGTTCCGTTACCTAGAAGAAAACAAAAATATCAATGAAGAGCAGTGCGTTTCAAAACAGCACCAACGAAGTCACTTACCATCGGCATCAACTTCGTTGATCATGTCTTGCAGCTCCGCCTCGGTGGGATTTTGTCCTAGTGACCTCATAACGGTTCCCAATTCCTTCGTCGTAATGGTGCCATCGCCATCCTTATCGAACAAAGAGAAAGCCTCCTTGAACTCTATAAATTAAAAAGTACTTCCAGCTTCGGCACAAACAGGCCGACTACACTACTGCAAATGGAGACATATGTCAGCATTAGCACGACTACACTTTGGTAGCTAGACTATAGTGCACGTTACTTCTTTGTTGAACAACCTGGCGCATACGTATCGACGTCAAATCTTCGCATCTATCCACCGGAAATTAAATCTAGGTAGGTTTATCATTCTAAGCAATCAAATCGCCTGAATTCGGATGCAATGTTTCCCTCTGCAACAAACGTACAAAATAGAAAGTCGACTGACCATCCTATGGTAGGAAGGAACTTCATGTGTTAGGCCTAGTTAATACTTGCGCAGCGTGGCGGCGCGGCACCACGATCGCCATAGATATCGATTTTTTCGCGCCACCCGGTCAATATCTATCCCGACCATCGTGCCGCGCCGCTCAGTGGCGCAAGTATAAACTAGGGCTTAGCCAATAGTTTATTGGCATTACCGCTTCTACCGCTTCCTTATCTCAAATATCGGTGCAATCCTAGTTAGTGGTGACCGCTCTTGCACGATTTCATTAGAAATTGTTCAGTATTGCCATTACTGAACCCTCTCATTTCCTAGAAAACAACTGCACTAACGAAATCGAGATAAATAACACCGAAAACATGCAAATGTACAACATTTGTGAGCTAGGTCGGGACGTTTGCAAATGAATAGGACGTAAAGCACATTGTCTGAGTCCTTCTACCGTATTCAAAACGCTAATTGATGGCACTCGGCCTACTTTTTTACTTAATTGAAGTTATCTGTTTGATCTGCTAGAAGATGATCCGTTCTCGGTGCAAATCTAGTAAAGGGAGCCCCCGTTAGTAGGTTTGCATCAAAGGGTACTTTATAGGATCCCCTCCCGACTAGGAACTCGGATAATGAGTCCACTTGGGGAACCAGGCTGGTGTAGGTTTACTTATTTCTATATGTTGTTGCCTCTTTTTTGTTTCGTAATGTAGGGAAATTGTTTAAGACGGCCTTGGCCAACTAGGATTGCACTCAAATACATAACGAACCGTACACCCTTTCAGTTTTGCAGATGATTTCCTTAGGTGTTACGTTGTTATGTTATGTTTCCTTGATGTTTTGATTTCCCATACCATGCAAAATGTTACTCTCTTTCACCGACCACCCAAAGGAAAGGAACGTCCCTCGAGAACGGGTTCTCAGAAGCACAGATTCCCCGCAACGGCCCACTTCTTATAACGATGCACCTCTGAGCTAGTGGCCACGTCGAAAACGCTTCCACATTACACAACCAATCACTGGCTTATCATTCCCCGAGCCAAACGTACATCGAGACATCTGATCCTCATCATTTTCAACTTGACACCCCTAGTGAAGCAGAGGCAAGAAGAGCGAGATTGACCCCTTCGGCAAGAAGAGTCGAATTGGCTGCAGACCGTGAGTAAGATAGGATGGGGCAAATCGCTTCCCTTTGGAGGCGCCACGCACTCCAAATCGGTGGTATCACGAAAGAAATTTAAGCGAGCATCGGGAGTTTGCTAGTCGGAAAGGGCAGGGGTATTGGTACTCTCCACTCTCCTCCTTGAATCCGTCCCAGAGCTTCAGCGATCGTCAAATGACACGATGGCACTCATGTGAACTCCCAGAACGTGGTGTCGAGTCGAGGGATGCTGGATGCAACTGTCACTTTAGCACGGCCCCTTCTCGACCAGGATAGATACTAACGTGTTTTCATTTTGGAAGTCCTTGGACAAATTCTCTGGATGTTACGAAGACAAAGAAACTGGCCCACGCTTTTTAGGCTAGTATCTATCTAGTTTACTCCCGGCCCCGTGTGGAAGAGATAGATAGTAGTGAATACGCAGGAATAGGCATGTTCCAAACTGAACTAACCACAAGACTGGGTGAAAATAAATGTTCAATTTAAAGCATTTACTTTGAGTTCCCTCGCCAAATTATTACTTGTCTGCACTAAAAGTGAAGACACTGCTTGAATTTTCATGAAATTCTCATTCTTCTACGCACAAAGTTAAAGTTGCCAAGGTGTATCAATATTCCTAAGTGCCATAAAAGTGATTGTGCCAAGAAATATCTACATACAACGATATATCTAATTGAGAGTGTCCATGATGTTTAATCACACAAGAAGAATAGTATGTTTTTGGAGGAACCAATAATTTACCGTTAATTACCGCGTAACTCCACGCGGACGTTCTTTGCACTACGCATCGAACGAAAATTGCGCCGTGCAGGGAGGCTTCATGGCGCAATCTGCTCTTATATCAATCGTAACAATTTGGTAGCAGGATGGTTCCACGTCCACAGCGTAGGTTAAATTGAATGATAATGCAAGTTTTAGCGTGCGATCCGCCCTCCTTTCTAGATAAGACTTCCAAGAGCTCGAAGAAACCACGGGTGCAAGTCTAGAGATGGGCCCATAGCGTTCCTCTTTCACATTTATCGACTCTACCCAAACCAAAAGCACGCCCAGCCCGTTCTACGACTCCTACGGTTGGAAAATACACGTTTCCGCACTTCAAGAATCCACATTGAATGTTTTTGGACAAATCGCCGGAATTTCTTAGAGAAAAATTATTGCGGCCTCCTTCCTTACTAGACTTGCACTGAAAACCGTTAAGCAGGCCTTCAAGAGAAGAGTAGGACACGTAAGTTTGCTGTGGCTAGACAAGGCGTTCTCCTTTTCTATACTTCCATCTGAATATCGACTTACCTCGGGAAAACAATGAATAGCACTGGATGGTAATGCTTTAGTGTGGTACATACCGTGTGCAGTCCTAATTTGGGGAGAACTTGCTCTGCATCACCCCTCCCCATTCTGGATTTGCTCAAGGTGGCTGCTCCATGGAAATGGAACAAAGGGAAACGGCTTTTTTAAAAAGAGGAAGTGAGGTGGCACAGCATAAAAGTGGGGAGCAATCAAGATATATCCTAGTCGTTGGGGGACGGGTATCGTTAGAAAAACGACACAAATGCAAACAGTAAGGCGTCTCCCCGCTAGGAAAAAAGGAAGCTCCTCTAGTAGGTGAGTTTTTGACGTTTTTGTCAAGTAGCTTACTTTTAATTCTGCCACCGTTGTCAAAGAGTCAGAGTAGCTGTGCTCGCCCCCCCCCCCCCCCACCTCGATGGCCGTTGTTCCTTGACGGTTGGCTGGGGTTTGAATCAGCCATTGGCGCGAAAATTTCGTGTTGGCGCTGGAGCACGGAAACCGATGCTCTTGTCAGTGCGGTCTGATTCTTCGATGCTTATAGGGTAAGCGACGACCATGACACGTGTCCTCCTCTATTCGTCGATCCATCAGGCCATCCTGACTATGGATTCCCCTTGCATTGCTCCCTACTTCTCTTCTCGCTCGTCCTAGAGTCCGGACAGCGGAACACTCGACACCTCCACACCGACCGGTGCTGGGTTGGTTGACGAATGCGTTTCATTAACGCATTTTTCAAAGGAGGAAGGAATCATTTACAACCATTTTTTATTTGGCAAAGCACGTATAGAAGGCATGCGCTAGTTCCAGATAGAGAGAGCTATGGGAGGCGATTTTTGATGAGATAAAAGGGCGATGATTTGGAAATTTGGAAAATAATGGTGTTAAGTGTAGCCGGACAGCAAATTAATCAAGGTAACTTAAAAGGAGGAATGTCTATTGGAGAAGCTGGTTAGTCAACAACATCGAAAAAATGGAATTTCAACATCTTCCTGACTCGCGTGGGAAATATCGCTTAGAGGCAATGCACATAATAGCAACACGAGTTGCCTTTAAAAAATGGGACCGATGTTCCCTTGCTGCGTTTGGCTGGGTCCGCGGCAGGGTTCTGCGCTCTTCGAGCGTGTGGCGCTGCTGGTGTGGAAGCTCCTTTCGTCGCTCAGGGGGAGCTCGTGGCCTCTTCGAGCGCAGAACCAGGCTAGGGAAGGGACTCCAGGGTGTGTGCGTTCCAAGCTGCTGAAGTGGAAGCTCCTTTCGTCGCTCAGGGGGACTTCGCGGCAGGTTTCTGCTCGAAGAGCGGCGAAGCGCATACGGCTGGAAAAATGCGGAAAAAATGCCCCAAAATTGCGTACGCGTCGAAGCCCTCGAACTCCAAGTAGTAAGCTGAAATGCAAGTATGCCACAACGCAGTAGAACCGAACCCCCGACCTCTCTCGCCTGAAGTGACGTCACATCTTCCACTGCAGCACGACCCGCTTGCCTGTTGTGCTATCGCGGGCACACAAGACATTGATCGATTGTCAACGTGAACGCCGACGCGCGATCTCTAAAGGCCCCCACAGACTTCTGCGGCAACGCCGCTCGCCACTGTGGTTAAGGATAGAGCAGGGACGCCGCTGGCGGCGAACTCTGCGTCCCTGCCCAATGATGAAGGATAGGGCAGCGGCAACGCCGCAGAAGTCTGGGAGAGCCTTAAGCTACGAGGGCTCAGACAGCAAGAGATTACGTGCTCCAGCGCCAACGCGCGCTTGACTTTCGCGCCAATGGCCGATTCAAACGCCAGCCAACCGTCAAGGTTCAACTTCCACCCCTCACCTCCCACTCCAATATTACATCTCAGTGGTCCGGAATAATTCGAAAAAAGTCATTTAAGCTCACAATAGTTAGGGTAAAATGGTTGCAAGAAGTGGTCCACTTTCGCCCTTCATAGTACCAAAAGAGTTCGCCCAAAACTTTGATAGTTGGGGGAAGGGGTCATCATAGCATGCCCTGGCGTGTAGTTACGGAGTACAGCGGATGTTAATGCTTTCTTGGCGCAATGCTACTATGAGGGAGCCGGCCAACGTGTGAACGAGTTTTTACCCGTTTAGCCTAGGCCCCTCTCGCTGCAACTTGCATTACACGTACGTACGCGTCAGTTTGCGTACAATGTGGGAAATTCCACGTCACCATATCCGATGGGCTGCTCCCCCCCCCCAACGTGGTATCATTGCGTCGCACTCTTATCTCCTCTTTTCGACTACAGATTCGCCTTTTATCTTCCTTCGAGTTGGGGAAGGGAAGGAACTCCAAGATGCGCAGGCAGTCGAACCACACCCCGAAGTTCCTTCCTCTACCCAAGCGGCTACAGCATCGTTTGTTTTCTTTACTATCATTTCGTCTAGTTTCATTTTTTCTGTGCTATGGACACTTTTTATAAGGTGAACCCGTAACTTCCATAGCGCGGAACTTTTAAAATGAAAGGGTTAAGTACAGCTACGTACACATTGTAACTGCAGAAGGACATCCAGGCTTGCTGTGTCGAGAATGAAGCTACCAGTTATGGAAAGGATATGGGTGAACCGAATACTAGACCTGTACTATTCTCTATTCTGCCCCATTTCATCACATGAACAACAGCGCAAGGGCGATACAATAGCACTCGGGATCAGACGGCAAAGCGGTCTCGACCAATGCTGCACTTTGCCCTCCAGGCGGCTGCGGTTTTAGAATCAAACGGCAGAAATGCTCATCAAACACCGCACTTCGATGACAACAAACCACTTAAGTGGTCCGAAATTGCCAAGAATTACACAAACGAAAGGCAAGATATAACCTTAGGTTGGCATGACAACGGCATCTCGCTCCCGACAAAAGCAATGACAAGGAGGCGAAACCCGCGCTGGCCTCCATAGATGTTGCGGTGCACGTGTCATTGAGAGAGGAAGCGTATACGTACCAGCAATCTGCTCCTCGGTGAGTTGGTCAGCCATTGTGTTGAAGAGTGGAGATCGAAGTGGAAAGAAGAACAGACGATGTTATATGGACGAGGAAAGGCGAGAATTCCTTGCCCGACTGCTGAAATCGAATGGCTTAGCGGAACGAACGGCTAATCACAAAGGTAAACGTCATCGAGCACAACGAGGGGCTGCACAGCCCTTGAGAGTAAACAGCAGAAAGCCCATGGAGAGGTCTAGCAGCCGCAGCAAAGGACAGCGTCACTGACAGAACTGACCCGGAGGCGAATCAGAAGCAGAATAAGACCGACCGAACGACTCGATGTCGGATCGATATGGGCGATGCGAGGAAAACAGTGCCGGTTGTGAACACACACACGCGGCTACCACTGTTTTCAATCGGCCCACTTCAGCAAACTCTCTTCGCTGACCACAATCCATTCACCGAATTGCCGTCTTACAGTACTACCCTACACACAGAATAATCCTTAAATACACTAACACCCTCCATGGGCATAAAGTGCGTGCCTCGCCCTTCGCAGTTCTGTCTCATTCAGATCTGTATCATTCACTCAGACCGGCCCTTGGCGACGCTTTGCGTCACTCACCAAAAATCCCACACTCTGTCGTATGTAAAGAACCTAATATGAGCGCGAACACACAACACGCCTTGCCGCCCCGCACAGTTCTTACATCGACCACGTACCACATCACATGACTATCGTTGTCGGCTGGCAACACTCGAACATTTTCGGGAAAACTCTCCGACTCTCCCGTCTCAAGGAGCAATATTCCCGACCACACTCGTGTCACCGCTCAATTGTATAGCCTTTAGGGGATTGTGAGAGCTTAGGCAAGGTAAAAACGAAAGCGCTAGAAAGGGCAAACTGTCCCGCCGCTAAACATTGGTCTTGATGTCCTTGCTTAGCTGTCTCCAGTGCATCTATAATGTAACCTCTGTCTCTAGCAGTTAGTCGTCTATCTATTCCTTTCCTTCGCTTTCGCGGCGCTCTCCTGAAGGCAAGAACAAACATAAGCAGATGAAAATTGATGCTGAAAGTAAGCACATGAGTGTTAGGGATGACGCTCTACTGACAGGCAGGCCTGAAAATCCACTGATCCCTTTCATGGAGTACCAAGCTGGCGTAAATCTGTAGACTCCTCTGCTCCTTTTGCCCTCGACCTCAAACCACACCTCTTTCAGATCGTTTTATGGATATTCAAGGACCATGAGGCTGTACCATAATTCGAATGACTGCAAAAAAAGAATAATAAAAATCACCGAAAGCAATACTACCACATAAAACTACTCGTTATTTCCAGACCTGCAACGCAATTTTTGCTCAAAAAATTGTTTTGAAGTTACGAATGATGTCAATGAGCCTTGCGCTAATTTGTGCTTGAACATCTGCTTCGCAATCAGGAGCAGCTTACTCCATAGCAACAGAAGCAGACAGACCGACAGCTACGCGGCGGAGCGGTAGTAGCATTATAGCGGACTCCAATTATAATAATCCCATCTCCACATGAACCGCCTCTATTTCGACGGTTGTGGCCAAAAACAACTTGCGAGCACACCTTTACAGGAACGCATAGCTGTCTACATGTTGTTGTCTAATTTTGGAGCGCGGGGATACAGACCTTTAGACTCGGCTGTTGAAGTGTAGGGTACACGTGTCCACGAAAAAATGTCACCATTTCCAACCAAAAGTGACATCCGGCAGCTCTCCATGCAACTGAGTGAACTATATACCACTTCGGTTTCAGGCAGTTGGATGAAATCACGAGCATATCATCACGAGGATATCGACCTTAATCTTTAAGGAAGGCACTTCTTCATTTTGCTTCTCTTGCATGTAGTTTTTTAAGCATGGCTTCAGAGCATATACTCGTTTTCCAAGCATCACTTTGTGGAATGGCGACTACTGCAAAAATTGTTCTAAAACACTGAAGCCACAGTATGTATAAGTCAACCAGGGGCCGGATTCATAAACGACTAACCCGTGGGTAAGGGAGTAGAGATACCCACGATGAAGCCTGCGTCTCTGACTCCTGCCTTATCTCTACCTGACTCTTATCTTATCTCTACTCCTTATACCCCGCATACTATACATTGGATCCGATCGAAAATCTTCGGATAATTGGATGATTTGGATAAGGGCGATTTCGCGGACCCCGGATTCCGGATATCCGAATCGGATATCCGACTCATTAACGCAAGATGCAGTTTATCAGAATACTACCCTTCCTTAAAGAGGAACCCATTCTTTAACAACAACAACAACAACAGCAAAAACAACAGTACATGTATCGGAAGACTCCCACTTTTCGTCAATTAAGGAAACATCAAAGAGCTTGATTGTTCCAAACAGGAATGTGCGAAATTTCCGTTTCCATGTTCCAAATTTCGGTTTCCTGCCGTTTTTAGTTCTTCCGTTCCGATCCGTGTTCCGCTCTCTTTTGAGTCGGAAGACAGAACGGAATTGCTGACTCATCACTCATTGATTGCTTTGCACTGCCATCATTCACCTCTTGAACTGAAACGAAAGACTGAAGAAAGAGATTAACTATGCGTTTGTGGTTGTGTTGCTTTCAAACCGGTGGTGCATCCTAATGTCGAAACGGTAACCAAATTGGATTCTTTTTTCTTTTCTTGAAACGACGTACTATCGAGTAGTGTAGGTTCACAAGGGTTAGGGTTTCATGAGTGTTTGAGTCAAGAATCAAATTCCTTATCCGGAGCATGCTCATCCTTTCTCCCTAATAATCTTAGGTCTGGCCTGCAGCACCAATTTTAGATCAGAGTCCTATAAGCACTCTTAGGTTACTAACAATGCGCTCCATAGGGGATACTGGATCTATCCTAGTCGGAGGAGGGCATGCAGTGTCTTCCCTCTCCAACCCCCTCCTCTGAGTTTGTTCCAGAACATCAGCTACTGCCAAATGGTACAATGGTACACATGCGAACTCAGAGAGTGAGTGTCGTGTAGCAAAACAACTGTGACCTTAACTCTGCTCTTTCCCAATTAGGATAGATCTGGTACATTCAATAAGACCGGTTAAGTGGCTAAATCTCTAGCAACTTACTTGTCAGCTGGGTTCATTGCGTTTAAAATATACTTTCCTCTTATTTATTATTATTATTATTATTATTATTTACAGAGAGATTTTGCACAAACTTCGATTTGTTACACTAGTAATGTTTGAAAAATCAATCTTAGTAATAATACGATTACAAGGATTTTTTTGTTATGTGGTGCTGAAGAAGAGTTGCATGCTGCCTCGCCCGCTATCTAACTTCGTTAACGGCAAAACAGTTATTTCTAGCATTATGGATATATATTTATTTATTTATGAAAAATTAGACGAAGTAATAAGTTTTAAGTCAGTTCCGTTTCCGTGTTCCGTATTCCTATTTCCGCCCATTTTTGAAGTCTTCCATTCCGTATTCCGTATTCCACTTTCTTCGAAAAAATTTCCGCACATCCCTGATCCCGAGATAAATTATTGCAAGATCCGCGCATTCCAAAATGCCATTTCCAAACGGCGCAAATTGGGTCGGGAGAGCGGGGGGGGGGGGGGGGCGGTCGTCATGTATACAGTGGTTTTCCTCCTTCACAAGAAGGCACATGAATGTCGAATTACATCAGAAATGGTCTAAACAGCTCACCAAATGGTAGCGCACAAGTATTGAATAACATTTTTAATTTCATACAGCACAAAGTGCGGTATGGGGCTGCTCTATATGGTGACCCCCCCCCCGGTCCAATTTGCGCCGAATGCTATAGAATGTGAAATAGCGAAGTGCCGACCGGAGCACGTCCTTAATCCCTTATCTCCCGTCAGTCCCCGTCCTTCCTGTCTCCCGGTCTCGCGGCAGCTCAACATGATATTTGAAGAAAAAGATGCCGAAATCGACGTAACGCTTAGCAGTGTGCTAAATGTATTCAACGTCATTACGACACTATTTCACAGTGGAGTGCGAAAACGTATGACTGAGCGGCGTGCCCGCCCGCAAAATTCGGTTTGAATGCGCTTTTATACAAGGTGCGCAGTTTCAAAATGGACCGTGGAAATTGAACGGGTTATCCGAATTTATCCGATTTTATCCGAATCATGCAGGGCCCGGATAATTGAATGATTCGGATAATGGCAATTTTGCGGACCCCGGATTTTTGGATGATTCGGATAAGGGCGATTTTGCGGACACCGGATTTTTGGATGATTCGGATAATGGCAATTTTGCGGTGGCCGGATAATTGGATGATTCGGATTGGGATATCCGAATCGGATATCCGAAAATGATTCATTCGGATCCAATGTATACCGCATACCCACGGGTATAAATGTCGATGAATCCGACCCCTGGGGTCGGATTCATCAACGACTTAGAGCAATTTAACGGCCGTAATTTTCTCTGTTAAATTGCTGTATGTCGTTGATGAATCCGGCCCAGGACGTTATTACACTACCCAACATCGGATGAGGATAAAGGAGCGGAGCTAGTAGTCTAGGAGACAACCCTACTTGAAGAGCCAGCGAGATCTGCAAGTCCGTTTTTGCGAGACCACACAACTAAATTCACTCCGAGCTTTGCGCAAGTGGCGCGGACTGGAGAATAGTGAAAACCAGGTGAACCTCTGACGGAATGATTAGCTCGCTACTCGGCGCCGACGGAAGCAGCCGTTCGCGAGGCATGTCACTGAGACGAGCCGAGGCCATACTGGTTACGAGGGCAGCCAATTAATCCGGGACACCGCAGAGCGCACTGCGCCGCGCATTCCGCCGTTTCGATAAGCCCCGGTGTTTCGGCCGCCTGGCAGCGAATCGATGCTTCGATCGTGACGATGGCCATGGCGGAGCGGACCACCTGGCGAACGAGGGCGATCGGCCGCCGCTGGCCAGCGCTTCTTTGGGTGGACCCAGGCGGCCCGAAGGGGCGGCGGCCATCAGGGTGGTGGAGGTGAACGAGGGTGGATCGATGGTGGCAGCCAACACCAGGCAGCGAGCGGTTCACCCCGGACCGGCCGCAATCGGACCCCCCCCCACCTCGTTCCATCACTGCGATACCGACCAGACAACGCTCATCCCCGTCCGCGAGTCACTCGTGGGTATCGGCGAGCGCAACCAGTTATTAATCGCGCAAAGGCGATCGGGGCGCGCTGGAGAGGGCCGGGACGATGTCCGTAAGCAAACACCCCGCCCGCCCTCGACTGCTTTGCCCCTTGAAAACAGCTGTTTTCGACCACATCAGAACGCCTGGCTGGCAAAACCTCAAGCTCCCAACCTGTTGCTAACACATCCTCTCGGGCACAGGCCAAAGTCACCGAACCCCCTGCGATGTTGATATCACAACTGATACTCCACATCAATTGAGTATATCCAAATCCTAGGCGTTATCACCGAAGCGTCTCCATGCAAGGCAGCCCCATGTGACATGTACTGCACGAAATCAGAATCGCGCTACACCGTCGGTGCGCTGCACCCCTGCTCTGCGCTATCCTGAAGCTCATATAGCGCAGACGGGTATTCATTTGCCCCCGGTGAAGGTGTACAGTCACTGAATGCCAGACGACCCCTCCCACCGAGCCACCTGGCGCCACCGGAAAGTTTGATTCTGGTCTGGAGAAATAATTCCATTCGCTGACCGCAATTTCTAAAAGGGCTCCTAACCCTGGCCCAGATGGTTTAGTCGACACTCGCAGTCCCTAGGGCGAACACTGCGAGGAGACCGCCGGTTTGGTAACCCGTTAGGACAGCTTCCCGCCTGACCCCATGCTAGAAAAGGCTGCAGCGTGTCGTGGACTCGTTGGCACGGCTGGACGCGATCTCTTCCTTGCAATCCCGCCCCAGTTCTGCAGAGCATACGTGAATCTCACCATCAGAAGCGGACAAAACCACTTCTGGGGCATATCCTCCGAGGGACATAGCTTGTTTTGCCTCTTCCCTCCCCTGAATTTCTTCGAATTTAACATGATTTAGCACTGGAGCAAAGGCGCAATCACTCTGAAGTAGCGTCCTTCTCACTATGGTGGCCCCGACTCTTACTATCGGGATCTATCCAAGCCGGAGATGGGCATCGCTCGAAAAGACAAACGTAGTGTGGCATCTCCTAGCCAGGAAATTGCAAAGAAAGGCTCCCAGCCGGTGATGGCTTTACTTGCCTTGAAAGCACTGCCTTACGTGCTAGTTTGTAGAACTACCTCGCTCCAACCCAAGATACATATCCCTTAACTTCCGTTTAGGGGTACTAAGCGGGCTGATGCCCGTTGTACACCGACAAGGTATCTTAAAACGGGCAAGTAAGATCAGCCACACCCAGGGTTATTTCCCTTGCCTAGTTCTGTATTTTCCTCCACGTCAGCGGAGGGGAGCACAGAAACCGTGTTTGAGTGTCCCACGATCACAGTCTCATAATGGAGCGGGCATCAGCCCGCTTAGTACCCAAGTTTTCAACGAGGTGCAGTTAGATCCGACCGTTACTGGCTCAATGCATGTAAATCGAGAGGCCGCCATCTCTGTCATTAACAGTATCCGCACGATTGGTGCAAAAATCTTAGGCGCGTAATATATGCCTTTGGCAGAAGAAGCGGAGTTTTCTGCGGCTAGCGCAAAGCTGTCAGCGATGGAAAAGATGCAGGCGAACCCCCCCCCCCTTGGAGCTACATCCTTGGTTTGTGACAAGGACATTTCCTCGGACACACTCATAATTACAAACCTCAGTCATCAGCATCCCTTGAAAGGTCCAGTTCAGCAGTTACTACAAACCAATAAAGTAGCAAAGCGTCTACGTCGACCGCCACCTCGCTGGTTAGGAAGACAGGCTTTCTGCCCCTGTTAAACCATCCACGCTCATGTTAATGTGCGTCTCTGGACGAAGATAAAGGCTTTTAAAGTGGATGCGGGGTAAGAAATAGGTCTTCGGCCCCGCACCGAGCGAAACCCAATATTGTCGAATCGCATTGAATTACAGATGTCAAGTTGAGGCGCAGTGTCAACAGAGGCGGCAAACGTACAAAGCTCCATCGGAGGATGATCAAAGCTCGAGCGGAGGAGGTTACGTGGCGGTGGCGGCTGCCCGAACCCGCGCGCAGCGGATGACTCACCGGTACTGCGCCGCTTCCGCAACGGGTCCGGCGACGACTCGCCCAGGAGTGGGCTCCGGAGGAGACGGGACCTCCCGGCTGAGGAAGATCAGGAGAAGCCGGGGCGGGAGCCGCCCGGCCTGTTTACAG